>JARQOC010000006.1:188854280-189185846 GCA_033576535.1 Allobates femoralis | reverse complement strand
GATTGCGACCTGTAACGGTACCCTTAAAGCTGATTTATTTTGAAAACGTTTTGGCATTTAACTTTGATAAAATTTTATTGAAAGTCATGCGAAAACTACATACATTTTTAGTGAGTTTCCCTTGCAGAAACAAGATAAAAATGAATATGCAGATATTCTTTTACCTACTGATTTAAATGCCTGTTTATTGCAAGAGAAAATGCATGTGTTGGATTTCACACGGGCACTGTAGCTCAGTTTACGTAGCATAAAATCAAAAGTACGGTCATCATAATATTTCTATACAAAGCATACACTTTGCTGAAACTGTGAGACACTTCACTTTTTTGTTGTTGGGGGGGAGGGAGGGGGAGATGGTTAGCTACTGAAATCCTGTAATGAATCTGGGCTGAAAAACCAACCAAAAACTCATCGTGGGAAGTTAGCCTATAGGACGAAAAATGCACACAAGAAATGCACATCTCCAAATATCAGATAGGGCCACGTCACACACACAGATAATTGTGCAGATATTGTTCAAAGATCTCTGGTTGCAGTGAAATCATGGATACATTGCTCCATTTTGTGGCCATATACAAAATGAACAATGTATCCATGATTTCACTGCAACCAGAGATCTGAGAACAATATCTGCACAATTATCTGTGTGTGTGACGTGGCCCATAGGATAATATTTGGTCTTATGGCCACTTTACACACACCAACTGATCTGTTCAACTTCTGAACAACTTACTGTTGCAGTGAAATCATGGACACATTGTTCCATTTGTACACAGCAACAAAATGGAACAATGTGTCCATGATTTCACTGCAACCAGTAAGTTGCAAGTGAAATTGCATGCAATGTTGCGATGTACCCTTAGGGCCCCTTTACACGCCACCACAGGAAGGTAGCAACTGCCGGGCACTGGGGATAATTGTGCCTGTTGCTATGAAATTGCTACGAAATGGCAGCATGTAAATAGGGTAGTTCCTCCCGTGTCCTGCAGTTGTCTCAGATACCTGTTGCTGAGCTGTGCTCAAAAACCAACGGCAACAGAAAGGCACAATTGCCATGGTAGTGGCGTGTAAACGGGCACAGGCATGGATGTTGCGTCGCCTAGTGATCTCCCAGGGGCGTGCCACGCGTCATGGATACCACGCCCCATCAGCGATCATTGGAGGGGGCTACTGTGTAACCATTGTCTGTCCATTCACAGGGCGCCATATTTAAAGAGCTGTCCATTCACAGTCCACAATTGCAATGGCATCATGTATTAGCCAGCCTTTCTGCGCAGGCTGGCCAATCATGACGCTATTGCGTTGTCCAATCAACACCTGTGCATCACAGAATACACAACTCTGTCACACCTATGTACTTATGGCGCAAAATATGTACGCCCATATTCCTTTGTAGTAGCGGCATGTGAAGTAGCGAAGGTATTCAACAGGAAGTAAGCCGCAGGATCTGTCGCACTTCCGGGGAACAAAGATACCTTCAGTGGAGAACGTAATGGCAGCGTGTATATGCGGCATCAGCGATTGGTATCCACCGTTAAAAACGTGCCCATGCACGTGCGGTGGACACCTGTTGCTAGCCACAGTGGCGGCGTGTTAAGGTACCTTAAAGCCTCATGGACTATGATAGTAGCTAGTATGTGATCTTAAAGTGAACCTGTCATATGTAAAAATTATACTAACCTGCAAATATGGGGTTAATCTGAAGGTTAATAGTATTTTGAACCTGTTTGATGCCTTAATTTTAATTCTCCCAGCACCATTCCGGTTTCATTCACAGGATGGCGCCGGTGTGGGTTCAGTCACACCTGAATGGGGTGCAGTTGCTATAACCATGCCCCCCACACTGACTGACAGTCCCTTAGTATTAGAGAAGGTTGTCAGTCAGTGTGGGGGGCAAAAAAAAAAAACTGTGGCACTCCATCCCTAAAATGTGTATTGGTGTAACGCTGACACACAATACATAGTTACAAAAATACAGCTGCACTCAAATACTAAGGCATGGTATATTGACAAAAGAAAAGCATAATAGCTAATAAAATATATAAAATCAGAAACTTAGTTTATAAATATAGCCATGTCCATAACCACCTAGTAGCCACGTTGAGGCATTTCCGTTTTACCTACTTTTGCATCTGCACTCAGGAAAGCCTCACTCTGAATTAAAAAATCCCATTCTTTATGGGCCACGTCACATTAAGTGACGTCGCCGGAGATGTTGGCGGCGACTGGTGGGAGCGCGCACATTTTTGGTGCCCCGCCCGTGTCTCCACCCTCCGTTTACATGGGGCGACACCTCCGGCGACATCCCGGCGATCTGACAGACGGCATTGCCGCTGGGTGTCTCAAAACCCCAGCGGCGATGCAGTACAATGGGAGCCTGTCAGGTCGCCGTCCGCCGTTTACATGGGGCCAGGCGGCCAGTCAAATGCATCGCCCTCGCCTAGTTACATTGGGTGACGCATTGGCGACGTCGGCGGTGATAGGCCACGCCCCAGCGTCGCCCAAAATATCGCCTCCGATGCCAGGTGTGATGTGGCCCTATGGGTGTGTAGGTAGCTGACAAAAAAGAGCACTAGAAGCAGTGGCTAGTGGGGAAAGGGTGCACCATGCACTACAGAGGGTGTGACCCAAAAAGATAGCTACACTCAAGAAAAAAAACTGTGGCACTCCATCCCTATCATGAGTATTGGTGAGGCACAATAGTTACAAAAATTCAGCTGCACTCAAATACTAAGACATGCTATATCGACTATAAAAAAGCAAAATAACTAAAAAAATATGAAAAATTAAAGTGCAGTGCTGCAGTTTTTTGTTTGGAAAATGGGGTCACACCCTCTGTAGTGCACCCTTCCCTCGCTAGCTACAGGTTCTAGTGTTCTCTATTGTCAGCGCTCATAAAGGCTAGGGTCAGATTAGCATTAGCCTCTCGACTGATACTTCCGTTTAAAATTTAGAATTCTGCAGCCTGAGCGCATAGCGTTAAGTTTAACCTTTCTCCAGCAATTATACATTTTTTGTTATTAAATTATCTTTAACCCCATTATGTTATGTGTGCTAGAAAAATCATCCAGTCCTTTTTTAAAAGCTGTTATAGTGTCTGCCATTACTCCTTCTTGTGGTAGAGCATTCAGCAGCCTGACTGCTCTAACTGTAAAGAACCCTTTTCTAGCTTCACCTTTCTTCCACCAGCAATTTGTGCTCCCTGGTCCTTAGTATTGTCTTTGGAAGGAATAATTCATATGCCAGTCCTTTGTATTGATCACACATGTAATTATACATATGAGTCTCCTTTGAGACTAAAACAAGCCGTCTCTCATCATATGGGAGGCCTTGTATCACTTGTAAGAATCTAGTTGCCGACCTTTGAACTGACTAACTTCTTAATATCCTTTTTATGTTGGTTACTGATAAGACTCTATGTGCACTCTATATTCCTTTTAAATACCTTAATATCCTTTTTATGGGATTTTATCTCTCTTTTTATACACCCTAAAATCTTGTTTGAGTTTGCAGCTGGTGCTTGACATTGAGTAAGGCTAGAGGCTCACTGTCATGCATCATACACGGAGCGTGTTTGATGCACGACAGTGATGAGAGTGATATGCGTGTTTTTGGGTGTGTGTGGTGCGAGTGTGGTGCATGTGGTGATTGTGCATGCCTGTATTCATGTGAGTGTGCTACGAGTGTGAGGAGTGCGTGTGTGTTGTGTGTGATGCTGTCCGTTGTACTGAAGGACCGCAGAAAGCATTTGCGGTGATTTTTAACTCACCGGCTGTCAAAGCCAGCGAGTTTGAATTTACCGCTTTGCCAGTACAGTAATCAATAATGTTCCTGCGCTGTCAAAGCAGCGCTGAAACATTATTGTTTAAAAAACTTAGTTAGAAATCTCAATAATAAAGTGCTGTGGGTTAATAATCAATTTATCCCCCTCTTTAGGCTCTGCACTACATGTCAGCATTGAGCCTGCAGATACAGCTAATAAAAGCCGGTGTCAGAAGGGTTAAAATGCAGTTAGTGTGCTGCCATCATGTGTACACTCTGTGTAGACATAGTGACAACACACCATGGCAGTGCAGGGGTTAATCCCTTTATTTTTCTGTACCCCGCAATTGTCGAGTGATTTTACATTACTGACAAGCCGCTCTCCTCCTGCACTGAGCTGTCCGTGGTCCTGAAGCTTGAGCGTGATATTACTGTAATATCACGCTCAAGCTTCTGCACCAGGGACAGCGGCTGTCATGGTACGCTGTTTGCGTACGCAATGGCATAAGTAACATGGACAGCTCACGCTCTTATGAGCTGAGATAAGATTACACTACACAATTTGCGCTCTGGACCAGGGACAGCTCAGCATTTCTTCAGCACAGTCCCTGGTCATGAAAGGGTACCGTTGCACGACGCAATATTGCATGCAATTTCACTGTCAATTTGCTGGTTGCAGTGAAATCATAGACACATTGTTCTATTTTGTTCCGTGTAACAAATGAACAATGTGTCCATGATTTCACTGCAACCAGTGAGTTGCAAGCAATATATTTCTGTGTGTAACAGTACCTAAAGCCTTTACATACTCTCTCACAGCCCGCTCCATAAGTGCAGGAGCAGAGTGGCTTCACAGTAAAATAACAGAAGCCGACAAATGCCGGGAGATGTCAAATAAAGATTTAACCCCTGCACTCCATGGTGTGTTGTCACCATGTAAACACAGAGTCTATATACTCTGTGTATACATGATGGCAGCACACCCACAGCAATTTAACCCTTCTGACACCAGCTTGTAATAACCGCATCTGCAGGCTCTGTGACGACATGTAGCGCAGAGCCTGAAGAGGGGGATAAATTGATTATTAACACACAGCACTTTATTATTGAGATTTCTAACTGAGTTTTTTTAAACAATAATGTTTCAGCGTTGCTGTGACAATGCTGGAACATTATTCATTACTGTACTGGCAAAGAAGTAATTTCAAATGGTAATTTCAAAGTTTGAAGCGATTATAACAGCACACTCTGCGAATATCACACTGTGTGCTGTATGGGTGCAAGTTTGACTTGCACTCATATACTTTTAATGGCCACTCCTACGTGGAAAGCGCGTGCAATCGCAGCATGCTGCGATTACACTCGCATTTCCATTGCATTGCGAGTGTAAATCAAGAAAATCGCATTGATGTGACCTGTATCATTTAAAGATACAGGTCCGAGTGCAATGCAATTTTTTCTCACATTACACTTGCGCGAGTCTTGCGCCAGTGTGCCTCCAGCCTAATGCTGCTCATCTTACTTGTAGCCAGAATAACCAAGTCCTTCTCCTATTCTGTAGTCCCAAATGTACTTCCAATTAATGTATATAAAGCAATAGGATTACTCCGTTCTAAGTGCATTACTCTATATTTATCAACATTAGATCTTACAGGTGCACCTCAATGAATTAGAATATCATCAAAAAGTTAATTTATTTTGGTAATTTAATAAATAAAGTGAAATGCATATATTATATAGAGTCATTACAAACAAAGTGATCTATTTCAAGTGTTTATTTCTGCAAATGATGATTCCGACTTACAGTCAATGAAAACCCGAAGGTCAGTATCTCAGAAAATTAAAGTAGGGAGGCTGAAGGGTCTGAGGGATAAAATATTACCTAAATAGGTATCAGAGACTTCACCTTGTGTGGTTGTGAGAGTCACAACCACTATAAAAGCATATCACGGATGCTGCAGTCCCCAGCGTGGTGCATATAGAGTAGGGAGGATGAAGGGGTAAAAACTGCACTGCCATATTAAACGAGACCTCAAAGGGTGAATATAATATTAATTTATTAGTCGACGCATTTCAGGGTTCCCTGGTCCCTTCCTCAGGACAAATCAATGTCATGCTTATTTCCACACATAAACTTATGGATAGAGCTGTTCCTGCTGATGCACAATTTAAAATATGCAAATGAATTAAAATATGGGAAAAAAAAGTGAAGGAACAAAGGAGGGGGTGAGTTTTAAAAGAACTGCTTATTCTGAGCAGCATCCATTCTGGGAACCATGCTCAGTATTTATCTGTCAAGGAAGATGCTTTAGTGTTGATGCATACAACGTGTGACCATTAATGATGCTGATGTTATATCCTCAGATTAGCATGATTTAAGTCCAATGTGTAATGATGTCGTTGGTTTGATGCAGTGCCTCTGTTTACGAGCTGATTAAATTGGAAGACTTAGCTTGTTTCATGCTCTATGCTTTACAGCTTCATTACTGCAATCACAGAAGCTGTGAATATGCCCCCATACATCATGTCACAATATATCACTCCTTAAGATTGAAGCAGTGGGAGCTGTTTATCAGGCGCACACAAAGGAGCTATTGGCAAAAAGGCTCACAAGAAAACGCCTTGGAATTTTTCTTCCATTTTGGCGAAACATACATATAAAAAAAAAAGGGGTTTTGTGCAATTTGCAAATCAGAAGGTTAAAAGATATTCAGGGGCTTCACAAAAACTACTAATATATATATATTATAGATGATGATAGCACTGGGTAGCAGTGCTTTTACATGAAGAGTGATATGATTTATCTTTTTTGGGTACCGATATCTAAAGATTTTGGAATATAATGAAATAGAAACGGTTAATAGAGATAATAGAAAAACATAGTTAGAATTCTGCACCCATAACTGATGGAAAAGAACTATTAATTTGTAGATTGTGGTCTCATTTCATGGCTTCTCAATGTCATTTATTCTGTTATCAGCAGAATCAGTTACTGTCTGTATTATTGTATAGATAATAAATCCCAACATCAATGCCTTATGTTAGATAGGGCCAAGATGCTATGGCTGGGCTGCGGGTTTATCAAAGAAACTAAAATGTGGGTGTTTTTTTTTGCAGTTATCACAACTCCCCTTTAGTAGCATAACCCTCCCATAAAGGGCATAACATTGAATGTAACAAGATGAGGAGCTTTTACCCATGATATTCTGTTATGTAATATTGGTGAGGTCATCATATACTTCTTCCTTCAATTTTGTGGTGTGAAATTGTTGTGCCCCTGTGTACCAGTCACCACTAGATGGCGCAGCAGCCAGGATCCCCACTGACACCAAACACACTCCTGATCCTAAGTCTAGGGACTCTATGCCCAGCAATGGGATAGTAGGACGTGCCAGGTGGTGGATGGAAAGTTAGAGAAGGACCCGTTTAGGGGGGATAACAACACAAAGAAAAAAAATGCAGTAAGTCAGTAAGCCAAGAAAAGTTGAGGAATGAAGTCCAGTCAGTAGAAGGAGAGAAACAACCAGATAGGACTGCAAGGACACAGACCCGCAGCCTGTGCCACTATGAGGCTAGCCCGGCTCCAAGGCTGTATACCGTGTTGGAGAGAAAGAGGGAGTCCAGGTGTGCTTGAATTAGCGAGGACACTCAGGGAACTGGTCCGGAACCAGAGTACCGACTCTGCTGAACTGGCCAAGACGCTGTATGCTCCAACCATGAACCCCGACAGGGTGCGGGGTCTTTATGCCCCGAGACCCAACCTCCGGCATGGTGAAAAGAAGGCCGTCGTACTAGGGCTAGGGGACCTGATAGGTCACCCAATGAAAGCTCATGACCGCTGGATCGTAGCTAGCGTGCAGACAGACCAAAAAGGCCCAAAAGAGACATGAAAGGGGGTGACGCTGGTGAACCATCCCGACTGCTTAGATCACACCAGAGCCACTACTGAACTGTTGTAAACTGTACCATCTGTGAGGAAAAGAGTGAACCCGGTTAAAGCTCAATGCTGTATGGACTGTGTTCCTTGCGCCTGAGAGGAGGTAGACTGATTTGGGGATCCGGCAGCAAGGGACTGCCTGTGACTGTGAACACTGCACCCCTGCACTACACTAGACTATGCGGTTGCCCTGGGGACTTGCTCTTCCTGTAGAGGTTTTAACATCCTAGCTGCAACTCCCATCATCCACAGAGGACCCAACTGCTGCAGCGGCTGTACCGGCTGCATTCCATGGATGGCGTCACGACACACTTCTATTTTTGTTTTATTATCTTTTATCCATTTTTCCAATTCCCTTTTCAACTGCCTTCCCGATGAGGGGATTATGGACTGAGTCATGCCACTGTGACATCCCACAGTCCCAGACAACGACAAGAGGGCCTGGTTCCGAGAACCCCACGGTCCCTGCCAGGGGCGAGACAATATTGTGCAAAAATCACATTAAAACAACATAAAAGCCCATAAATGTCATGATGCACAATCCACCTGAATATGGCTATGTCCCATGATGAGTTTTTGGTGAGCTTTTGATGCTGCATATTTTCACTGCATCAAAGACGTTCCAGCAAAGTGTATGGGATTTATAGGAATCTCATGTCCACTGCGCTTCTTTTTTTATTTAGTATAACCTGACCTGTGTGTTTCAAATCTAAATTGATTCTTCATGAAGGAAGTAGACAAACTGTAGTGCCACTCATTAGAAGTAGCAATCCTAAAAGTCAAAACAGATGAAGGGCAATCACCCTGAAATGCAGTGTCAGTAGATTGGGGTTCTGATAGGGCATAAATCCTAAAGGTACCATTACATGCTTCAGAGTCATAAAGATCTCACCAACGATGTCACGGGAGTGCGCTCGTGACAACATCGCTAATTGATCGTTGGTGGGATGTCAGACTTATGGATATCGTTCACGACGCACCAACAATGTGGCAAGCAGCTATCGTTCGCACAATCTAGCGAACGCTACTCGTTCAATGTTGTGAATAGGCGAAGTCGTTAACGAGATCGTTATCGTGGTGTCAGAGAGAATGATGCAGCAGGTTGGCTAATCTAAGATTGTTTGATTTGAGAACATGTTCATAAATCTGCTATCAGCGATCCAACAATTTATCATGCTTGTATCTCGGTGTCATACGCAACGACGTACTAACGATGTCGTTTGAACGACTCCAAACCCGTGACGTTCGGGCGATATCGTTAAGAATATCATACCGTGTAACGGTACCTTAAATCTTATTGCAAAGCTTGTTAAAGGGTCAGTTTTGACTTTTAGGATTGCTACTTCCAATAGGTGGCACTAGATTTCGTCTACTTCCTCCCTAAACTGACAATTTGTATATTTCCCAGATGTACATTGCAGCTATAAGTCTCCTCACTGCTGGCATGCCAGATTGGTGTGTCAATCTCCACAAGGAAAAAAGCTATTCAAATCCGAGACATTTCAATTTCCCTTATGATAAATGTTCTGTGCAGATTTTGTCCACGCTGAAAATCCATATATGAAAAGAACTTTTTTAGTGTGTTTCCACACCTAAATATAGCAATAAAGTTTTGTCAACGTCAAATACCAGGAAGTTTCAAAAACAAAGCAGCTTTATTTAAAGCGTGACCTACCGAGAAAACTTGCATCAAAAACATATGTGAAAGAGCAGCAAACAAGAGGCAATGAAAAAATACAAGTAACCTGATTTAAATAATAGGTGGAGAAATTTTGTAAAATCATAAAGTCACCAAAAGCTCGCTGGCTTCACACTGCAGTTGTTTCCTGATCAGGTTCCATCCGGTTTGTGTGCCAAAACCAGGAGTGTCTCCAAAACTCAGAACAGGTGTCAATCTTTCAATTATACTTATTCTCTGCAAGTTCCTCTCCTGGTTTCGGCACACAAACTGGATGGACACTGATCAGTGAAAAAACTGCAGTGTGAAGCCAGCCATAGTGGGAACGGAGTCTTTGGAAAAAAAAAACTCCAATTTACTAAAAAATAAGATTGATTTTTGTTTTGTCTGCCTTGTTGGGTTCATGGTATACCTCATACTGTCATATCAGCATATGCATGAAACCGAATACATCACATCGTTTTTATAGCTCCATTATCTTAATGGGCCCAGTATTTCGTAACATGCAGCTAATGGCCACTTTACACGTCCCAACGTTGGTCCGATATTGGATCCAACGCCGTGGGAGCGCGCTTTTTCTGGGCAGAATTCCAAGATCGCATAGGAGATGTTACACAGCGCGATATCGGCAGGCAACGCTCCAGCGATGTGTACGCCCCCCTTGTACGGCCGACCCAGGAACGACCATTTAACATGGGAGAGAATAGGGGACGTTGTACTTCACATCGTAGTTGGGCTTTTACACAGCCCGATCCGGCCACAACGTCCAACCAATATCGTCCCGTTGGAGAGCACGCTCATTTGATCCCCGATATTGTTTGGGCATCGTTCGTGCATCATATTGGACATTTACACCATGCAATGCACGAACGATATCGGGGACAACGCATGAACCACGCGACTTTTGGTCGGAGTTGGACGCCGATATCGGGACGTGTAAAGTGGCCATAACTTGTTAATGGCAGACACAAAAATATAGAGCATACAATACAAAGTGTAAGGGTACGGACACACTGGTGTGAAAAACGGACTGCATTGCACATGGACCAATGTTACAGAATGACACAGAAGGAATTACCGTGAATCTGGAAGAGAAAAAAGTTGTAACATGCTGTGACAGTGTGCTAGTCACGGCCGAGACTCGCCAATGCAAGTCTATGGGTCTGACAAAATCATGGATGGCAGACGGACAGCACATGGACCATCCGAATGGCATCAGTTTTTTACTGTTACATTATGATTCAGTAGCACAGAACACTGTAAATGTTCCTGTAAATGATTGTACGGTAATAGCAGCTGAGAAAAAATGCATTACACACGGAGAGCACACGGATGTCATCTGAGAATAAAATGCAAACTCGCATATCAGTTGCATGCCTCATGGATCAATAAATGGATGTCCCTCAGCCGACTCTCCTGGATGAGAAACGATCCGATTTTTTTTCACGCCAGTGTGTCACTAGCCTTACAATACAATACAATAGCTACTACATACAGAAATAGCACAGGGCCTACAGTCATACTGCTGACCAGGCACCTGGCATTTATTAACACCTGTCTGATCACTCACCAGTCTCCATCACACAAGCTGGGTTTTGGCCTCCTCGTTTTAGCATTGTCGGGGTTAATTTATATCATTTCTCACTGTTGCAGCAAACGCAACCAGTTTCCCTGCATCTTCTAATTGAGATTAAAGAAGCACTTGGCTAATTAGCTCTAAGAAATTACTTTATAATTTAAATTGTTAGGTAAATGTTTTTCTTGCAAGGATGATCTGTAGAAATGTGTGTGCCAGGAGCTGGCTCTAACAATGTAATGAAGGGATAAAAGCATCTACAATTTGGCATTTCTTCATTTTTTTTCCTAAAAAGCATGAGAGCAAATAAATCCTGCATATTTCTTTTAAGACGGGCCTTGATTATAGGGAAATACAAAGGCTGAAAAGCCCAATAAAACGTATCCCATCTGGACTGTGACTTCACACACAGTGTGTCCTTGCCTTTCAGTAGCCCTTTAGTACCTTTTTCATGCTTATTTGTGTGGCGCCCCGCAACGAGTGCGTCACAAGAGGGTATTGCAGCCATAAATGCAGCCGCAATATTCTCTGACACAGCAGTGATCTAGTTAACTTTGAGATCCAACCCTGCATGCATCACCTAGAATAGAGGGCCAATCCAGGGTCCTGGTGGGCGGAGTGCTAGGGAAGTGTGTAGGGAGAACAGACACTTAGCCTGCAGAACAGAGTAGTCTAGAACGCAGTCAAGAAGAGTCTAGAACTTGAACTTGGAGTAGGAGCGGGGGCTCCGCACCCCGTGCAGCCCTGGGCCGTCACCGGTCGGGTGTCAGCACCTGAGGCCTCAACAACCGGGATCGGGCATCATTACCACGGGTTCCCAAAAGACTCCCGTGCCCAAAACTCACAGCCGGTTCACTGGTACCGAAGCTGGCAGCAGTTCACCTCTGCTACGCGAACCAGAAGCGTGGAGGAGCAGCTTCACAGGAGCACCCCACCACCAGCCAACTTCCAGTCGTCTAACCAGCGGTGTACCCACCGAGGGATTCAAGGCTCCCCAAAACATCCACAACGTACAACTTGGATAGGGCATTGAAGCAGCCTCCCCGTACCCGATCTGGTATTCCTGGGCGACACTGGCAACCACTTAGTTAGAATGGAGGAACACTGCGGATCTCTGAGGGACACTATCACTGCTGAGTCCGCCTGGTCTACTACCCGTAAACTGTATACCATGTACTGCCTGCTGGTTACAGTAAAGACCCGTTACAGAGACTTTCTGTGTCCGTGCTTCCTTATGAACTGTCCGTCCGCACTACAAGGTAACCGCAGCTGCCGCACAACATCTTAAGCAGCTCCAACCTCCGGGGATCACCGCTCAGCCTGTGGGGAGCGTTCCATCTTGCTGCTGTCCATCCCCCGGAGGTTCCGCAGCGTCGGTAACTGTTACCGAAACTTCTCATAGGTGGCGTCACGAATAAATTAAACCCCTTTTATCTGTTCCTACAAGACGTCTTCAACTTTTGATCTGCACTCCACCGGGCCCCACTACCGGCAGGCGCGGTCCACCTGTGACAAGGAGGAAGGAAGCATCGCCTGTCTAAACCGGAGTCCCGGCCACGGTGAGTCAGAAAATGGCGTCACGAACAGGATACGAGCAGGTTGGTTACCCAACGGGTATAATGTGCTTAAAAAAAAAGACTTTATTGTCTACAATCTGGACTTTGTTAGTCCCTAAAAGAACTTTCCCGCCTTTTCACCGTTGGGCCAAGATGGCGCCCAAGATGGCGTTTCCGCCACAAGAATCCGCCACGTGCAAGCCCAGGAGTGAGTCAACCCCCCCCTCATCGTGAGAGGGCTAAAGACAAAAGGCGCCAAACTCTTTGTCCGCCCTGATTGCTCGAATCAACCATGGGGGCGGACCCCAAAGACTTTTCCCACCATTGGACTACAAAAGCCCAGAGGAAATGGGAGTGTCACAGACCTTCTTCACCAGCTCTCTACGAGAACGGTTACCGGTTGAACGGGTGTGGTTCCCTCCAAAAGAAGAGAATGGCCAGCATGAGACTCCAAGACCTAATGCAGGAGGTCGAGGCGGAGGCCAGAGCAGCCATAGGCCAACCGGGTCTGGGTCCTGCCTTTACCATAGACGGCAGCCCCGACTTCTGGCTAGAGGCTCTGCAAGACCTACGGGTGCGGTTACTTGAGACTGTGGAATGGACAATTCGCAGCTGGAGCGCGACCCTAGGCAGACGACTACACCATGCGATGCAGCAGAGCCGACCGGGTACCGCTACTCCAGGCCCAGACAACGTCGCCAGCTTTTCAACCGCCTCACCGTCGCCCACCACCTGTCCTGCTTCGTCACCCGAGCCAATTGACTGCATCATTCCGGTGGAGGCCACAGCTCAGCTCGTTCCCGCGATTAATACCACAGCCGACCCCGTTCCTGAGCCGGAGCTTATAATACGCTCCACGGAAGAACTTGATCTTTACCAGGTTCCTACCGAGGAACCCGCAACGTGTTTCACAACTACAGAGACTGTCGCCTGTTTCGTCCCCGTACCGGAGGCTTCCCTCGCTATTGACGAGGCCTACCTGGTAACCGGGATTGAGACCCCTCTACCTACAGTTACAGATGAAGAGACAGGCAGCCTAGAAGCCCTGCAGGACGTCCCTGTGGAAGGCTCCGCAGCACCACCGCCCTGTTGTACAGAGGAACCAGCTTCAACATCTCTAGCTACCTAGCAGCCTGATGTAGTCATCGAAGGAGAGGTCGAGGAGGATGACGACGAGACCCGTAGCACCGCTGAGGATCTCGACACCGGGTTCGTCTGGGGAGACACCGAGGGACTTCCTACCGGGCATACTACTCGGGTACACTGGTCGGGTGCAACGCCGACACCTTTCCCTGTGCTGTCCCAGCGGGTGCCAGCCCAGACTGCCCGCCAAGTCCAAGTTTCCCGCCAAACCACCAGCTCCATCGCTCATCTTAACACCCCGAGCCGTGCCGACGGAGATGTACGCCAGCGACGACGAGAGGATGTGGCAAGCCCGTGAACGCGCCAACATGCAGGCCCGTGCCGAGGCTCGCCGCCAACCGCCGCTGCCTGATGAACTCCGCCACGAAGGTAGAATTTCCACCTTTAACTTACATACCGGGTGGGGGTTCGCTTGGGAGGTGGGTTTGAATGAGGAGGTGTTTGTGGGGCGCCGGGACGTTGAGTCACACTTGCCCAGAGGACATCCCGATTGCGACCTTTACCGGGGCGATATAATCACCTATGAACGCTATGCTTGTCCAGATGGATGGTTTGCTATCCGGGTGCGCCATCATACTCTGCGCCAGTGACTTTAAGACTTGGACTTACTCAATGACTCTGTTCCTGTTAAGCACTGACTGTGTGATCTTGCGGTCACCGCCTGAACTTTTAATATAAGGACAGCCGATCGCCCGCCGGGTCCGCACCAAGTGTTTCACCTGTTTACTTTGCTTATATCAACCAAGCATATCTTTACCTGTTTTCGTCATTAATAAAAGTGTATTACCTGTTATAAAATATAAAAACCTCTGTAATGTGGGTAGTGTGACGCTTGGGGACAAGCGTATTCAACCAAGGGGGAGTGTGGCGCCCCGCAATGAGTGCGTCACAAGAGGGTATTGCAGCCATATATGCAGCCGCAATATTCTCTGACACAGCAGTGATCTAGTTAACTTTGAGATCCAACCCTGCATGCATCACCTAGAACAGAGGGCCAATCCAGGGTCCTGGTGGGCGGAGTGCTAGGGAAGTGTGTAGGGAGAACAGACACTTAGTCTGCAGAACAGAGTAGTCTAGAACGCAGTCAAGAAGAGTCTAGAACTTGAACTTGGAGTAGGAGCGGGGGCTCCGCACCCCGTGCAGCCCCCGGGCCGTCACCGGTCGGGTGTCAGCACCTGAGGCCTCAACAACCGGGATCGGGCATCATTACCACGGGTTCCCAAAAGACTCCCGTGCCCAAAACTCACAGCCAGTTCACTGGTACCGAAGCTGGCAGCAGTTCACCTCTGCTACGTGAACCAGAAGCGTGGAGGAGCAGCTTCACAGGAGCACCCCACCACCAGCCAACTTCCAGTCGTCTAACCAGCGGTGTACCCACCGAGGGATCCAAGGCTCCCCAAAACATCCACAACGTACAACTTGGATAGGGCATTGAAGCAGCCTCCCCGTACCCGATCTGGTATTCCTGGGTGACACTGGCAACCACTTAGTTAGAATGGAGGAACACTGCGGATCTCTGAGGGACACTATCACTGCTGAGTCCACCCGGTCTACTACCCGTAAACTGTATACCATGTACTGCCTGCTGGTTACAGTAAAGACACGTTACAGAGACTTTCTGTGTCCGTGCTTCCTTATGAACTTGCACTACAAGGTAACCGCAGCTGCCGCACAACATCTTAAGCAGCTCCAACCTCCGGGGATCACCACTCAGCCTGTGGGGAGCGTTCCATCTTGCTGCTGTCCATCCCCCGGAGGTTCCGCAGCGTCGGTAACGATTACCGAAACTACTCATAGGTGGCGTCACGAATAAATTAAACCCCTTTTATCTGTTCCTACAAGACGTCTTCAACTTTTGATCTGCACTCCACTGGGCCCCACTACCGGCAGGCGCGGTCCACCCGTGACAAGGAGGAAGGAAGCATCGCCTGTCTAAACCGGAGTCCCGGCCACGGTGAGTCATTTGCACTGTTTAAATATTCAGAAAGCTCCATAGCCCATAAAAATGTCTAGTGAAACCGTTAAGGCTTTGTTCACTTGTTCAGTATTTGGTCAGTATTTCACATCAGTATTTGTAGCCAAAACCAGGGGTGGAACAATCAGAGGAAAAGTGTCATAGAAACACGTCACCATGTCTACAAATTTGACAAACTCCAGGTTTTGGGTACAAAGACTGAAGTAAAAAAACTCAACAAATACTCAACGTATTTATTTGAACAGAAAGGGGTTGGTGTGGGACACACAGCTGCAATCTCTGCCCCTTAGGGCACTTTATGATGAGCCTATTAACCCCTTCACCCCAGGGCGATTTTACATTTTACGTTTTTCATTATTCCTTCCTCTTCATCCAAGAGCCATAACTATTTAATTTTTCCGTCAATATAGACATATGAGGGCTTCTTTTTTTGCGGAATAAATTGTACTTTCAGGTGAAATAATTTCATTTACCATACAGTGTACAGGAAAATGGGAAAAAAATTCAGAATGCTGTGAAATTGCAATTACATGTTTGTATTTTTTTTTTTTTTATTCACCATGTTGACTATATAGTAAAACTGATGAATCGGTATGATGCCTCTGTGGCGCCCCACTACGTAGGTGCCACAAAAGGGGTACTGCACCCAGAAAAGCGGTGTAGTACTCCACTGCAGTTGGGACTATGGTCACTGGATGGAACCCGGGAGCAGCACTCACACACTAGAACAGTGGGTGGGAGGAACCCGGGATGGAAAATAGCGACCTCTAGAGGGGACCAGTGAGGAGTCAGCAGTCTGCAGAGAGTCAGACAGGAGAGTCGATGGAGGAGGGAGTGTGGAAGCAGCCAGGCAGCCAGCCTGAAAGAGTTAAGAGGGCCACCTCGGCTGAGGGGCCCCAAGAAAGCAAAGATCCCAGGAAACAGAGAAAGAAAGAGAGGGAAAGAAACTCAGAAGCAGAGTTCACTCTAAGAAGGGGATTGAGCAACAGTAGAGTTTGCCCCTAAAGGAAGGAAACCGGGTACCGGAGCCCGCAACTGTGAGGTCCTTCAAGGCTCACAGAAAATCCGTTAAACAGGGATATTACAAATACGGCCCTGACTCCCATGGAACCCACAAAAGGGGAACCAGAACCGCAGTAAGCGCCTGCGGCATTCAGACAGAAGGTTAATCCGACGGGTAAAAGGGAGAGGAGACAGAACAAAAATCAGCAGGAGACCAGGTTATCTATAAGAGATCAGGCTTCACAACACTGGGAACAGAAAAGAAGGAAAGAAAGGAAGATAAAGGAGGGTTCCATCTATGGCTAGAAATCCCAAATGCAGCCTGGAGCATTTGCCAATATACCATCGGACTAACTGTTGAACTGTAAAGCTGAATGAAAGTTGTTCCAGTAAAGTTACCCGGTGAAGTGAAGTTTTGACTCTGCTGCATCCTTTCTATATAAACTGTTGTCTTACAGCATCACAGCCCCGGCAGTCCAGTCCTGCCTGCGGGGGACTAATCCATCCAAGCCGCGATACCATCAACCACCGAAGGACTGTGGCGGCGCTGGTGAGCATCACCAGACACTGCAGGTGGCATCACGAAGGCAAAAGACTTGTAAATAATCCACTGTAAATATTCCCTGATTTCAGTTGACCCCCAGGGCCATGGCCTCGGGATGGCCACCCGTGACTTCCCGGACTGAAGAGAGCCCGAGAGCCGAGTACCCGAGCCCCGGGTGCACGTCACCTCAGATTGGTATGAGTTCATAGATACCAAACATGTATACTTTTACTGTTATCTAAGTGGTGAAAAAAATTGAGAAGTTTTAAAGAAAAAGAATTGCACTTTTGTGCCATTTTCAGTGAATGATAGTATGATCCAAAGGGTCAACAGCGGCGATCTGATCGCTGCTGTTAGCTACTCATCTCAGCTCATGACATCAGCTGAGATGTGAAGGGGATGATACTAGCTCACAGCGTGAGTGTCAAACCCCAGGCCCTAGGGTACTCGGGTATCAGGCTCGGAGGGGTTTTCACGAGTATGTCACGGGTTGCAGCGCCTGTGCCCGTGGCCTGGGTGACACTTCAATAAGAGGTTATAAACAGGGGATAAGAGTTTGTTGTCACGTGACGCCACCTGTAGTACCTGGTGATGGGTCACCAGCGCCGCCACAGTCCTCCGGAGGGCGATGGTATTGTGGCAAGGATGGCAAAGCTCCCTACAGGTGGAGCTGGTCCTCCGGGGCAACATTCCTGTAAGCAAACAGGTTGAATTCTGCAGCACAAAGACACGGAGGCAAAGTCACTCTCCCGGGTACTTTACTGTAAACAATCATCAGCATACAAGTTCACAGTTCAGCAAAAGTTGTTAAAGAAACAGGCAGCTCTACGGGTGGCTGCAAGTGGATGCCATGTGGTATGGTGGTACCCGTGGAATGTCTTAGTTGACGAACGCGTGTCCTTTCTTCCCCACCTAGGATGAGTCTATACCCAATGGCTCCTTAAAGGTAGACTTGGGGCTCCCCGCTCTCTTGTTGAGGAAGCAGGCAGACCGCTCCATCTGGCAGAGTGCCGCAGCTGGTGAACAGACCGCAGCAGCCGGTTGACGACTTCAGAGGTAGACTCTGGCCGTTTCCTCGGGTCTGGCGTTCCCGTGGTGGACTAGGTAATTCCCTGGAGTATGGTCGCTGGGGTTCGGCCTTTCTCTCTAAGGCCCAGACTCCCGTATCAGGCACCCTCTCTCAGGATTGCCACCTAGGATCCTCTCTCATCTTCCCTCCGGATCAGCGTAGAACTGTCCGGGTTAACCTTCCGCCTCGCTCCACACGCCTCCTCGACTCCTCTCCAACTCACTTCTCCTCACTCTCTCTCTCTTCTAACTCTCCCAAGAGGTGAATATATCTCCCTCCCAGGAGTAACCTCCCACTACTATTCTAATATGGGAGTGCAGGAATGAGTCCCACCCACCAGCCTAGGATCCACTTGCAGTTGGGGAAAATTACACCACTTTTACGGGTGCAATACCCCACTGTGACGCCTGACCATGTGGAGCGCCACATGAGCTCATATCAAAGGGTGAGAAGCGACCTATGAAGTGTGACAGGGGTGTTGACCCTGAGGTGTCCATGATTATCTTACATTCCTGCCCCCTCATACTTCTGTATGAACAGGGAACATGGCAAGGTCGTGGCTGCTGGCCCTATTGTCACAGTACAATCCAGGCCCTGATATGCATCCTATGTAATTTAAGAACAAGGTTGTTCTCCCTTCAAGTAGCAATCATATCACCATGAAGAAGATATAAATACACGCTTTGATCTTCTGATGTACAACTTATGATGGTACATAATTTGTGCTGCCATGTATCAAGCTAGGAGCAGGAGCAGAGCACTGCATTGGATGATTCAGCACCGCCATCGTCTCCCCTACCCCATATCCAAGTTATCCATGCAATTAAGCAGTATAAAAAATGCTGCATTTCATAGTACCAGGAAAATGATTGAGATTTTTAAAATGTCATAGACATATGCTGCTTATTTATTATTTATTATGGATGGATGAATACATAAGATAGTTAATAGATTTATCAATAGATTTATAGCTAGATCATAGTTAAATATACAGACATGTGAGAGATAAATAATGAATAAATACATAGAATTTTTTTAAGCCCATATATTTTTGGTGTAAGTAAAAGGAACAAAGAATAATAATGGAACCTTAGGGTTTATAGCATGTCTAAAGGCCCTGTTACATGCAACGATATTGTTAGCGTTATTGTTGTGTGTAACGGGGCCTTAATAGATGCTGCAACGGACACCTGGATACTTTCCTGTGACTGAGGAGACAGTGACGATCCATAGAAAATTCCAGGGGACAGGAATCTACCAAGTTGATATGGGGAGACAATGGCAGTGCTGAATCAACAAATGCAGTGCTCTGCCCCTGCTCCTAGCCTGATACATGTCAGCACAAATTATGTACCATAACATAATATATAATGGACAGATAAATACAAATTTCTATGTATCTATCCATTATTTATCTAGATCCTAGAAGTGTAATGCCCAGCTCTGCTTCATCATGTGGGAGGTCATGGACTGTACAAATTTTTCTTTATCTCCACCGAGTTCCCCTTTAAGTCTTTGTGTGTTGTCTGTACACATAACTGACAACATATGGACCAATGCAAGTGTGGCGCCCCTGCGACCAGGGTGGCCACAGGGTGAACTGCAGCTGAAGAAGGTAGGACGGTCAACTCACACAACACCCACACACAGACACACTCTGATCCAGAGCCAATCGCTCTATATTGGGCAAGGGGTGGCAGGAGTTTATAGACATGTGGCTGGGAGGTAGAAAAGACCACGGACAAGTGGGTGGAGGAACAGTAGTGACTTAACCACTGGTACACTAAGTTGGGCGAGACAATCGATCGAGCATTCCCTGGAGGTGGCATACCCAGGAGGTAGAGTAACAGCCAATCTCCCAGATATTCCCTGGAGATAATTTGCCCAGGAGGGAGCTTGCCCTGGAGGGTGGAAAAGGGAACGATCCCAAAGCCGATACAGCCTAAAGCTAAAACCGGAGAATGACTGAAGGAGCCAGTGAGCCCAACCAACACGGGTCACTGGTGGCTAGGCCAGGACAGCCAGAGAGCCCGCTCTGTAGACGTGACTGGAGAAACTACATGACCCTAACCACAAGATATCCCGGCGGAGTGCGGGGACTCTATGACCCGTGACCTAACTACCACTACAGAGTAGAATAAAGCCATCGTACTAGGGCTAGTGACCCTCAAAGGGGACTAATCACTACAGAGCCTGTGACGGCCGGACCAAACATGTAGGTGAGGACAGGTACAGAACTGAAAGGCCTGAAAGGTACCTTGAGGGGAGTGATGCAGAGGAACCGTCTAAGCTGCAGTGAGAACCCGAGCCCAGAGCAGTGTTGTGGACAGGACTGTAAAACGTGGAAAGAACTGTGTTTGTTGTAAGAACTACTCCAGAGCACCAAGTAAGATACCTGGTCAGCTCAAGAGTGTCTGAGACTCTTATTCTAACTGCCGCAGAATCTCTGCCTACGGAGCCGCCTACGAGCTTTCCCTGTGTGCTGGCTGGAGGAGCTGTAGGGGAGAAACAAGTACAGCGGCCAGAGTACACAATTCCCCACTACTCTTGCCCTGGGGATAACCAGCCCTACCTGTGGAGGGCTCTCGATCCAGGCTGCCCCTTACCATCATGCCCAGCGAGAACACGGCATTCGTGGTCCCGTCTGACCACACACCACCGCGTCATGAAAAATCCCATAAACTATTCCCTTTTTTATTGCCGCACGTAGGACGACGGGATCGGGCCACGGCACCCTAACATCCCAGGGACAGTATGGCCCAGTCTACAGTACCCGGTCCTTGGGGGTGCGACACAGGTCACTGTGGTAGTTCACATATTCGCAGCATGCACTATACATTTTGGTTTATTCTGGCCCATTATAAGTCAAGGGGTTCATAAAACACCAATCACCTACAGGTTACCATCCATGTATCATGTGTTTTTCACAGATCCATTACATTTCAAAGAAAACTTTATTTGTCCTTTATTTTTTATTACATTGTTCGTACGGAAAACAGATACCATACACATCCAGAAAATAGTCATATGAATTTCATACCACATTTAAAAAGGAACATACAAATGCAATACAAATTATAACATTAAAAAGAACAAGATGGGGTGCATTATGTCAGGAAGAGGACCAGGATGGGGTACAGTATATCAGGAAGGGGACTAGGCTGGGGCACATGATACCAAGAAGGTGCCAAGGTTGGGAGACATTATCCCAGGAAGGAAGGGGACCAGGCTTGGACACATTATTACTGGAAAGTGCCCAGGATGAGGGACATTATACCCAGGAAGGGGACCAGGATTAGGCACATTATTCCAAGAAGAGGACCAGGATAGGGCACATCAAACCAGGAAGAGGACCGGCTATGAGGCATCTTCTAATAAGGGACAAGAATGATGAACATAATCCCATAAATGAGACCAGGATGAGGCAAATTGTCTCAGGAAAGAAACCAGGATGGGAAACCTAATACAAAGAAAGGTACTAGGATGGGGCACATTATACCAAAAAGAAGCACAGGTTGGGAAACATTATCCGAGGAAGTGACCCACCCCAAGGCTGTGGGAACTTTGATCCTGGGCGTTGATAACGGAGGATTGTCACGGATGGTCGATATCCAGGTCCGTGTCCTGGTGGTCGCTTTAAAAAGCAGGAATTGAATAGTAAAGGGGTTTTATTGAATAGATCGTGATGCCACCTACGGTGTCTGGTGATTGCACCAGCGCTGGTACAAGACCTCCGGGTATGATGGATGGGCAGCCTGATGGTGATGCTCCCTGTAGGTGGAGCGGGGTCCCCGAGGCAGTGTTGAGGTGATAGGTTTTGGCACTGGGAGGTAGCAAATCGGAATGTCTCTACAGTCTCTGGGCTGGACAAGATTAGGGCTGTAAGAACCGACACACACACTGGTAGTTGTTTTCCATACCTTTACTAGATGTTAAAACGGCATTGTCCAGGGTACACTCCAGTTGGTAGGGAAGTGTTGAGCCCAGGCTTTGGGTACTCGGGTATCAGGCTCCAAGGCATTAACGCTCCTGTGTCACGGGGAGTGGTGGCCGCGCCTGATCCCGTGTCCTGGGTATATCTTCCAAAAAGGGGTTATATTTACAGGGGATTTTACATACAGTTTGTCGTGATGCCACCTGTAGTTTCTGGTGAGGTGTCACCAGCGCCGCCACAGTCCGCCGGAGATAGATGGTAATGCAGCTAGTTGGCAAAGTCCTCTACAGATAGGGCTGGACCTCCGGGGCAGCGTTCCTGTAAAGGGAACAAGTTCATGCAAAACAAAACACAGGCAGAGGCAAAGTCACTTTCCTCCGGGTACTTTACTGTTAACTTGCATTGACATCATACAAAGTTCACAGCTCAGCACTTTTGATGTTACAAGAACAGGTAGCTTAACGGGTGGCTGCAAATCCAGCCTGACCTCCTTTCCTCTATCACCTTCGCTGCCGTCGGGTAACACACAAGGATGTTAACACCCTGGTTCCTCTTCCATCTCTCCTCCTGGTCCCTCAGCCGAGTGACCTAGCAGCAAAGACCAAAAAGGCCCAAAACTTAGAGGCAAAAGACCTCCTTGTTGCCCCTAGAGGTGCTTTTATTCCCTCCCGGGTAACCTCCCACCGTGTGTACTAGTGTGGGGAGTGCTGGAAATGGGTCCCACCCACCATCCTAGGGTCCACCTGCAGCTGGAGTATCTGCACCTCTTTTACGGGTGCAGTACCCCTCTGTGACGCCTGCTTGGCGGGGCGCCACATACCCCCTTGATTGAATATACTCGTCCGTGAGTATCTGTACCTGTTACCGGGAAGTGAAAAGCATTTTTTTTAATATTAACATTAACAGGTAAACTATATACAATCAAGCATATTCAGATTTCTTCCTATTGCTAGGAGGCACTTTTGTTAGAACGTTACAAACATACACAGTGCAGTTGTTAGTATATCAGACCCCACGGTCCTCGGGTCACCTGTTGGCAATGTTGTTACTCTCCGACTATGACTATCTGCATACACATAAAAGGGTCCCCTTAAAAATAAGTGCTTCACCTAAACACGTTTATACCTTACCAAATATCGCCACAGATTAAACTATGTTGATATTTATAGTGAATTAGCACATCCAATGTTAATGGCAAAAAAATCACTTTATTGTTTAAAATTAATTCATATTAAAATTGTTTACCATACATAACATGTCCTTTTAGTCGGGAACACAGTCCCTATCATGCACAAAATATTAGGGTGGGCTACAGAGAATACAGAATAGCAGCAAAAAACTATCAGGGGAACAACAGAGAATATTCACAGCACTATTACTCTTGTATTGATCTTGGTCCCTCTCTTAATTCAAGACAGACACTCCTATAGACCCAAATGGTCATTAAATAATCCTCCATAAAATACTAAGTAGTTCACAATACCTGGTGCCAGAATGATCCTCAAAGATAATCGCTCCTTGGACCCCTGCTGCCAAAGTGCTGCTGCCTCACCCCCACCGCCGACATACGTTTCAAAAGTTGGTCTTTTTCCTCAGGGCGTGCATGGTGCTATGTGGAAGTTTCCTATTTTATATAGTGTCCACTGCCTCAATTATGAGTTACACCTGTCAAAACTACTCCCCCTGTCCGTCACAGTCAAGTCTCCCCCTTAAACTCTTTCCAGGTCACTGAGCCTCCTGCAAATCCTTCCCCCGTCTCACACATCATTAAGCACAAGTTTTTACCAGGAGCTGCACTTATTTCCGGGTCAAAAACACAGTCACGTGACAATTTCACGCGTACTGCGTTTCCCGGGCAACTCCTGGCATCATCGCATCCGCCTCGTTAGTAATCCTGGGTCTACTCAGAGTGCGCACGCGCAATACGTCACTATGACGTGACCGCGTCACGCATCTCTATGGTGATCCGACCGGACGCTTACCCTTCCGACAGACGTACTCAGCGCGTGCGATCCAGCGTCTGCCGGAATGCGCATGCGCTATACGTCAAAGCGACGTGACCGCGCTGCGCATCCCCATGGTAACCCGGCAGACGCTTCAACATCAGCGAGATGTAATCAGCGCCAGCGTTGCCCGGGTATCAATACCATGATGTGAAAATGCAATTTACATGATCTTAAGAGACTCATTTGATAGTTATAGGAGATGCTAAAGCTGCAGGATGCTCATTAAGGAATTTTTGAGTACCACCTTTGGCCACAGTAATTGAATACAATCTTATAATAAAAATTAAAATACCAATACTTGTGCAATTGACATTTAAAGTGACAGTGCAAATATTATACAAATACATAAATGCTGTGAGTATACCACAGTAAAAACCAAAGTGACTATTAAGGTACAAAAGTACATAAAGTGCAAAACCTGACCATATTACTAAACAAACATTAGTGCTGCAATACATGTAATATATGATATAATATAATATATATAATTAAAGTGCTCTATTACTGTGCATCATCCAAAGAATTAAAACCCATATATATGGTCAGGCAATCCTGATTGCTTAATAGTTAAAATGTGACCAAAACTCTCCCCCTCCCCACCGGGCATTCACTACTACCCATAACCCTTTGTCTTATATATTAAATCCCATATTTTATGAACCCCAACCCATACACATTATACAGCATATAATTTCTCTAATCAAGTCGGTGTATTCCATTTTCAAGGTGAAAACATCCGTGATTTTTCTTCCAAGACTCTTCACCCAATCCACCGACATGTGTTCTTGACAGGAATTCGGTACCAATGATATCAAAATCGGACACATTATACTAAAACAAAACTAAAAACAAAAATGATTAATATCGCTGATATACGTCCATAAAACCTCCAACTATACATCTGGGTAAATCCTGATCTACAGGAAAGCACTAAACCCTAAATTCTCATTGAGTCCCTGTGGTGTGAGGGTCCCCAATCGGAAGATCCACCTGCTCTCCACCTGCGCCAACCTCTTTGCCAAATTACCTCCTCTCACTCCCATAGATACCACATCTATGGCCTTTACTTTTAACTGGCTAGCGTCACATTGGTGAAAACGTTTGAAATGTCGTGGGAGCGTTTTCAGCTGTTTTGGATCTTCCTCGGTCAATGCTTTCTCTATGTCCCTCACATGTTCACGGGTTCTTATCCTAAGCTCTCTGGTGGTCATCCCGACATAAAATTTCCCACACGGACATTCCGCCTGGTATACTACCCCTTTTGACCCACATGAAAAAAAGTTTCGGATGTCAAAATTCCTAGATCCATCAAAATTGGAAAAGGTTTTAGATTTTACTATAATCAAACATCCTTTACATTTTCCACATGGGTAACATCCTTTGAGGTCTAACCAGGTCTGTGATATTGGTCGTTTCTCTGGCTCGAAATGACTTCTTACCAGAAAATCGCGCAAATTTTTTGTCCTCCTAGCTGTCATTTTTGGTACGGACGGCAGACATTTCTTCAATATGGGGTCCGTGGTCAACACCCCCCAATGCCTTCTCACTATTTCCCTAAGTTCTGGCCACTGCGTGCTGTAGGCGGTTATAAAACGGACTATATCTTCTGTATCGTTGTTTTTCACAGGGGGTTTGTAGAGAACCTCATTACGGGATAGCTTCTTAACCTTCACATACCCTTGTCTAATTGTGCGCTTACTATAGCCCCGTTCGCCAAACCTCTGTTGCAGATCCGCTGCCTGTTCTTCAAAAAGTTGATAATTTGAGCAGATGCGTTTCGCCCTCATAAACTGCCCTATTGGTATTCCTCTGATGGTAGAGGAAGGGTGACATGAAGCGGCATGCAACAGAGAGTTGGTTGAGGTCGGCTTCCGGTATATATCCGTTATCAAATCTCCCTTTTCTGAGGTCTTGATTTGTATATCTAGAAATTCCAACTCCCTGCCCTCTTTGTAAGTCAATTTTATATTGATGCTATTGGAGTTTAATCTCTCAAACAAACCTCTTAGTTCAGCAGGAGTCCCCTCCCAGATGAACCAGAGGTCATCAATATACCTCATCCAGTGATGTACTTTTTCCATCTCAGGGAAACTGTCATCGGAAAAAATTTCCCGTTCCCATGCCCCCAGAAACAGGTTCGCATATGAGGGGGCACAAGCCGCCCCCATAGCGGTTCCCTGTTTCTGGAGGTACACCTGGTTTGAGAAAACGAAGCAATTATGAGAGAGTACAAACTCCAACAGAGTCATCAATAATTCCGCCAATCCTTGTTCCACATTGTGGTTAGTGAGATACCATCTAACTGCTGCCAGTCCATCCTGATGTCTAATGGACGTATACAGCGACTCCACGTCGGCTGTGACCATAACCATATTGTCCGCCAAATGCATATGGTCCAGCCTCCGCAGAGCCGCTGTAGTGTCCTTGATATACGATGGTAAAGTCAGGACAATAGGTTTTAAATAGTAATCTATCACTTTGCAAATGACCTCACACAGACCATCATTGCCTGAGACTATGGGTCTCCCTGGCGAGTCCAAATGATCTTTATGGACCTTGGGTATCAGGTAAAATGTAGCCATGCGGGGTTGAAACTTCTCCACAAAATCCAACATTTTCTTTGATACTATCCCTTTCTGAAATGCATCTTCTATTATCTCCATCAAATCGGCTTGGAATTTAGGGAGTGGATATGATGATAATTTAGCATAGCAATTGGTGTCATTTAGTAACTTCCTCGCCTGTTTCACATATAAGTTATTTGGCCATATTACCAGATTGCCCCCTTTATCTGAGGGCTTAAACGTCACGTCCTGCCATGACTGCATCTCCTTCAAGGCTTGTCTTTCCTGTCTGGTAATATTTGACCGCAGTGGACACTATATAAAATAGGAAACTTCCACATAGCACCATGCACGCCCTGAGGAAAAAAGACCAACTTTTGAAACGTACGTCGGCGGTGGGGGTGAGGCAGGAGCACTTTGGCAGCAGGGGTCCAAGGAGCGATTATCTTTGAGGATCATTCTGGCACCAGGTATTGTGAACTACTTAGTATTTTATGGAGGATTATTTAATGACCATTTGGGTCTATAGGAGTGTCTGTCTTGAATTAAGAGAGGGACCAAGATCAATACAAGAGTAATAGTGCTGTGAATATTCTCTTTTGTTCCCCTGATAGTTTTTTGCTGCTATTCTGTATTCTCTGTAGCCCACCCTAATATTTTGTGCATGATAGGGACTGTGTTCCCGACTAAAAGGACATGTTATGTATGGTAAACAATTTTAATATGAATTAATTTTAAACAATAAAGTGATTTTTTTGCCATTAATATTGGATGTGCTAATTCACTATAAATATCAACATAGTTTAATCTGTGGCGATATTTGGTAAGGTATGACTATCTGCATGCAGACATAATTTACTTGGCCCAATGGGGAACGGTACTAACTACGCGGGCCCAGCGGTAATGTATTGTCCAGCACAGTCCAGTGTGTATTATCACCGCTGAGCAGCTGCTCAGACAGCACACATCATCATCAATAAACAGGGAAAAGTTCAAAATAAAAGTCTCTGAGTCTTCAGATGAAAAACTTACGGGGACACACTCTTCATTCAGGGGCTTGCAAAAAGGGGAAAGCAAAAATAAAAGGGCATGGTTGCTGGAAAAGCGTCTATATACAGGGCAATGTCTCAACAATGGGAGTCTATTGCTGGGTGCAATGTCTCTACACGGGAGTCTATTGCTGGTGGGAAATCCTTATGGCGAAACAGCTTAGTGGAACGGGGTACCGCTCATAAGTGACCTGCTCACCTTGATAAAAGTCTCTGTCCGGGTGTCCTCCCCAAGGTAAGATTCTACATGGCGTCTGGCGAAAAACACATCGTCCTGAAGTCCAGGTTCCCGTATAAATCCCCATCCTTCGTCCTGGTACACAGAGATGACGGTTCCTTGGCGGCGTAGTTCTACTAGAAGCGGGGGCTGCAATCTTGCTTTGTCCCGTAGTTGCCTTGTTGCCTGTTCTTTCTGGAACCACTCCTCTCGGCATCATTGTCTAGCCACCTGGTCTCTCTCATTTAAGGTTGATTGAGACCGCTGGGGTGACTGGTACTTTGGGGGTGGTGAGTTGCCGGTTGGGACTCTGGATACCACTCTGGCTTCCGCTGAGCTCACTATGGCTGGGGCTCCGTGCTGCTGCCGCTGACACGAGGTCCACCACACAGCTTCTGGGGTGCTCCCTCCCGAGGCTCTCTCTACGTCCTCCAGTTCCATGTCATCTGTCTCGTCGTACTCCTCCTCAACGATGACGTTTTGTTTTGTTGGGGACGTCCGCGCTGCCTCCAACCGGAGACAACTGCTGGTACAGGACGGTGGTGTTGTCGGGGGTTCCGTCTGAACTCCTATGTCCCGGGTCTGAACGGGTGGTGGTACGGGTGGTAGAGAGGCACAGTATTTTACAACAGCTTGTTTTGCTACCGCTGCCTCTCTCGCTTCTCAGTCTGCTCTCATGCACGAAAGTTCACAGGTCCGCTCCGCGCTCCACCGTCGGCACACCCACTCCAGGGCTTTTTCCATGCGTCCCTCCAGTAGCCAGCATCCCCCTCTAGAGTTAAGAGAGATGCCGCTGCCGGGTCGCCTTGCGTGGCTCAGGCCTGCTCTTCAAGCTCGCGCACTACATCTCTCCAATGGGGTGCCGCCATGCTGCCAGGTATAAAGGAGCCTTGGTGTTTCTGTCCTTCTCTTCCGGTTTGTCTCTTTATGCACGGCTTCTCCCGAGGAACTTCCTGTGGGCCGCCCCCCTGATTGATTGATGGCAATCTGGGCGGCCACACTTTTTGGCGCCTCTGTCTTGGTCCTCCTTCTTCTAGTGGCTGAGGCACACCCCCGGGCCTGCACATGGCGTTTATTAAATGGCTACGGCGCCATCTTAGGTCCTCCTGCAGTAATTGCGGGAAACCATTTTTAGCGCCAAGCAATGGTGGAAAAAGTTTGTTTCAAACACAAGTCCAAGGCGCACAGTACCCGGTGTTACTGGGCACGATATCCTGTTCGTGATCGGCAGAAAAAGATATGTTGAGCCCAGGCTTTGGGGTACTCGGGTATCACGCTCCAAGGGGTTAATGTGGCGCCCCACTATGTAGGTGCCACAAAAGGGGTACTGCACCCGTAAAAGAGGTGTAGTCACCCCACTGCAATTGGATTTATGGATGGTAGGAGGAACCCTAAACCCACATCCCACACTAGATCAGGCAGTGGGAGGGAACCCGGGAGGGGATATAGTCACCTCCAGGGGGCACTAGAGTCAGTCTAGGACTCGGGAGAAAGGAGTCAGACGGTGGGTCTGGACCACATAAGGAGCGTCTGCGACAGGCTCACCAGGAGCAAGGAGGGTTACCTCGGCTGAGGGATCCAGAGAAACGAGAACAGATCCCAGACAGAGAGAAGGGAGCAAGAGGTTTGGGCGGGAGTTCGCTCAAAGTAAGAAACCGGGTACCGGAGCACGCACCTGCAGGAACCTTCACGGCCTGTAGAAAATCCATAGAACGGGGGTATATCCAGATACGGCCTGGATTCCTAAGCACCCATTAGAGGGGGACCAAACACCACGACGGCCAATTGTGGTGATCAACAGAAGGTTTTCCCGACAGGAGCAAGGGGAAGGAAAGAGAGACAGCAGGAGGTCAGACTACTCTATACGAAGTCAGGCTTCACACCACTACTGGGAGGCGAGGGAACAAGAGGAATAAGAAAGGCATGCATTGGAGGTTCCGTCTACCTAACCAAAAGATCCACTTGCAGCCACCCGTAGCCACTTGTCGTTATAACACCTACTGAAACTGTAATGACTGCTAAGTTCCAGTAAAGTACCCAGTGAAGTGACTCTCGACTCTGCTGCATCTTTCTCCACATGAACTCATTACTTCCACAGATTTCCCGCCCCCGGAGGTCCAGTCCTGCCTGTGGAGGACTATACCATCACTGCCGCACTACCACCGACCATCAGAGGATTGGAGCGGCGCTGGTGATATCTCACCAGGTACTGCAGGTGGCATCACGAACAAACTTTATATTTTATTATTTTCCCCTTATTCATTGACCACCAGGGCCACAGCCTCAGGCAGCCACCTGTGACCTCCAGACTGAGCCTGATATCTGAGTACCCTGCCCTGGGTGAGTCATTAACGCTCCTGTGTCACGGGGAGTGGTGGCCACGCCTGATCCCGTGTCGTGGGTGTATCTTCCAAAAAGGGGTTATATTTATAGGGGATTTTATATACAGTTTGTTGTGACGCCACCTGTAATTTCTGGTGAGGTGTCACCAGCGCCGCCACAGTCCGCCGGAGGTAGATGGTAATGCGGCTAGTTGGCAAAGTCCTCTACAGGTAGGGCTGGACCTCCGGGGCAGCGTTCCTGTAAAGAGAACAAGTTCATGTAAAAGGAAACACAGGCAGAGGCAAAGTCACTTTCTTCCAGGTACTTAACTGTTAACTTGCATCGACATCATACAAAGTTCACAGCTCAGTACTTTTGATGTTACAAGAACAGGTAGCTTAACAAGTGGCTGCAAGTGGATCCCAGGTGGCATGGGTGGAACCCTTGGTGTGCCTTCTTTCACTAACCCGTGTCTGTTCTTTCCTGCTTTCCAGCCTGGTGACTTGAAATCCAGCCCGACCTCCTTTCCTCTCCTTTCCTAAAGAAGTTTGTTCGTGATGCCATCTGTAGGTCCCTGTGATGGCACTGTCGCGTGGGAACCTCCAGGGTGATGGGCGGCAGCAAGATGGAGTGGCTCCCTACAGGAGGAGCGGGATCCCCAGGGTGTTGGAAGTAGTAATGGATGGTGGAGCACGGCAGCACAGTCACTGTGGAGCAAGACAGGTAAATAACAGTTCAAAGAAGAAATCACTGACACGTTGCTCACTCTGAACGGGTATTTTACTCCGGTAATTCTGCAGGGTTACAGGGTATTGCTGTTCTTGTTGCAGAGTAGTGGACCGGGTGGCTCTGGCAATGAGCAGCGTTCCTCTGAAGCTCCACTGGTGTTCCTTCTCTATCACGCTCACTGTCCCTTGCTCTGCTGCCCTGCACGGATCCTGCTTGTTTGACCAGGCCTGTCGAGATAAATTTGATCCCCTTATCTCTCCAAGGAGACCCCAACTCTGTTTGGCGCTTCTCGTGAGGACCGTGCTGGTTGTAGGGCGGTTGAGTCTTGCTCCTATAAAGTCATCAACCACTCCGGGTTTGTGGTTTAGGGATGTAGCAGGCTGGACCACTTCGGACCCGGTACTCCAGGTTTGGACCGGGCTAGGGCATTCGGTTACCCGTTCTATTCTTAGCCCCTTTCTCTTCTGGGTCACCAGATTGAGGTGCCCTTCCCGTTAGCTTCTCTCTGTTGTTCTGTAGCTTCTCCAACTCTGCTTCATCTGCTGCACTGATTTTTTGCAGCTGCCTTCTGACTGAACTCTTCTCTCTCTGTCAACTCCACTCAACTTGACTGACTTCTTGCTTGATCTAACTCTTGCTGCTGACTCACCCAGGGCAGGGTACTCAGCTCTCAGGCTCGGTCTGGGATATCACGGTGGCTGCCCGAGACTGTGGCCCTGGTGGTCAATGGTTAAAATAAATGAAATAAAGTATATAAGTTTGTGACGCCACCTGCAGTACCTGGTGATGCTCACCAGCGCTGCTACAGTCCTCCGGTGGTCGATGGTATGGCGGCAATGGTGTTATAGTCCTCCGCAGGCAGGACTGGACTGCCGGGGCAGCGATTCTGTAAGAAACAGTTCATGCAAGAAAGGATGCAGCAGAGTCAATAAAGTCACTTCACCGGATACTTTACTGAAAAACTTTTCATAGTCTTCACAGTTATTCAGTGCAGTAAGTTGTCACAGGGACAAATGGCTACGGATGTTGCAAGTGGATTTTATGGTTGATAGATGGATCCCTCACTGTGTGCCGTTCCTGTTCCTTTCTTTCCCTTGCCTCCCAGTAGCTGTGAAGTCTGACTTCATAAAGACTAAATCGGACCTTCTGCTGTTCCTCGTCTTCCTCTCCCTTGCACCCGTCGGGCGAACCTTCTTAGCGACCACCACGGGAGCCTACCGCTGGTCTGATTCTCCTCTTAGTGGGTCTTTTTGGGAGTCGGGGCTGTATCTGGAGACCTCCCTAGTTATCGGGTTTCTGTGAGCCTTGTAGGTTCTCACAGGTGCGGGCCACGGTACCCGGTTTCTTTCCTGGGGCAAACTCTTTGCTTACCGTGCTCCCCACATTGAGTGAACTCCCGCCTCGAGATACTTCTCCTTTCCTTCCTTCTGGGATCTCTTCCACCTGTCCTGGGTCCCTCAGCCGAGGAGACCCTTCTTGCTCCCTCCAGGCCGCCTGCCTGGCTCTTTCATACTCGACTCTCACTGGTCTACCCTGGACTCTCCTACAGTGCCCCCTGGAGGTCACTATATCCCCTCAAGGGTCCCACCAACCTGCTGACTAGTGTGGGGTGTGAGTTCTAGGATCCACCTACTGCCCATAAGTCCACTTGCAGTGGGGCGACTACACTGCTTTTATGGGTGTAGTACCCCTGTTGTGGCACCTGCATAGTGGGGCACCACACTGCTTTCCACACTGCTTTATTACCTAGCCTCTCCTCCCACCAGGACCGGTTACCCTAGCAATGGGTGTCTAATTGGTCTTCTAACACTAAGTGTTTGCATGTGGGTCCGGACCTTCACACTTATTCTACTCATTACCAAAACAAAGAATACGGCACCTTCAGTCAGGGGTGCAGTACCCTTTAGTGACGCACTCTTAATGGGACACCACATGTCCTCTGGTTTGGGCCTAGCACGGCTCTGCTACCAGGTTATCTTCACAGTACTGCTCCGTACTGCACGGGCTAACTAACTCCGCCCCCAGCACCAGTATTTATAAGGGATTAAGGCAGCAAGTGGAGCTCCCCCTACAGGCCTGGGGTGGAGGTGTTGTGTGTGTTTGGGCACCTAATGTGGAAATCCCTCAATGCATTGGGTGTTTCTGTGGTTTCCTGTACCACAGAATGCCACAGAAGATACCCAGTATGGGCACATTATTATTAGAAAGGGCCCTGAATCAAGGAATATTATACAAGGAAGGGGGTTTGAGATTAGGGACATTATACCTGATAAAGGCTAAAAATTTGGGACATGATTAATGAAAAAAAAAACCTGAATGGGCAACATTACACCTGGAAGAGGCCAGGATGGCGAATATCATTATACGGGGTGTCAAACAAATGAGTGTTTAAAGGGACTGGACTTCTACAAGGAACCAAACATCTGGCTAACATGTTGGTGGGGACTCAAGTTCAAATTTTGCCTGGTAGCATCCTATCCTCTCCCATCCCCATTTCACAATAAGACAGTGATTATGTCATCTTCCACCCCACCCCTAAATTCATATAGACGCTATCAGGGACTTACTGTATATTGAATGTGTGCATGCAGGGTGAGGGGACACAGGACAGGAACTCAGGCTACAACCCCTGGCAAAAATATGAAATCACCTGGCTCAGAGGATGTTCATTCAGTTGTCTAATTTTGTAGAAAAAAAGTAGATCACAGACATGGCACAAAATTAAAGTAATTTCAAATGGCAACTCTCTGCCTTGAAGAAACACTATAAGAAATCTTGAAAAAAAATGTGCTAGCCAGTAACGGTTAATTTTGTAGACCAAGCAGGGGAAAAATTTATGGAATCACTCAATTCAGAGGTAAAAATTATGGAATCACCCTGTAAATTTTCACTCTGAAAACTAACACCGAGCATCAAATTAGATCTGCTTGTTAGTCTGCATCTAAAAAGGAGTGATCACACCTTGGAGAGCTGTTGCACCAAGTGGACTGACATGAATCATGGTTCCAACACGATAGATGTCAATTGAAACAAAGCAGAGGATTATCAAAGTCGCCTCACACGCGTCAATATCGCTGTCAATTTCGCTGCTGCACGTGACGTTGCGTGTGACATGGTATATCAACCAGCGATAAATCGCTGGTTGATGGTCGCCAGGTGTTTGGAAAGGACCGAAAACCTGGCGATGATCACCCGGTGGACACGCAGCATTGCTGCGTGTGACACCGGAAGACGACCGATCAGCCAGCTCCCAGCGCCTCTCAGCAAGCGCTGGGAGCTGGTATCGATGGTAAACTGTGGGTATCTAGGCAGCGCGCGCTGCCAAGATATCCGATGTATACCTTGGTTACCAGCCTTCTTCACTCACTGGCTGGTATCCAAGGTACAGAGCGGGTAACTAGGGGTCCTAGCAGGTGAGCGGAGAAGGCTGGTAACCAAGGTATACATCGGGTATCTAGGCAGCGTGCGCTGCCTAGATACCCGCAGTTTACCATGGATACCAGCCTGCTCCCGCTAACCGCAGCCTGGCAGCGGGAGCAAGACATCGTGGAAACGATATTTAAATCATTTCCATGATGGCGCTGGTCCACTAATCGCTGGTGAGTCTGCCTGTGTGACAGCTCACCAATGATCAGTCGTCAATGTCGGCAGCGAACAGATAGCTGACGACATTGACGTGTGTGACGGGGCCTTTAGGGTACCGTTACATGTCGCAATATTGCATGCAATTTCACTGGAAATTTGCTGGTTGCAGTGAAATCATTGACACAGTGTCCTATTTTGCTGCTGTGTACAAATGGAACAATGTGTCCATGATTTCACTGCAACCAGCAAATTGCCTGTGAAATTGCTTGCAATGTGGCGACGTGTAATGGTGGGTTTACACACACCAATTTATCTGTTCAATATCTGAACCAATCTCTGGTTGCAGTGAAATCATGGATACATTGCTCCATTTTGTGGCAGTGTACAACATGGAGCAATGTATCCATGATTTCACTGCAACCAGAGATTGGTTCAGATATTGAACAGATAAATTGGTGTGTGTAAACCCACCATAACAGTACCCTAAATCAGAGGTTCCCAACTCCAGTCTTCAAGGCACACCAACAGTGCAGGTTTTTAGGGTTTCCTTAGTATTGCACAGGTGATAATTGAACCACCTGCACTGGGGATGATTCCAATTTCTAAGGAAATCCTGAAAACCTGCACTGTTGGTGTGCCTTGAGGACTGGAGTTGGGAACCTCTGCCCTAAATCAACATGCTATGTTGCAAAAGATGTTGGTTGTTCACAGTCAGCTGTGTCTAAAATCTGGTCCAAATACCAACAACATGGGAAGGTTGTTAAAGGGAAATATACTGGTAGACCAAGGAAGACATCAAAGTGTCAAGACCGCAAACTTAAAGCAAAATGTCTCCAAAACAGGAAATGCACAAAAAAAACAAATTGGGAATGAATGGGAGGAAACTGGAGTCAATGTCTGTGACCGAACTGTAAGAAACCGCCTAAAGGAAATGGTATTTATATTCAGAAAAGCTAAACAAAAGCCATCATTAACATCAAAACAGAAAAAAACAAGATTACAATGGGCTAAGGAAAAGCAATCGTGGACTGAGAATGACTGGATGAAAGTTATATTCAGTGATGAATCGCGAATCTGCATTGGGCAAGGTGATGATACTGAGAACTTTTGTTTGATGTTGTTCCAATGAGACTGATAAATATGGCTGCCTGAAGAGAACATGCAAATTTCCACAGTCATTGATGATATGGGGCCGCATATCAGGTAAAGGCACTGGGGAGATAGCTGTCATTACATCTTCAATAAATGCCCAAGTTTACATTGATATTTTGGACAGTTTTCTTATCCCATCAATTGAAAGGATGTTTGGGGATGATGAAATTATTTATCAAGATGATAATACATCCTGCCATAGAGCAAAAACTGTGAAAACATTCCTTGAAAGAAGACACATAAGGTCAGTGTCATGGCCTGCAAACAGTCCGGATCTCAATCCAATTGAAAATCTTTAGTGGAAGTTGAAGAAAATGGTCCATGACAAGGCTCCAACCTGCAAATCTGATCTGGCAACAGCAATCAGAGAAAGTTGGAGCCAGATTTATGATGAGTACTGTTTGTCACTCATTAAGTCCATGCCTCATGGTGGGTTTACACGCCACGATATCGTTTCGATATCGCAACTCAATGGCGCGGGAGCGCGCAATTAGTGCACGTTTCACCCGCATCGCATTGACTGTTTAGACGCTGCGATATCGTAATACAACGTCCGTGCGATGTCTCCGCCTCCCAATCCAGGATCGCATAGTTAACATGGGAGTGAATGGGTGACGTATCAAATCGAATCGTAATTGGGTGTTTACACAGCACGATCTGGCTTCAATCGCTATGCAATATCGGGGCATTGAATAGCACGCTCATTCGATCCCCGATATCGCATTGACATCGTTCCTGCATCGCATTGGACGTTCACACCATACAACGCAGGCACGATATCGGGTCCAACGATTGAACCACGTGACTTTTGATTGAAATTGTACTGCGATATCGCGACGTGTAAACCCGCCATCAGAGTCTGCAAGATGTTATAAAAGCCAGAGGTGGTGCAACAAAATACTAGTAATGTATTGGAGTGTTGTTTTGTTTGTTTGTCATTATTCCATAATTTTTACCTCAGAATTGAATGATTCCATAATTTTCCCCCCCCCGCTTGGTCTACAAAAGTAACCGTTACTGGCTAGAATTTTTTTTTTCAAGATTTCTTTTAGTGTTTCCTCAAGGCAGAGAGTTGCCATTTGAAATGACTTTAGTTTTGTGCCATGTCTGTGATCTGCTTTTTTCTACAGAATTAAACAACTGAATGAACATCCTCCAAGCCAGGTGATTCCATAATTTTTGCCAGAGGTTGTACATCTCCATAATATTTGCCTAGTAAGTTATTATGTTGACTCTTTTTACTTATTCCTTTTCTTCATTGTTTTTAGTATGTCTCAAAGGAAGGTGAATATAATCATTTATTTTTATTTTACTGTGTGCAGGATGCTGCTGCTGAGTGTGTATGCTGCTGCTGGGTTTATATGGAGGCTGCTGCTGGATGTATATGGAGGTTGCAGCTGGGATATATGGAGGCTGCTAGGTGTATATGGAGTCTGCTGCTGGGGTATATGCAGGCTGCTGCTGGGTGTATATAGAGGCTGTGCTGGGCTATATAGAGGCTGTGCTGGGGTATATGGAAGCTGCTGCTTGAGTATATAAAGGCTGCTGCTGGTGTGTATGGCGGCTGTGCTGGTGTATGTGGAGGCTGTGCTGGTGTATATGGAGGCTGCTGCTAGGGTATATGAAGTCTCTGCTAGTGTATATGGAAGCTGTGGTGGTGTATATGAAGGCTGCTGCTGGGGTATATAGAAGCAGTGCTGGGGTATATGGAGACTGTGCTGGTGTATATATAGGCAGTGCTGGTGTATATGCAGGCTGCTGCTGGGACATATGGAGGCTGCTGCTGGGTGTATATGGAGGCTGTGCTGGGTGTATTTGGAGGCAGTGCTGGTGTATATGGAGGCTGTGCTGGCATATATGGAAGCCGTGCTGGGCTATATGGGACCTGTGCTGGGGTATATGGAGGCTGTGCTGGGCTATATGGGGGCTGTGCTGTAGTATATGGAGGCTGTGCTGGGGTATATGGAGGCTGTGCTAGGCTATATTTATTATTTGGAGACTGATGTGCTATATATATACTATGTAGGCTGTGCTGGAGTACATATAATATTTGGAGGCTGCTGCTGGGCTGTATATACTATTTGGAGGCTGCTGCTGGGCTGCCACATCATCCAAATAACACATACAGCCTGACACATCCTCCAAGTAATATATACAGCCCAGCACAGGCTCCAAATAATATACAGTATACAGCATGCAGCCTCTATATTATACATACAAAACCCGGAGCCTGTATACAGCCTGGCAGTCTCCATATTATATATACAACCCTGTACAGCCTCTATATTATATATACAGCCCACCCAGGAGCCTCTATATTATATATGTGTGGCGCCCCTGCAGCTAGGCTCCACAGGGTAGTATTGCACTGTATTATTAAATGTGTCTTCTTTTCCCAGTGAGTTGCTAGTTCAGGGTTTAAACCTTATGGAGTCTGTTTCTACACTCACTTAGGACCACACCACTTAGGATAGGGGGGACCAGGATTTTGGTAGGTCCCAGGAGAGTGGGGGTGGAGCCTAGGATAGAGGAGTGAGAGGGACAGTTAGTTTACCTCAGACGGTGCTGGGAAGGCAGGCAGGAGAGTCAGTGGGGGCCCAGAACAGAAGGCAATGGGCCAGGACTGGTAGGAGCCGGCTGGTCCCGTTGAGGGAGCACCGGCAACACAGAAAGCCGAGGCAGCCAGGAGTTTAGCCCTAACTGCAAAACTGACGAGCTGCAGGCCCATAGAGACAGGGTTGCTGACAGCACCACAAGGTACCTCTCCCCTCAGGACTGAGAACCGGTTTAGGACACTAGAAGAAACTAAAAGGGACAGGCATATATTGCGGTGCTGGAAGGAAACCTTTTTCTTCTTCTTTTCGGGCGTCCTATCCGGACCGGTAGTGCACAGACCTTGTCTTCTAGACACAGACCGTAGGACTGGCGGGAGAGCTCTGCGAGGGTGGAAAAGACAGAAGAGAACAGATTAGACCCTGAACGACTTAAGAGAGGACATTTAGAGACTCCATAAGGGGGACCCTGAGCTGGCAACATCCACCCTGTAAACCAAACTGTACCGTGTTTTGTTTATGCCATCAGCCGAATAAGTGTAGTTAAACTTGAACTGGTTTCCGTTATTCTTCCCGCCGCAGCCTGGAGGGCTCAGCATCAGCAGCAGCTCAGCAGAGGAGTAAGAACTGCAGCACCATCTCCATTGCTGCCCTCCCTCACCATCTTCTTTCATCGCTGCCCTGAGGTAATAGCTCCATCTGTGGGAGCTGTACCACACTTTGCTGCCCCAACCTTCACCTCAGCGGTCGGCTGGCAGCACCGGTACCAAATTACCGGAAACTAAAGGTGGCGTCACGATCCCCTGTAAATAATCCCTTTATCCCTCACTCATCATCTACATCTACCCCAGCTGATCACCAGGACACGGCACCGAGATCCCGTCCATCCGTGACTCCCTATTCAGCAGACCCGGTGACCGAGTTCCCCTTCTACCCCTGGCTGTATCATATACACAGCCCGCAGCCCGCAGATTCCTGAATCATGGTCTGTGTTAAAGGGGCTCACAGAGACTGTTTCACCCGGGGCCTACAAAAACCTGGAGCCGGCCCTGCTAGCTGTAGACCTCGCTTTGCCCGTGATAGTAACTAACTGTTCTTAGTTATAACAAAATAGAATGATTATTTTGCATATAACAGTCCCAAAATAAATAGTATTTATCAGGTGACCTATAACTAGGCTTATATGGAAGAGAAAAAAAGAGTAAGGCTAGGGCCACACTTCATAGGTCATAGGTCACCCACGTTAGACGGATGACGTTACTTCAGAGCCCAGCCTGCTGTAACGCTCACCGCTAACGTTGGATGCTTCTGTGGAGCCCTGCTCACGCAGGTAGCCACAGCCTTCCCTAATGCACAGCTGGGTTTCCACAGCAGGTACCCACTACATGCAACACCTTCCACCCCGGCACAGTAGGGGGAGCTACACTCACCAACCTATAAATACTGCTGCTGGGGGAGGAGTTAGTGAGAGTGTGCAGACGCTAGGAGATCTGCGAAGACGTCCTGGTGATCGGGGCCGGGGTTAGGCCCGAACCAGTGACCCGGAGTGGCCCTTCTACGCGGAGCCAAGCCTAGGAGTGAGGACAGAAGGCATGGAGCAGAGCCAAGGGAGTGAGGAACCGGCGGAGGTTCACCCAAGACGTACCGGACTTTGGGGGTCCGCACCTGCAGGATTACTCCAAGACTGCAGAAAACCCCGTCATACCGTGGAGACTTCAGTCACTCGGTCCCCCTGCGTACCCAGAAAGAAGGAGCCAGACACCGTAGTGAGGAGTCACAAAGCAGTGGTCAGAGAGGGTAATCCGAGGACCGCGCAGGGGGAGAGAGAGAGAGGTCCAGAGGAAGTAAGGAGGCCATTCTTGCTGCATTCAGACAGGGCTTCAGTAACTGCACAGAAGCTGAGGAGGTCTTATACCCACTTGCTGTGGAAGCTCACTGTGCACCTGGTCACCCGACAGTGCCCTGGATGTCTTTACCTGCTAATACCACCAGTAAAAATGTAAAAGAGACTTGCTACAGTGTGTGTGCATCATTTCTTCTCATTTCCAGTGTCCCCTACAGACTGCTCCATCACTCCTTGTCCCAACTTAAAGTTCCACTCCAAGCAGCCCCGGAGGACCAGCTCCACCTGTAGGGAGCTTTGCCATCTCAGCCGCATTACCATCGATCTCCGGAGGACTGTGGCGGCGCTGGTGACCCATCACCAGGTACTACAGGTGGCGTCACATGACAAACTCTTATCCCCTATACATACTTGTTACCCAAGCCACAGGCTCAGGCGCTGCCACCAGTGAAATCCCCACGAATGCACCCACCGAGCCTGATACCCGATTCCCCTACGGCCTGGGGCTCGACATATCTTTCTGGCATCACGAACAGGATCTCGTGCCCGGTAATACCGGGTACTGTGTGCCGTGATTTCAACTGTATTGAGTGACTGTTAAAACTACGCCGCCATTACTGCGCCGAAGAGGGGGAAGAAAGGGGGCGTGTCGGCCTGTAGAAACTTAAACCCGCCCCTCGCTCAGCCAAGCATTCCCGAGCTCTGCGGCCTAGTCTGGAAATTCCCAAACTGTTTAACTGTTTGAAAGCTGGCTGTAATTCACTAGGGGGGCCTCCAACATGTCGGCCTCCTCCAGCAACGACGACAGTGCGTTCGCTGACCCTAGGAAGCAACCATGGCTGCCTCCAGTAGCACTGCATGTGCCACTGGTGCACCGGGTGCAGTCACTCTGATAATGCCGATCTCACTCCCATACATTCCGTGGGCTAAGTGGTTGCCCCAGTATGACGGTCACCCTGATACATTGAATGTTTTTAGGAGAAAAATCACTAGTGTCCTGGACATGTATGCGATGACCGGTCAGCGGTACATGGACAGTTAACTGGGGCAGCAGAGAATTATAGTGAGTCCTGGTCTGCTGCTGAACGGAGATCAGTGGCCACTATATTTGACCAATTGAGAGCTACTTTTGAGGAGTGCAATGGGCCTATATACGCATGCAATTTCGTCACTGCTACCAAAGGCCAGGAGATGATATCAGAGCTTACACCTGGCGCCTAAAGGAAGCGTTGCGAGCCCTTAAGCATGTCAGCCCTGCCAGTGTACCTGACGAAAATAAGCTCTTGATTGAACAATTCACCCAGGGATTGCTATCCCTTGAGGACAATAAGACCTGACCAACCCAGAAGCTGACTTTAACACCCTGAAGGAAATGGCCATTAAAGGGTTGCGGCCAGTAGAAACCCATTAAGATGCTATCAAACAGTGGTGCCGTGGTGAGGTGCAGGCTACCCCGAAACCATTACCTGTGTCTGCAGCCACGCACAATGTTCAATCTGCTCAGCCTGGCAAGTATGACTCTCTGCGTGCTGAGATGCGTGCTGAAATGCGCCAGTGAGCAAGAACATAACCAAGGTGATGGAAGCTCTACAGCTGCAGCAAAGCCAACAGCCGGCGCCAAGACCCCAGCCCAGACCTCAACCGCTGATTCAAATTGCTGACAGTCCGAAGGATATACCTTGGATGAGAGCGAAGCAAGCCACAGCGTACCAAGGGTGAACCACCGACCGCTACAGCTCCACTGGGGAGCCCATCTGCCGCCGCTGTAACCGAATCGGCCACATCACCAGGAGCTGTCCTTTAAAAGGGCCAACCCTGGTGGCCAGGGCCAAACCTCAGGAGTAACTCAACAATGCCCAGCCACCTGGTACAAGACCTTCATCGGAGAGAGGCCGTTCCTGTCAATTGTACTAGATGGCATCCCGACACCTGCTCTGCTGGACACCGGGTCACAGGTGACCACCATCCCCTATATCCTTTATAAAAAGTACTGGGCTGATGCAGAACTGAAACAGCCTGCCCTAGATTTTACCCTCAATGCATCTAACGGTGAACCAATTACTGTAATGGGGGTTAGGGATGTACCAATAAAGGTGGGGAGGGTGGAATTGCAGAACCAAGGGGTCATAGTCGTACCAGAAGCAAGTAATGCAAATGACCCGTATATAATACTTGGCACAAATGTTGTTAGCAATTGCATAGAGGAAGTTTTGTCTTTGCTTCAACAGATTGCAGATACTACCAAACATGGTCAGAGGAAGGTCCTTCATCGTGAAATAAGAGCCCTCCTGCACCATCAACAGGTAACAATTACAGGTGGCGAGATTGGTACTGCACGGGTGACAGACCCGTTTCCTATTGTGATTCCCCCAATGAGTGAAATGATGATTTGGTGTCGAGCAGCTATAGGTCTGAGAGGACAGTACTACCAGGCATTAGTGAAGCCCATCAGCACAGAGCACAGACCTACACTCTTGACACCCAAGGGGGTATTAACGTACACATTGGGAGAGTACCGGTTCGCATCTTAAATTGTGGCAGTGAAGAGGTTAAGTTACCCAGGTATGCAACCGTTGCTAAGTTGTACACAGTAAACAACAACGAGGTCCAAGCAGTGGGACCCTTACCCTATACCAAAGGGGCAAAACAACTCCATGTCGGAACTGACACCACTCCTGTGTATGAGAAGCAAGGTGTTTACCGGGTAGTTAAAGAATTCAAACAAGTCTTTAGTAAGCATTCACTTGACTTTGGTAGGATAAAAGGGGTGCAACATCATATCTCCACAGTTACACATCCAGCAATCAAAGAGCAGTACAGGCCTATTCCACCTGCATATTATCAGAAAGCCAAAGAAATGTAACAGGACATGAAGCACGCAGGGGATATACGAGATAGCTGTAGGCCCTGGGCAGCCCCATTAGTCCTAGTCAGGAAAAAGGATAGCAGTATGAGAATGTGTGTAGACTATAGGCAAATAAACCGCATAACACACTAGGATGCTTACCTGTTACCTCGTATAGAAAATCCTTAGCCGCGTTGAAGTCTGACAATTACTTTTCCACCTTAGATCTCACTAGTGGGTATTGGCAGTTGTCTGTAGCCGAGGAAGACCGCGAGAAGATGGCATTCACGACACCTATGGGCCTATGTGAATTTAACAGCATGCCATTTGGACTATGTAATGCACCCGAAACCTTCCAGAGGTTGATGGAGAGTTGCCTGGGACATAAGAACTTTGAGACAGTACTGCTCTACCTGAATGACGTGATCGTGTACTCTAAGACCTATGAGGAACACGTAACCCATGTAGCAGAGGTGTTTGAAGCTCCCGCCAAAATACGGGATGAAGCTGAAACCATCCAAATGCCACCTGTTAAAGCCAAGAGTACAGTACCTGGGACACATAGTCAGTGCCCAAGGCGAGGCCCTGATCCAGACAAGGTAACAGCAATCAAGGAGTGGCCAGAACCCAAGACCCTGAAGGAAGTACGTCAATTCCTGGGACTGGTCGGCTACTATAAGAGGCTCATAAGGGAGTACACCAAGAAGGCTGCTTCCCTGCAAGACCTCCTAGTAGGCCAACCCACGAAGGATAAGGCTAAGGATTCTCCATGGAGGTGGGGCAAGGAACAAGAAGAATCAATCCAGATGACGAATGAAGCCTTGACAGGAGAAGAAATCCTTGCTTACCCAGACTACAACCTGCCGTTCCTGCTGTACACGGATGCCAGCAATGTGGGACTCAGAGCCGTCCTTTCTCAAAGAAAGGGTGATCGCCTATGCCAGTAGGAAGCTATGCCCCACAGAGAGGAACTCAGGGAACTACAGTTCCTTCAAGCTGGAATTCCTGGCCTTGGTCTGGGCCGTCACAGAGAGGTTCAAACACTACCTGGCCTCTAGAAATTTGATAGCCTACACGGATAACAATCTGCTGACCAAACCTGGAGACTGCGAAGTTGGAAGCCATGGTGCGGAGCAGAGATGGATGGCCCTATTGTCCAACTACCATAATGGAAATGCGTATGCCTTATCCAGAATGCCTCACCTGTCAGATGAGGGCATGGATGAAGATGAGCTATAGGAAGTGGAGTTACCTTCCTTCCATGAATTGAGAGTAACTCAGTGCTAGCAAACCCCTAAAGACCCTCCTGCAAGAATGGTGAACCCGTTGCCCACTTCGATTGGAAAGAAGTGTAAGACAATGACCCGGCTGTCAGTTTGGTAAAACAGCTGATAATCCAGGAGTCAGCAAAGCTGCCAGAAAATCCCCAACCAGAAGTCAAACATCTCTGGAGCGAGCGGAGTAAGCTGTTCATTTACCAGGAGAAGCTCCTCAGGAGGCACATCAACCCGAGGACACACGAGATGGTCTGGCAAATCATCGTCAAAAGTCCAGATCATCTTGAACGCCTACCACAACCAGACTGGTCATTTTGGGTGGAAGAAGCTGGAAATGCTACTGAAAGATAGGTTCTTTTGGGTCGACATGCATGGATCCATTGAGAGGTGGTGTAAGAACTGTGGACCCTGCAGCCTTAGAAGAAAGGACTTACAAAGCCAGAAAGCACCACTTCAGCCCATAGTGATGAAACAACCTCTGGAAATTGTACCCCTTGACCACGTAAAACTGACTCCAAGTAGATCTGGCTACACATACGCGTTGACTATGGTAGACCATTACTCGAGAGTCTTAATGGTTACCCCTGTGAAAGACTTGACAGCTGCCACTGCTGCCAGAACATCCCAGAACGTATTCTGCAGACTATTAGGTTACCCAGAACAGGGCCTCACAGACCAAGGTTCACCTTTCGAAGCGGAGATCTTCCAAGAGTTCTGCCACATGTATGGGTGCAAGAAGATAAGGACGACCCCATATCATCCCCAAACCAACGGATTATGTGAAAAAATTAATCATATCATCATTGACATGTTGAAAATCTTATCCTTAGAGGAAAGAACCAATGGCCGGAGAAACTACCAGAATTGGTTGATAAGTACAACCACATTCCAGTAAGTTCTACCAACTATACACCAGCTTACCTGATGAGAGCCCATACAGGAAAGTTACCCGTAAACTTGGAACTTGGAGTAGTCTATCCCAAAGCAGATGAATCAATACCCAACTGGAATGAAAATCAACTCGAACAATAAAAAATGGTTCAAGCCTGTGTCGAAGACAACCTGGAGAAAACCCGTGAAAAGCAAGAAAGGGACTATAACAAACATGCTCCAGCAGAACCAATTACACCTGGAATATTGTATTAAAGAGGAAAAGAACCCAACACAAATTGGACAATCAGTGGGAACAGGAACCCTACGTTCTACTAGATTCTGGATATGACAACAACAAAGTATGTCTTATTAGCAAGAACGGTGAAAAAACCTCTCAAACTGTGTCCAGAAACCACATCAAAAAGTGTCCAACTGACTGGGAAAACCAAAATCTCCCAATACAACCAATTCAAGAGTCAGAACCAGTACAAGAACAAAGTCCAAGTGAGGAACCAAAGGAGAAGTGTCACGGGTGGCACGGATGACAGGGTAGAGGACACGCGCAGACGGTCCCAGCGTTTGGCCAATCAGCCATAATGTTTGAGGACGGTCCGTCTTTCAGGGGCATTTACCTTCTGTGTAGATAGAGAGAAGGTATGATAAGATCTCCCTATCATGGGGAGACGGCTGGGAAGGTCTTGTGCTCGGTCTGGTTTCTACACCAGTATTCTGGGTCACTAGGACCCAGCAGGTTCTTCCCACCTTTATAAGGAGTTTCATTGCCCTCCCTCGGTGCAGGTGATATTTCCTTGTGCACTCATTATCCTTGCTCCAGCAGAAGCTGAGGTTGTGGAGGTTGCTGTGCTCTGCTGCAAGATAAGTGTTTTCTTTCCCCATTGTCTGTTTTTCCTTGTGTTTGTCTTTAGTTGTTAGTGGAGGGTCTAGTGAACCTCTCCATCTGATCCTTAGATAAGGTAGTGCTAGGATCAGAGAGGGACGAGGTTCGTGGTCGGCGACAGTTGAGGAAACTGTATAGGGACGTCAGGGCAGACAGGGTCAGCCCCAGTAAGACTAGGGGTCACCCTCTCCCTCTTGTGCCCATAGCTTTAGGGACTCCTTATTCCCCCCCCCGTCGTTGTCCTACGCTGAGTGTCTCTCCCGCTCCCAGCGTGACATTATCACCTGCCAATACTGTAACTGAAGGACAGGGGAGGAACCGATTTTTCTTCCTTTCCTTATGGATCCTGTGTCTGCTTTGGCCCAGCAGCTGCAGTCACTGTCTTTGGAGGTTGCGGACCTTCGGTCGGCTTTACAGGGCCCGCAACCGCAAAATGGTGTCTTGGGGAATCAAGCATTGGGTCAGGCCAGACCTGAACCTAAGGTTGCCCTCCCTGACAGGTTTTCAGGAGGTAGAGATAAGTTTACTGTGTTCAAAGAGGCCTGTAAATTATATTTTAGGCTTAGGCCTTATTCCACTGGTGATGAGCAGCAGCGTGTAGGAATTATTATGTCGCTACTGCAGGGAGATCCCCAGTCCTGGGCTTTCTCTCTGCCACAGGACTCTACTTGTCTCCGCTCTGTGGATGAATTTTTTGACGCACTGGGCCTCATATATGATGACCCTGACCGTGTCTCTTTGGCTGAATCCAGGTTACGCCATCTCCGCCAGGGGACTCGGTCGGCGGAATCGTATTGTTCTGAGTTCCGCAGGTGGGCTACGGACACGAAGTGGAACGATCCGGCGCTCAGGAGTCACTTTTGTCAGGGTCTTTCGGAGAGGCTGAAGGATGCTCTGGCGGTTTATGAGACCCCTCCGTCCCTGGAGGCGGCTATGTCGTTAGCTATTCGTATGGATAGACGCCTCCAGGAGCGGAGGGGTAGACCTCCTGTTACTGGGAGCCATTCTCGTGGTGATTCCTGGTTACCGGGAGGTCACGCGGAGGGTGAGTCGTTCCTCCCGAGTGCGGAGGAACCTATGCAGCTAGGAGGAGCGGCGGCCTCGAGGTTCTCCTCCGGTACCTCCTGGGGCAAGGGGAAGGGGGTCTGTTTTTTTTGTGGGAAAGGGGACCATTTTATTGGGGCCTGTCCCTACACTCCTAAACGGACTGGGGTGCCTGGACCTTATGTGACTATGGGGGGTGTGGAGGTGGTCGAGCGGGAGGTGTGTGTATCCTCCATTTGTACTTCCCGTTTCCTCCTAAGTGCGGAGGTGACGCTGGAGGGCAAAACGGAGGGTATTTCTGTGTTTGTGGATAGTGGTGCGGGGGTCAGCATGGTGGATGCTCATTTTGTAGACGCTCATGGGCTTAACTGCTGTTTATTGTCTCGCCCCATCCGTATCTATGCCATCGACTCAGCACCTCTTGCTCAAGGTAGTCTCACACATATCGTACATGACATTAAGTTGACGGTTGGATCCCAACATCAAGAGACGATATCTTGCTATGTTCTAGACGGTCTCCCCGCTCCCATTGTCCTGGGCTTGCCATGGTTGATTAAACATAATCCCGTAGTGGATTGGCAGTCCCGGGACATTGTGGAATGGAGTGATTTTTGTTCTGAGAATTGTTTGGTTACCTCGTTTTCGGTGGTGTCTGCTGTATCTCTGCCCCCGTTCCTATCGGAGTATGAGGATGTGTTCTCAGAGAAGGGGTGCCAAGACCTGCCCCCTCATCGGGCGTATGATTGCCCGATCAACCTCGTTCCCGGAGCTAAACTGCCCAAAGCTAGGATGTTTACTATATCGGGTCCGGAAAGACAGGCGATGAAGGATTTCATTTCCGAGAGTCTGCAGACGGGTCACATCAGGCCCTCAACTTCGCCGGTTGCGGCTGGTTTCTTTTTTGTTAAGAAAAAAGATGGGGGCCTCCGTCCTTGCTTGGATTTCCGGGAGTTGAATCGGATTACTGTCCGTGATCCGTACCCCCTCCCTCTGATTCCTGATTTATTCAGTCAGGTAGTGGGTGCTAAATGGTTCTCCAAGTTGGATTTGAGGGGGGCCTACAACCTGATTAGGGTCAGAGAGGGGGATGAATGGAAGACGGCATTTAATACCCCGGACAGCCATTTTGAAAGTCTCGTAATGCCGTTCGGGCTCACTAATGCCCCTGCGGTTTTCCAACACTTTGTCAATGACATATTCCATCATTTGGTGGGTAGATTTGTGGTTGTTTACTTGGATGATATCTTGATCTATTCCCCCGATATGGAGACGCATCAGTCCCATGTCAAGCAGGTGTTACAGGTCTTACGGGACAATAAGCTGTATGCTAAACTCGAGAAATGTGTCTTCGCCGTTCAGGAGGTACGTTTTTTGGGGTACCTCCTGTCGCCGTTGGGTTTTCGGATGGATCCGGTAAAAGTCCGGGCGGTGCTGGACTGGGAACAACCGGACAATCTACGGGCATTGCAACGTTTTTTGGGGTTTACCAACTTTTACCGTAAATTTATTAGGAACTATTCGGTGCTGGTGACGCCTCTTACGGACATGACTAGGAAGGGGACAGATTTTTCCGAATGGTCGGAGTCTGCTCGCCAGGCTTTCTCCTCCCTAAAGCGTTGTTTTGTTTCCGCACCTATTCTCTGTCAGCCCGATCTTTCTCAGCCCTTCCTTGTGGAGGTGGATGCGTCTGAGGTGGGGGTGGGGGCTGTATTGTCGCAAGGCCTTTCGCCTGGGAGATGGGTGCCCTGCGCGTTCTTCTCCAAGAAGTTGTCGTCGGCCGAGAGGAATTATGATGTTGGTAATAGGGAGCTGTTGGCTATTAAGTTGGCTTTTGAGGAATGGCGTCACTGGCTGGAGGGGGCTGTCCATCCCATCACGGTTATTACCGACCACAAGAACCTGTCTTACCTTGAGTCCGCCAAGCGTCTCAATCCCCGGCAGGCTCGGTGGTCCTTGTTTTTCACGAGATTTAATTTTACCGTCACTTACCGTCCGGGGTTGAGAACGTGAAGGCTGATGCGTTGTCGCGTAGTTTCCCGGGTGGTAGTGCTCATGAAAGTCCCGTTCCCATCTTACAGGAGGGGGTGGTTGTTTCTGCTCTTTGCCCTGATCTGGAGGGGGAGGTGTTGAAGGTCCAGGGGGGCGCCCCTGCCTCCTGTCCTTCTGGGAGACTTTTTGTGCCATCATCTTTGCGTCTCAGTGTGCTGTCGGAGCATCACGACTCCGTGTTGGCAGGGCATCCCGGCAGTAGGGCCACCTTCGATCTTTTATCTCGCCGCTTTTGGTGGCCGGGGTTGCGGAAGGACGTAGCGGAATTCGTATCTGCCTGTAGTGTGTGTGCACGGGCTAAGGTCCCGCATACCCGTCCGGCTGGTTCTCTCTTGCCATTGTCTATTCCTGAGAGGCCATGGACACATGTGTCAATGGATTTTATCACCGATCTTCCGGCGTCTGCAGGCAAGACGGTAGTGCTGGTAGTGGTTGATAGATTCAGTAAGATGGTTCGCTTTGTGGCACTGCCCGCACTTCCTAATGCTCGGACACTGGCACAGGTGTTTGTAAGTGAGATTGTGAAGCTTCATGGAGTTCCCTCCGAGGTGGTTTCTGATCGTGGTACTCAGTTTGTCTCCAAGTTTTGGAAGGCTTTTTGTGCACGTTTAGGAATTGCTTTGTCCTTCTCTTCTGCTTTTCATCCTCAGTCTAATGGGCAGACCGAACGTATGAATCAGAATTTGGAGACTTATCTGAGGTGTTTTGTCTCTGACAATCAGGAGACTTGGGCGAGTTATCTGCCCTTGGCCGAATTTGCCCTTAATAATCGTCTTCAGGAGTCCACTGGCAAGTCACCGTTCTTCGGTGCATATGGGTTTCATCCTCAGTTTGGTACTTTTAGTGGTACTAGTCCTTCCGGAGTTCCTGAGGAGGACCGATTTACCTCATCCCTCTCCTCGGTTTGGCGGGGGGTACAGAGTAGCCTGAAGCTCTTAGGCGACAGGTACAAACGTATGGCTGACAGGAAACGTGCGCCAGGTCCGGACCTGTGTGTGAATGACTACGTGTGGTTGTCTACCAAGAATGTGAAGTTGAAGGTGCCCTCTTGGAAGTTGGTGCCCAGGTTTATTGGCCCTTATCAGATAACCGCCGTTATCAATCCCGTGGCGTTTCGTCTTGCGTTACCTCCCGCTCTTAAGATCCACAATGTATTTCATAGGTCGCTCCTCAAACCGTATGTGCCGTCGTCTAACCCGTCTCCTTTGCCCCCGGAGCCCATCTGCGTGGCGGGGAATTTGGAATTTGAGATCTCAAAGGTGGTTGATTCTCGCAGGTTGCGCCGTTCTCTTCAGTATTTGGTGCACTGGAGGGGATACGGTCCTGAGGAGCGGATGTGGGTGCCGGCGTCGGAAGTCTCCGCCGCTAGGCTGGTCCGCGCTTTTCACCGTTCCCATCCGGATAAGCCTGGTCCTGAGTGTCCGGGGGCCACTCGTGGACGGGGGGGTACTGTCACGGGTGGCACGGATGACAGGGTAGAGGCCACGCGCAGACGGTCCCAGCGTTTGGCCAATCAGCCATAATGTTTGAGGACGGTCCGTCTTTCAGGGGCATTTACCTTCTGTGTAGATAGAGAGAAGGTATGATAAGATCTCCCTATCATGGGGAGACGGCTGGGAAGGTCTTGTGCTCGGTCTGGTTTCTACACCAGTATTCTGGGTCACTAGGACCCAGCAGGTTCTTCCCACCTTTATAAGGAGTTTCATTGCCCTCCCTCGGTGCAGGTGATATTTCCTTGTGCACTCATTATCCTTGCTCCAGCAGAAGCTGAGGTTGTGGAGGTTGCTGTGCTCTGCTGCAAGATAAGTGTTTTCTTTCCCCATTGTCTGTTTTTCCTTGTGTTTGTCTTTAGTTGTTAGTGGAGGGGTCTAGTGAACCTCTCCATCTGATCCTTAGATAAGGTAGTGCTAGGATCAGAGAGGGACGAGGTTCGTGGTCGGCGACAGTTGAGGAAACTGTATAGGGACGTCAGGGCAGACAGGGTCAGCCCCAGTAAGACTAGGGGTCACCCTCTCCCTCTTGTGCCCATAGCTTTAGGGACTCCTTATTCCCCCCCCCCGTCGTTGTCCTACGCTGAGTGTCTCTCCCGCTCCCAGCATGACAAGAAGGTAATCTCAACCATCTTAGGAGATTTCCCAGAAGATTGGCTTCAACAAGATGGAGCCATCCTAGTGCCTTTACTGAATTTCTACCAGCCTGCAGAGATGGTACAAAGGAATCAGGAAGAAATACCCGTTGCTAGAGAATCTGAGGATGCTGCAATCGGTACACCTGCTTACCCTGTAGTGAGACTAAGGCTACGCAGTCGCTTAACTGACATACCTGCACCATGACCTTCACAAGAAACATCACCTGAGACAGTGACACCTGCAGTGCGTAGATCACAGAGAAGCACACAAGGTCAGCCCCTGTCTAGGTATGGAGAGTGGGCACAGTAAATGTGACTCACCGTAAGCCCGTGGACTCTGGTTTAGACAGGCTGTAGCTCCTTCCTCCTTGTCACGGGTGGGCCGCGCCTGCCGGTAGTGGGGCCCGGTTGAGTGCAGATCAAAAGTGAAGACATCTTGTAGGAACAGATTAAAAGGGGTTTAATTTATTCGTGACGCCACCTATGAGTAGTTTCGGTAATCGTTACCGACGCTGCGGAACCTCCGGGGGATGGACAGCAGCAAAATGGAACGCTCCCCACAGGCTGAGCAGTGATCCCCAGAGGCTGGAGCTGCTTAAGATGTTGTGCGGCAGCTGCGGTTACCTTGTAGTGCGGACGGACAGTTCATAAGGAAGCACGGACACAGAAAGTCTCTGCAACGGGTCTTTACTGTAACCAGCAGGCAGTACATGGTATACAGTTTACGGGTAGTGGACCGGGTGGACTCAGCGGGGATGGTGTCCCTCAGAGATGTGCAAGTGTTCCTCCATTCTAGCTAAGTGTTTTGCCATTGTCGCCCAGGAATACCAGATCGGGTACGGGGAGGCTGCTTCAATGCCCTATCCAAGATGTACAAAAAGATGGAAGTGTGATGTATGTTTGGGCGCTGAGGTAAGGAAGATCTCTGATGCTGGCTTCTTTTCCGGACTTTATTAAAATAATTGCAGTTATAATTATTCAAGCTTAAGGCTCTCAAAACCCACGATGCATTTCGACGTGCATACACGTCTTTCTCAAGTGAAAGACGTGTATGCACGTCGAAATGCATCGTGGGTTTTGAGAGCCTTAAGCTTGAATAATTATAACTGCAATTATTTTAATAAAGTCCGGAAAAGAAGCCAGCATCAGAGATCTTCCTTACCTCAGCGCCCAAACATACATCACGCTTCCATCTTTTTGTATCATTTTGACTCCCTATGGGGAGAGTGGTGGAGTGAGCTGCAGAGGAGGGAGAGGACCTGAAAAGACGCCAGCTGGATCGGCCCCTTTACTAGACACGTGACGCCGCCCGGCACTAGTGTTTCCCCGGAGAAGACCTCGTAGGAAGCACGAGGACGGAACCGGAGGATTCTGCTGCTTCAAATTAATAAGCTTATCTACGGGCTGTGGTTTATAACCAGACCAGGTGAGTTTAAATGCAAAAGAACCGCCCGCTAACAGCCCCATCTGTATAGGCGCACTACAAGCTGTTGTTCTTTTTTCTTTTACTATCCAAGATGTACGTTATGGATGTTTTGGGGAGCCTTGGATGCCTCAGTGGGTACACCGCTGGTTAGACGACTGGAAGTTGGCTGTTGGTGGGGTGCTCCTGTGAAGCTGCTCCTCCACGCTTCTGGTTCGCGTAGCAGAGGTGAACTGCTGCCAGCTTCGGTACCAGTGAACCGGCTGTGAGTTTTGGGCACGGGAGTCTTTTGGAACCCGTGGTTAATGATGCCCGATCCCGGTTGTTGAGGCCTCAGGTGCTGACACCCGACCGGTGACGGCCCGGGGGCTGCACGGGCTGCGGAGCCCCCGCTCCTACTCCAAGTTCTAGACTGCTCAGGTCAAGTTCTAGACTCCTTCTCTTATGACTAAGGGTCTGTTCTCCCTACACACTTCCCTAGCACTCCGCCCACCAGGACCCTGGGTTGGCCCTCTGTTCTAGGTGATGCATGCAGGGTTGGATCTCAAAGTTAACCAGATCACTGCTGTGTCAGAGAATATTGCGGCTGCATTTATGGCTGCAATACCCTCTTGTGACGCACTCGTTGCGGGGCGCCACACTCCCCCTTAGTTTAATACGCTTGTCCCCAAGCGTCACACTACCCACTTTACAGAGGTTTTTATATTTTATAACAGGTAATACACTTTTATTAATGACAGGTCATTATGTTGCATAAAAGTGAAACAGTAGAATAAACAGGTTAACACATTGCGCGGACCCGGCGGGCGGTCGGCTGTCCTTAGGTAAAAGTTCAGGCTGTGGCCGCCAAGTCGCGGTGTTATTTGCAAACAGGAAGAAGTCTCTTGGTGAAAAGTTCAAACAACAAGTCACTTATGGAGGGCAGGGTTCCGGACTCGTATAGCGTACCACCCGTCACAGCATACATGTCGCTCATAGGTTACAATGTCCCCTCTATATAAGTCTCGGTTAGGATGCCCTCGCGGTAGGTGCGACTCCACATCACGGCGCCCCGCGAACACTTCAGTACTCACACCCTCCTCCCTTACGAATCCCCACCCGGTGGATAAGTTAAAGGTGCTCACCCGTCCGGTTTTACGGAACTCATCAGGCAATGGAGATTGGCAGCAGGCTTCAGCGCGGGCCTGCATGTTGGCGTGCAGCCGAGCGTGCCACTCCTTCCTTCGGATGCGACGTACCTCTTCGTCGGAGTGGTGCGGCGTGTGGATACCGTCACTACGGCGTGATGGTTGTTGAACAGCTCGAGCTTGGTGGGCAGTCTGGAGCAAAGCCCGGTTTAACGGGACCGGAGAAGATGTTGCTGCGGCGGCACCCGGCCAGTGTACCCGAGCAGATCACCCGGCAGAAGGATCCTTGGTGTCTCCCCAGGCGAACCCGGTGTAGAGGTCCTCAGCTGGGCTGTAGGTCTCGTCGTCATCATCCTCGATCTCTTCCTCGATGACTACGTCGGGCTGCTCGGCTGACGGAGATGATGGAACGGAATCCTCTGGGTCGATGGGTGGCTGTGCTGCAAAGTTCTCCTCGGGGTCGTCTTGCAGGACTTCCAGGCTGCCTGCCTCTTCTTCTGTAGCAGCGGGAAGTGGTGTTTCGATCCCGGTCACCAGGTAGGCCTCGGTAATTGCAGAGGAGGTTCAGGGGAGAAACAGGCGACAGTCTCAGTAGTGTGGAAACTAGTTGCAGGTTCCGCAAGTGGAACCAGGTATATGTCGGCTTCTTCTGTGGAGCGTATTGGAAGCTCCGGCTCAGGAACGGGGTCGGCTGCGGTTTCAATCGCTGGAACGAGCTGAGCTGTGGCCTCCACAGGAATGATACAGTCTATGGGCTCCGGTGACGAAGCAGGACAGGTGGTGGGTGACGGTGAGGCGGTTGAGAAGCTGGCGATGTCGTCTGGGCCTGGAGAAGCTGTACCCGGTCGGCTCTGCTGCATCGCATGATGGAGTCTTCTGCCTAGGGTCGCACTCCAGCTGCGAATCGTCCACTCCACAGTCTCAAGTAACCTCACCCAGAGGTCTTGTAGAGCCTCTAGCCAAAAGTCGGGGCTGCCGTCTACGGTAAGGGCAGGACCCGGACCCAGTTGGCCTATGGCTGCTCTGGCCTCCGCCTCGACCTCCCGCATTAGGTCTTGGAGTCTCGTGCTGGCCATTCTCTTCTTTGGAGGGAACCATACCCGTTCAACCGGTAACCGTTCTGGTAGAGAGCTGGTGAAGAAACGTCTGCGACACTCCCATTTCCTCTGGGCTTTTGTAGTCCAATGGTGGGAAAAGTCTTTGGGGTCCGCCCCCATGGTTGATTCGAGCAATCAGGGCGGACAAAGAGTTTGGCGCCTTTGCCTTTATTCCTCCCATGATGAGGGGCGGTGGCTCACCCCTGGGCTTGCACGTGGCGGATTCTTGTGGCGGGAACGCCATCTTGGGCGCCATCTTGGCCCAACGGTGAAAAGGCGGGAAAGTTCTTTTAGGGACGAACAAAGTCCAGATTGTAGACAATAAAGTCATTTTTAAGCACATTATACCCGTTAGGGAACGGGCCTGCTCGTATCCTGTTCGTGACGCCATTTTCTGACTCACAGTAAGCCCGTGGACTCCGGTTTAGACAGGCTGTAGCTCCTTCCTCCTTGTCACGGGTGGGCCGCTCCTGCCGGTAGTGGGGCCCGGTTGAGTGCAGATCAAAAGTGAAGACGTCTTGTAGGAACAGATTAAAAGGGGTTTAATTTATTCGTGACGCCACCTATGAGTAGTTTCGGTAATCGTTACTGACGCTGCGGAACCTCCGGGGGATGGACAGCAGCAAGATGGAACGCTCCCCACAGGCTGAGCAGTGATCCCCGGAGGCTGGAGCTGCTTAAGATGTTGTGCGGCAGCTGCGGTTACCTTGTAGTGCGGACAGACAGTTCATAAGGAAGCACGGACACAGAAAGTCTCTACAACGGGTCTTTACTGTAACCAGCAGGCAGTACATGGTATACAGTTTACGGGTAGTGGACCGGGTGGACTCAGCAGTGATGGTGTCCCTCAGAGATCCGCAAGTGTTCCTCCATTCTAGCTAAGTGTTTTGCCATTGTCGCCCAGGAATACCAGATCGGGTACGGGGAGGCTGCTTCAATGCCCTATCCAAGATGTACGTTATGGATGTTTTGGGGAGCCTTGGATCCCTCAGTGGGTACACCGCTGGTTAGACGACTGGAAGTTGGCTGTTGGTGGGGTGCTCCTGTGAAGCTGCTCCTCCACGCTTCTGGTTCGCGTAGCAGAGGTGAACTGCTGCCAGCTTCGGTACCAGTGAACCGGCTGTGAGTTTTGGGCACGGGAGTCTTTTGGAACCCGTGGTTAATGATGCCCGATCCCGGTTGTTGAGGCCTCAGGTGCTGACACCCGACCGGTGACGGCCCGGGGGCTGCACGGGCTGCGGAGCCCCCGCTCCTACTCCAAGTTCTAGACTGCTCAGGTCAAGTTCTAGACTCCTTCTCTTATGACTAAGGGTCTGTTCTCCCTACACACTTCCCTAGCACTCCACCCACCAGGACCCTGGGTTGGCCCTCTGTTCTAGGTGATGCATGCAGGGTTGGATCTCAAAGTTAACCAGATCACTGCTGTGTCAGAGAATATTGCAGCTGCATTTATGGCTGCAATACCCTCTTGTGACGCACTCGTTGCGGGGCGCCACAAATGCAAGGTAGAACACACTGAAAAGTAACATGTAAATAACAGTTGTAAAATAAGAATGTAAATAGTAGTGTTCAAAAAGGTGAAGAGTAGGCCAAAACACCAGGTACACAACACCAAAAGAGGGGTGAGTGGAGTTGGCGTAAGGGGCTGTCTAAGGAGAGTAAAAACGTGTCCAAAAGGTGACCCCAGGGCCAGGAGGCCTACAGCACTTATGACCGGTAGAGACCGTATAGTACCTAGGACTCCTACGCCGAAACACCCATAGTACATGTTGTTGTGTATTTTGAACTGTTGAGCCTACAGAGACTTTACCTGTAAGGACTTATTGAACTCTTAAAATGGACCATGGTTACAGGACTGGTGTAACAAACTTCTTTTTCTTTTTCAAAGCCTGCGGTGAATGGACTAGCACTGTATGGACTTACCTGTTTTTCAATTCCCAATATTTTTCAGTGGTTTTTGTACATTTTTATATTTTGAGACTCTGTAAATATGTTACCTGTTATAATTGTTAATAATTGTTATTCCTTTTTGTTGAACAAAAATGCTCAGTCCAGGAGTACTGAAATTTACTAGGGCGGTATGTGGCGCCCTGCTCAAGGAGGTGGCCACAGACTTCCCTAATGCACAGCTGGGTGTCCACAGCAGGTACCTACTACATGCAACACCTTCCACCCCGGCACAGTAGGGGAGCTACACTTGCTCACCTTAGGCAAAGTCCTCTATAAATACTGCTGCTGGGGGAGGAGTTAGTTAGAGTGTGCAGACGCTAGGAGAGCTGCAAAGATGTCCTGGTGGTCGGTGCCGCGGTTAGGCCTGAGCCAGTGACGCGGAGTGGCCCTTCTGACATCCCGCAAGCCTAAGAGTGCGGACAGAAGGCGAGGAGCAGAGCCAAAAGGGAATGAGGAACTAGTGGTGGTTCTCCCAGAAGATGTACCGGTCTTCGGGGATCCGCACCCGTAGGATACTTCAGGACTACAGAAACCCTGTCACACTGTGGAGACTTCAGTCACCCCATCCCCCTGTGAGTCCAGAGAGAGGGAGCCAGATACCAAAGTGAGGCATCACAAGGCAGTGATCAGAGAGGGTAACCCGTGGACCGCGCAGGAGGAGAGAGGACCAGAGGAGAGAGGAGGCCTGTTTGGCTGCAAGCAGACTGGGCTTCAGGAACTGTAGGGAAGCAGAGGAGGCCTTATACCCACTTGCTGTGGGGACCCACTGTGCACCTGGTCACCTGTCAGTGCCCTGGACGTCTTTACCTGCCATACCACCAGTAAAAGGTAAACGAGACTTCTACAGTGTGTGTGCGTCATTTCTCTCCGCTCCCGATACCCCTTATAGACTGCTCCATTATCCCCTACACCGACTCACCGCTCTACTCCAAGCTGCCCCTTTACACTACGCTGCCCCGGGGGACCAGCTCTATCTGTTGGGAACTTCGCCATCTCAGCCGCACTACCATCTATCTCCGGCGGTCTGTGGCGGTGCTGGTGACCCATCACCAGGTACTACAGGTGGGGTCACATGACAAACTCTAATCCCCTGTAAATACACACTTTTCGAAGTGTCACCCAGGCCATGTGCTTAGGCGCTGCCACCCGTGACATCCTAAGCACCGCACCGAGCCTGATACCCGAGTACCCCAGGGCCTGGGGCTCGACATATTCAGTTAAAAATTGTAATTAGATCTACAGGCGATGAAGCTTGCTTCACAGCTGGGCTATTCCGCTGACTACCAGACACTGCTACTAGCCCAAAACGATTGCCTGGGCTAAATGCAGTAAAAAATTGTTATTAGATACACAGGCAGTATAGCTTGCTTCACAGGTGGGCTACACTACTGACTACCAGATACTGCTACTAGCCCAAAAGGATTGCCTGGGCCAGATGCAGTAAAAAGTTGGTATTAGATAGACAGGCTGTGTAGCTTGCTTCACAGGTGGGCTACACCGCTGACTACCAGACACTGCTACTAGCCCAAAAGGATTGCCTGGGTTAGATGCAGTAAAAAATTGGTATAAGGCTGGCTTCACACCACGGCAAGGTCCGGTCCGGGGCTGTCAGGCATGAACCTGACAGCCCCGGACCGGATCAGCACACCGAATCGGAGGGCCAAATGTGCCCTCCGGTCCTGCGTGCAGCCAGATGGCTGTAATTGCAGCCGGAGCTGCTGATTTTTGAAGACCGCGGCTAGCATGGAGCTAGCCGCGGTCCTGAAACAACAGCGGCGTGCAGCCGACGGTATCCGGTTCCCAGATTCGCCCGGACCGGGGCAATACGGCCCCATAGGCTCCCATGTTAGGGAGAACCGGATTGCCCTGGATCCGGGACAATCCGGGACAATCCGGGCAAATCCGGGATCCGGCTTTTTGGGGTGATTTTTCTCCAATAATCCGAATTCTCCCAGATTCCACTGCAGAGATGAAACCGGATGGCAGAGAGCTGCCATCCGGCTCCATTCGGCCCCATAGGCTACTATGGGGCCAAAAACCGGTCCGGGGCTGTCTGGTTTACACCGGATAACCCTGGACCATGCCGTGGTGTGAAGCCAGCCTTAGATAGACAGGCGGTGTATCTTGCTTCACAGGTGGGCTACACTGCTGACTACCAGACTTTGCTACTAGCCCAAAAGGATTGCCTGGGCTAGATGCAGTAAAAAAATTGGCTACTAAAGACAGGTGGTGTAGCTTGCTTCACAGCAGTGCTACACTACCTGCCCAAAAGGATTGGCTGAGCTAGATTTGGCCAGAAGTTGTGAAGAACACTTGCACAGCACTGGCACAGACCTGCCTGGAAAAAAAGTGCTAGGAACTGCTCTAAACTAGCCCTCAAAAGGGCTGATATTACAACTAGTCCCTACTCCAGGGTCTCAAACTCCAGGCCTCGAGGGCCGCACACAGTGCAGGTTTTCAGGTTTTCCATAGCATTTGACAGTTGGTGATCAAATGACCAACTGCCAAATTCTAAGGAAATCCTGAAAACCTGCACTGTGTGCGGCCCTCGAGGCCTGGAGTTTGAGACCCCTGCCCTACTCCCTAAACCTATCTCTCTATCTAACTTGAAATTCGCTTGCTATCTGGCTGACTAACTGACACTGTAACACTCTATAGTGCATACAGCAGCAGTGGTGGCGTCTGAGACAGAGCTGCAGCAGTGAGGAAATGGTGGCGACGGGGAAAATGGCTGGGTCTTACAGAGCAAGGACATGTGACATACACAGCCAATGACATGTCCTTGCTTGTGTGCAAAAAAGGCACTTTGCTGTGTGTGTTGATAGGCTGACAGACTGCACCGCCCCACTGTAAATGCGGGGAAAAAAAAAAATGGACATCAGTATTATTTCAGAACACATCTATCCCCCGCCCCCCGTCGCCCACTATACACTAAAGCTGTATATTAACATTGAATAACAGTATTAGTGTGAAAATCCAGTTACACTTTTGGTGAACGAACCATTATCAAACATAACCTCGACCTGCAGAATTTGAAGCAAATTGTTTGCATTCGTCGAGTGACTTGAACATCGCTCAAAACAGCTCGAATTTGAAATTGGCGAACATTTCGAATCGAACATCGCTCATCTCTACTGGTGATCAACAATACTAAATGCAGAGAAAGATGTGGTGAGATCAAGGAGAATCAGCAGAGAGTATTCACCATTAGATTTAGCTGTTAGTAGCTCATTAGAGACTTTAGTGAGGGCAGTTTCAGCAGAGTGTAATGGTGGGTTTACACGCCGCGATATCGTTTCGATATCGCAACTCAATGGCGCGGAGCGCGCAATTAGTGCACGTTCCTCCCGCATCGCATTGAATGTTTACACGCTGCGATATCGTATTACAACGTCCGTGCGATGTCACCGCCTCCCCAACCCAGGATCGCATAGTTAACATGGATGAATGGGTGACGTATGAAATCGCATCGTAATTGGGCGTTTACACAGCACGATCCGGCTTCAATCGCTATGCAATATCGGGGCATTGAATAGCACGCTCATTCGATCCCCGATATCGCATTGACATCGTTCTTGCATCGTATTGGACGTTCACACCATACAACGCAGGAACGATTTCGCCTCCGACGATTGAACCACGTGACTTTTGATTGAAATTGTACTGCGATATCGCGACGTGTAAACCCGCCATAAGGAGCGAAAACTGGATTGTAAAAGGCCAAGAAGAGAATTATCTGAGCGATAGCAGATCAGACGGGAGTGGACTAAAGCCCCAGTCACACATAACGATATCGTTAGAGAGATCGTTGTAACTGTGACGTTACAACGATCTCTCCAGCTATGTTGTTCTGTGTGACACTTTGCAGCGATCAGGCCCCTGCTCTGAGGTCGCTGATCATTGCAAAGTGCTGCGGGTCATTTTATGATCATTGGTTTCCCGCTGGTCAGCATGCATCGCTGCGTGTGACAGCGAGAAACCAGCGATCAGTGACCTCACTGGCTGGTAACCATGGTAAACACCGGGCGTGGTGCCTAGATACCCGGCGTTTGCCATGGTTACCAGCGTCCTCCCTGCTTAGCACTGCCTGTAAGCAGGGAGAACGCTGGTAACTATGATAAACACTGGTTGTCCAGGCAGTGCGCGCTGCCTGGATACCCGCTATTTATCATTTTTACCAGCGTTCTCCCTGCTTACAGGCAGCTCTAAACAAGGAGAACGCTGCCTGGATACCCACTGTTTATCATAGTTACCAGTGTTCTTCCTGCATAGCGCTGCCTTCAGCGATGTGGGAGGTGGCTCCCAGGTCTCTGATCGCAGGGGAGATCTGCCTGTTTGACAGCTCCCCAGCGATCAGGTAACGACACTCCAGCGATCCCGGCAGGTCGTTATCGCTTTATGTGTGACAGGACCTTAAGTGTTCCAAAAGTTTCGAGATGAGGGGGAGATTAGAGACAGGTCAGTAGTTAGTAGCAGAGTTCTGGTCTAGGGATGTTATTTTATTAATGGGTTTATGCTGGTTTGTTTGAAGGAGGAGGAAAAACACCAGATGAGAGGAAAAGATTAAATATTTTAGTTAGGGGGCGTGTTCTGGCCATGAAGAGGAGAGGACACTAAAATCCTAGCTCCTGCTCCCCACGCCATTAACTAAAAGAATCCAGCAGCATACATCCCCTAGTCGGCTGCATATGCCGGTCAAAAAGAGGAGCACCCGGCCCAGCACCCGCCCGGCCCCCCGGTGAACCCCGCCGCGGTAATTACCCAGTATCTGAGGAGTGCGGGCCGGGTAGGCACAGGCCGAGCGGCCCACAAGATGGCGGACCCCGCCGGACAGAGGAGGAACAGCGCGGCACAAATGGAGGGCACCACAAGAGGCAGAGAGGTGCCCGTCAGCCTACCGGACCCCGGAGGAGACTGCACAGATCAGCAGCCCACAGACCGCAACTCACCACCAGCCGGCGCCGAACGGAGGAGGGGAAGCGAGGCAAGACCGGAGGAGGCCACAAGCAGTGGCAGCAGAGAGAGGCCGCTCACCCTGCCGAACTCTGGAGGAGACAGCGCAGACCGGAGCCCGATAGATCCGCAGCCGCCCACCAGCCCACGTGAGGCTGCATCCCGGGGCTGCTCCATCCTCTGCACCACCGACAGCACACAGAAAGGAGGAGAGGCCCTGCTCACCTTGCTCCCGGGCACGGGGCCCCCTGGAGGCCCAGCACACACAGGAGGACTCTGGCTGCAGGAGGTAACACAGGGCTGCACAATGCACACGGCCCTGGCAAAACCAGAAGGGCTAAGAGGGGCATACAACAGCACACCCCTGGGAGCTGAGGCACCCCAAGGGAGACAGGGGACAACACAGGCAACATGGGGCAGCCCCAGGGGGAATCTAAATCTGAACAGGCCCCTACCAGATACCGAGCTGACCCTGACTACATGCCCTTGGGACCCAGCCACAGAATATGGGAGACCTCACACATCCCCAGAGGTCCCCTATGCCCTCCAGACACCAAACGGGGGAGTTTGGTATGACCTCAGAGCCCGCATACAAGCTATACCCACCAGGGAAGAGATGGAGGGCTTTCTCCATAGAATGGAGTCCTCCTTTAAGGCCGAAGCTGCTGCACTCAGAGGCGAAGTCCACCAGCTCACCAATAGAGTATGCGTCACTGAATCCATTACAAATGACTTCATTAGGCGTATAGAGGCCCTCGAGAGGCAAGTCCATAGCCAAACCTCTGAGTTCGAGCGCCTGCTTGACCTAATGGAGGATTTAGAGAACCGCGACAGGCGGAACAACGTTAGGGTCCGAGGCCTGCCAGAATCCATCCCGGCAAGGGATCTGGAACTACCCTTCGCGGATTCCTTAACTTCATCTGCAATAAGCCCGAGGGTACACCGCTTGAATTAGATCGGGCACATAGATCCTTGGGCCCCCCCCCCACCTGAAGGAGCCAGGCCCAGGGATGTTGTCTGCAGGGTGCACAACTTCAGATCTAAGGAAGACATCCTTGCAGGGGCCCGATCCCGCAAATCCCTATCATACAAAGGCCACCCTGTCCAACTGATGCCTGACCTGTCCCGCCGCACATTGCAAAAGCGCAGGGCCCTCCGTCCCGTACTGGAGGTCCTGCGCAGCAACAAAACCCTATACAGCTGGGGCTTCCCCTTCCGCCTCCAGGTACGCAGGGAGGACCAACTTTTCTCTGTAAGCCACCCAAGAGATATCCCAGCCTTCCTGGAGACCCTTGGGATCCAGTGCCCCGTCCCCAACATCACGGAGCGGCCGGGTCCCCCCTGGGGAGGAGGTGGACCCGGGGCCCCGGTGGAACAAAGACCACGGCGGCGCACAAGAAGGGGGGAGCTGGGTTTAGGGGAATCAGAAAAGGGGGCCCCAACCCCCCCAGTCAGGGCCAAGCATTAGGCCGCATGGGCGACCTACATACGACACCACACCGTAAGCCCCTGCTTGCATCATCTGAGAACTGAATATTCCTATTTGTACCTATACTCCGCTACTACTCTAATTACTGCTGCTGTTGATTTATATGTTGATTTATATGCTTATGTACTAAAAGCCATTGGTGTGGGGAGGCCCTGCTCTACCTAGAAAGGCCTCACCCCAAGGGGGATCCGCACTCTACTGGCAGGTGCGGGATTTACTGCAACTACCCCCACCTCACCACTGACCCCAGAAACTGGGAACAGTCACCTTAATCTCCCCAAAAAGCTCTCCTCACTATCCTACCCCTCTCACTAAGTCTACTTCCCTTCCACCTCACCCCACCACTAAGCTCAGCCCTATCCCCCCCTCTCAACCCCTCCACTCCCCTCCCACCATACCCAACCCCCCTGGGATACATCACCCCCCCACAACCCGGACCCTAACATCAGACTACCCGCCCACACCAACAGCCCTATACCCTTACTGCCCTTCTTTAAGGTATCCCACTAGATACCCCTGTAACATGGCCGACCTAAAAATTGGAACTCTCAATGTGAGAGGTTTCAATACCCCCATAAAACGCTCCCAAATCCTCTCCGACATGCATAAACAAAATGTCCAAATTTTACTACTCCAGGAAACGCATTTCAAAACTGAGTCCTTGCCCGATTTCAAGACCAAATTCTACCCGGCATGGTTCCATAGCACCAATGCTGACTCTAGGTCAAAGGGAGTATCAATAGCGCTCCACAAAAACTTAGCCCATTTGGTACTAGACTCCAGACTCGATACAGGGGGGAGATACATCCAGGGCGTATCTAAGGGTGTGCAGCCGGACCTTTTGCTCCGGGCGCCGCCCAGCGGGGGGCGCCGGCGGCACCCCCCCCCTCTGCAATTTGAGCGGCGGGGCCGAAATCTGATAGCACTCCCGACCTCCCCCGCCGGCAACCCTATATACACCACTGCTGCGGATACTCATTGCGGGCCCTCCCAGTCTCCCCGGGCTTCGCCTCTCAGTTTTCCGCTGTTCTGCAGCACCATCCCAACACACTGTATTTCCCGCGCCCAAGTACTCCCGCCAGCTGCCAGCGTGTCCCTGCACACAGCCCTGCTGCGGACATATCTCCAGCTGCTGCACAGCCGGCCTGTATTCACCAAGGCACTGACCAGGTAATGTGGACGTGCTGGGACATGTAGTCCTACCAGGGCTGATCACTTCTAGTAGCTTCATGGCCCCGATCTGCAGGGGTCGTCTACAGCTCAGGTCCAAAACCCCCCCCTGCCCGTCTGATAGCACCACCCCCCCGGTCCTCAACTACTTTTTTGGGGGGGGCGCCAAAACAGATCCTTGACCCGGGCGCCGGCAACCCTAGATACACCACTGGATACATCTTCCTCAAAGTACGCGTAGCTAATACCATTCTGACCGTTGTTAACTGGTATCTGCCCAACAGGGACCAAACTAAAGTTTGCAGGTCCCTCCTGACCAGACTAGCCGAATTCGCTGAAGGGACGACAATTATCGGGGCGACTTCAACTTCACTATGGACCCCCGAACGGACTCCACCTCAGGGAAAGGCGCAGTCCCAACCAAACGACTGAGGGCGCTCAAGAAACTCCTCCACACTCTTCAGCTTGTCGACATCTGGCGGATACTTAACCCCCAAGGTAAAGATTACACTTACTACTCCCACGTACACAACACCTATAGCCGCATTGACCTATTCTTGGTGAGCCACTGCACCCTCTCATGGGCCCCAACTGCCAGCATCGGAGATCTCCTCCTATCAGACCATGCCCCGACATTCTTGAGCGTAACATTACCAGACACCTCCCGCAGGCCATGGACCTGGAGGCTGAACAGTAATCTCTTGAAGGACAACACTTGCCTGACAGAGCTGAAACGTGACATTGAAGCATTCATCCAGGTCCACGAACTTGACCCAACTCCACAGCCCTTCAAATGGGAAGCTTTGAAGTGCTGTCTGAGGGGAACGCTGATAAAGAACGGAGCCAGACTTAAAAAGCTTAGACTCGAATCAATCGAAAAACTAATCTCCCAGATACACGCCTTAGAGACATCACACAAACAGACACTAACCCAATCGACACTAAGAGACCTAATCCTCAAAAGACAGGAACTCAGAGGACTATTAGACCAGAAATTCAAACGACAGACGGAAAGAACCAAAAACTACTACTATAGAGTCTCTAATAAGTGCGGGCGCCCCCTAGCACGCATGCTCCACCCCAGAGCAAACTACACCTTTATCCCCAAGATCAGGTCCGCAAATGGAAAGAATATCTATAACCCCTCCGAAATCTTAGAGGTATTCCGCGCCTACTATAAAGACCTATACAACCTTAAAGGGAAATACTCAGACATGGCACCAGACGACCTACTCAAGAAGATCCAGGAATATATCAAATCCACAGCCCTCCCTCCCCTAAAGAAACAAGACATAGAGACCCTCGAAGCCGAATTTACAGAGCATGAGATCCTAAACGCCATCAAAGCCACCACGGCATCCAAATGTCCCAGACCAGACGGGTTCACCCCAATCTTTTACAAAACACTCCAGGCCCAACTACTGCCCCAAATGTTAGCCACATTTAACTCCATATTTGACAGCACCGACCTCGCCCCACAATCACTGGAAGCCCACATAAACATTTTGCCCAAGCCTGGGAGAGACCCTGCCCTGGCCGCCAACTATAGACCCATCTCCCTACTAAGCATCGACATAAAGCTATATTCAAAGATCCTAGCCAACCGCTTAGCGCCCCTACTCCCCTCCATAATTAACATGGACCAGGTGGGCTTTGTCAAATGCCGCGAGGCCAGAGATAACACCATTAGGACCTTGCTCCTGATTAACAAGGCTCAAACTCATAACCTCCCTCTTAACCTATCTTTGGATGCTGAGAAGGCCTTTGACAGAGTCCACTGGGGTTTCATGAGGGAGGCACTCACCCAAATTGGCCTAGGCCCCAAGTTCCTACACAGAGTACTCTCACTATACTCTTCACCAACGGCCAAGGTCAGGGTCAACGGCATCCTATCGACCCCCTTCGCCATCAGGAATGGGACCAGACAGGGCTGGCAGCTGTCACCCCTCCTCTATGTGGTGGTCATGGAACACCTGGCTAATGCCATCAGGGGTAACGACAGTATCCATGGCATACAGACGATAGAGGGCCACCATAAAACAGCCCTGTGACCTCCTCCTGCTGGTGACATATCCCAACCGAGGATCTCAATCCCATCTATCTTGAAGGAACTCGAAGCATTCGGCTCCCTAAGCAACTTCAAGATCAACTTCACTAAGTCAGAGGTGCTGAATATATTCCTCCTCCCAAAAGAGGCCTCCTCCCTGAAAACAAACTTCCCCTTCAAATGGAAAACGGACTCCATCAAATACCTGGGAATACATATTCCCTCCGACTTATCGAAACTCTACTCACTAAACTACCAGCCTCTATTGTCCCAACTAGACACGCAGCTATCCTCCTATAGACTGCTCAAACTATCCTGGATGGGAAGGATAAACGTGGTTAGGATGGATATCCTCCCTCGAACCCTTTACATCTTCCAAACTGTCCCCATCAAACCCCATAGAGTCTTTTTCTCCAAGCTTCGCTCCCGCATAGGGAAGTTCGTATGGGGATCAATGAAACCCAGGATAAACTTGAAGACCCTGTCAGCCCCCGCCCAACTCGGAGGAGTGGGCCTACCTGACTTCCAAAGCTATTTCGTGGCTGCATCATTGGCCAGGTTAATAGATTGGGGACGAGACACCACACCAAACGATGGGTAGAGCTGGAACAAGAAGGATTGCAGATTTCCCTACACTACCACCCCTGGATACACCCTTACACCTACAACGAATTGGCCCTATGTCCGACCTCACTGCAGAGACCCTAAAAATCTGGCAGTCCTACATAACCCACTCTCCTACGAGAGGGACAATGAGCCCACTTACCCCCCTTTTCTCAAACCCCGCCTTTTTACCAGGGTTACACAGGACGACTTTCTTGGGCTGGACGAGAGAGGATATCCGCACGGGGCAAATTTTCCACAATGGCGAATTCCCCTCCTTCGACTCACTACAAAGAATCTCACCAACAGCACCCCTAAAATGGTACGAATACCTTCAATTGTGCTCGTTCCACTCTTCGGCAGTCCAATCGGGAAGATCAGATCTACCCCCTCCCCTTATAGGAACTGTTCCAAAATGAATCCCCCCCCTCCCATGCAATCTCTGCAATACACCGTGCCATCGCAGAGGAAAAGACTACTGGGAAGCGCCCCTTCCAGCTTGCATGGGAGAAAGAACTGGGTAGAGAAATCACCTTAGCTGACTGGAAAAAAAGCTTCCTCTTCACACACAAGATGGCAAACACATGCGCAGCCCAAGAGAGAAACCATAAAATACTACTCAGGTGGTACCGATGCCCCGACCAGCTACACGTGATCTTCCCTTTGACCTCAGAGCTATGCTGGCGGTGCAATTCAGAAGTGGGAGACATGCTCCACATTTGTGGAAATGCCCTAAAATCAAAAGCTTCTGGGAGGGAGTATTTCAGAACTACAACCTTATCACAGGCAAACAAATAACTGGCAGCCCTGAATGGCACTACTATCTATATACCCCGGATCGATTAAAGCCACCAAACGGGACATCCTCCGCTTCTGCCTCTCGGCAGCCAGGTCCGTCATCCCAAGGTACTGGAAATCTACAGAACAACCTCCTATAGCTGAATGGTACGAGGAGATGATAGACATTTTCCGGATGGAGGAACTGCGCGCCGGAATGAGGGATCCATGGTAAATTCAACGTCATATGGACAGAATGGATCATGTTCCGGGACTCCCCCGACTTCCCAAAATTATTCTCTCGCCACCCTAATGCCGAGAGGCAAAAGCCCAGAAACAGACCCCAGGGAAACTCCAACACCCCTCTCCCTTCCCCCCACCCTTCCTTGCTCCTAGTTCCCCCCTCTATACCGCATACCCCGCCATTCCTCTCGTTGACCCTTTCCCTACCTTTCTTTCTCTCTTACTCCTTTTCCATATCTTACCCCCTTCTCTTAGAAAGATTTGTGCTGGTTTGATAATAGTATTACCTTTATATTCAGAAACAAGTTTAGTTTCGGTAATCTAATTCCACTCAAAGTGATTTACTATTTGTACAATTCTGGCCACAGTCAGCCTTGATGTTTGATTTGTCCCCTATATTCATGTAACATCTTGACTGAGATAGGGCTCGACACCCACCATCAAGTGCCTTCGCCTCACAGTCATCTATAGAAGAATTGTTTGTACCCATCCGATTATGAGGCCTGCGTTGCCTACAAATAACACTCCGTAATGTACTGTAACTGTTTCGTTTTTGCTAAATAAAAACAGATTTAACCAAATATTTTTGTTAGGTGAGAGGTGACAGCCGGAAAGGGATCAAAGAAGATTTAAGGAATAGGTTCACTGGTACAGGTGGTAGGGTGAGAAGGTGCAAGGAGCTGGGTAACTTCTACCTCTGTGACCGGATTGAAGACCGAAAGTGAGTCAGATGAAGTTCAGGAGGGAAAAAAAATGCATGATTTTATGAGTCTGGAAAGAAATTTCCTGTTGTATGTGGTCAATTTTATCTTTAAAATAGTTGGATAGATCATCAGCACTGGGGTTGGTGATTGAGGTCTGTAGAAGAAGCATCCTATCAGCCAGCCTCCTAGCACACAATGAGAGCTGTGAATGTTTAAGTGGTGCCGTCAGTAGGTCATCCAAGGACATAGCTGAGGCACCATGGTAACAGTTGTTAGCTGACCATGGATAGCGGTTACAATAGTACTCAGCTGTGTCATCAGGTGACCTCACTGACTGTACCGCTGATACAGCCGCAGCTCTCGGGGCATGCATTGTGTGCTTGGAAGCCGTGCTGGTAGAATGCTCCTTCTTCAGTGTGGGCTCTGATGAAGCAGGGCTGAGATGCAACATGGGACCTTGTTGTGGATTATCATTGGAGAGTATGGGCAAGTAACATAGATGCCTGACATTACCATTCAGGGCTTAAGGACAAGCTGTTAATACTTAGCTGTCATTAACCACTTCTCTACCAGATGCCCCGGTGCAAAGGCATCCAGACGATAGAAGGGTGAAGCGCCAGAATTTGGCACTTTTAATGAATGAGACAATTCTGGGGTGACTGTGAAATGCTATTCTTATGGGGGTGGCAATAATTATGTTTCTCCCCAGGGTAAGAATAACAACCCCCGGCTGTCTTTTTCTTGGCTGAATATCAAATTGGGGAGCCAAAATCTGCTGTTTTTTAAATTATTTATTTAACTAAAAAAAATATTGCCTGAGGACCCCGTATTTGATATATGAGCCAATATAAAGTGCATAGCTGGGAGCTCCAGCCCACAGCTGCCGACTTTGTACTAAGAATGGAAAATATGAGGACCCCTAAGCATTTTGTCTCCCATAATTTATTATTTAACACACATATGGCAGGTTGGTTGCCGTACACTAATTTGTATAGCAACCAAGCACAAACGCCCATACAGATTGTACGGTCGCAGTCTGATTGCAGCAGCCAATCACAGACACTGTCACAGAGTATGAGCATCTGTGATTGGCCATTGCTGTTCAGTCCCGTAAATATGCATGAAGCTTAATGAGCGGCCCCGGAAGCAAGCGGCAGGAGACTGGTAAGCTCTATCCAACTATCTTAGCATCTATCTATTCTATCCTATTTATCTATCTCTCTATTCTTATAACTTTTACAGAGTGGGAAAGCACATGTTAAAAATGCATGACATACGCATGATATACGGATGCTAGGTGAAGGAAATAACGCACTCAAGCATGTCAGACGGTTGTCATATGTATGAAAATACACATGACACTCTGCTATTTTTCTCATAGAGATTCTCACCGATGCAAGAAACTCAGGTGTGAGAGTATTCATTACTTACTTCACCCAATGCATATACACACACATTATATGTATGTGGCACCCCAAAGTCTGGTTGCCACAATGGCATTGCCTCCCTTGGGGGGTGATGTCATGCTTGCAAGCAAAAAGGGGTATCCACATCAGTTAAACCCACAGCATGCAATACTTTTCCTGACTCCAGACCTGAAGGAGGAGCTCTGAAACCCGAGTTCAGGGGAGCTCTCCTATAAATTCAGGCCTGGGGAGGGGTGAGTTAGTTCAGTTCCTAGGAGAACAGTGCTAAGCTCATCCCAGGTAGAGTCAAGAGTGAGAAACAGCAAGCATGAGGGACCTGATCCACCCCAGGGTGTGGGATACGCGTGGCCCTGAGGGCAGCTTTAAAAAAGGGGGGAACTCCTCTGGCATGGTAAGGAAAAGGGATGATGAATAAGGGATTTGTTTGTGACGCCACCCATGGTATGTGGCTATTAGTGGCCACCACTGCTGCAGAACTTCCAGGGGTGATGGACAGGCAGCCAGGATGCAGCGGCTCCCCAAGGGCGGAGTGGATCCCCGGGGCAGTGGATATGGTAAGGGTGTATGGTGCAGGATGGCGGGTGCAAAGCAACCGACAGACAAGCGGTTTGTACGTACCTCAGTCCTTTACTGGTGCAACGGTAGTACTTGCAACTGGATAACTGAGTCCGTGCACCCAAGAGCAACTTCAGGTCCTCCACACAGGCATGGAGGCAGAAAGGTGTTGTGTGCATTTGTTGCCTGTTGTAAATATCCTTCTGTTGCTCTCAAGCGTGAAACTACCACCCGGGGGCGATAATGACACTGTGGCACTTGGACCCTGGGGTGCCACATTCCCCCTTTAGTGAAATCCAGTACTCCGAGACTGATGTAACCTTTTTCAAAAAGATAGACAATAACAATAAATAAATGACAATAAAATGTACAGAGTCTTAAAAGTAAAAATTACAAAAGCTAATAAAATGGGAAAAATTCGAAAACAGTCACTTTGGTGATTAGTCCTTTCCACCATTGGCTGAAAATAGAGTTTGAGAATATTTAAGAGTTCATACAGGAAAGTCTCGGTAGGTGCATAAGCTTGATGGTTGCATAGTTACATACTTACATTTTATATACAAACAAGGGAACATATTTACATTTTTAATCTAGATTGCACTTTAAACCCTATAACGTGCTGTTATCTGACCTTTGTTACTACGGTTTGATCTACGCAGTACAGGTATTTCTGATGGTTTGTGCCGGTTTCTAGTGTCTGCTACTGGTGTTGTGCATGCACTATCCACTATGCTACGTGTGGGTCTATGTAGAGCTGGTATACTAGAGTGTCTTCTTAGTCTTACCATGGGACTGACAAGCTCAAGCTCTTTGGTAGCAGGGGGTTGCTCTTCCTGTTCTTCTGTATGTACCTCTTCTGGTATCTCCACTTGTGATGTTTTTTCCGATACTGCAGCTGGCAGTTCTTCACGTCTATCTGGTTCAGGTATAACCGGTAGATGAAAAGCTAACATTGAACCTATGGCTGCTCCATTGTACTGGGTCCAGGTCTCGGGAATGTCTCCTAGTATCATATGGAACACTTACTCTTCTTTAGGCTGTACTGCTACTGGAACTTCTGGAATCCTCTCTTGGGACTTCAATGTTTCTAGGCAGATTTTAAGATGATCTCTTGACACTGCTGTCGATGTTCTTCCTTCATCTCTACTCACTAAACACTAAACATTATCAATGTTGAATGGTAATGCAGTGTATGGCACTGCTTACCACTGGTCATCTAATTTATTGGTTACTCTTTCTCTTGTGAACTTGCTCGCCTGGTTTTAAAGGCACTGCAGGAGCATGTTGGTTATACGCTCTTTCTTGACTTTCTCTTGCTTGTGATAGACTTCTCTCAACGCACTCTTGTACTTGGTGATACTTGTTTTGCCGTTCTGTATCCCAGTTGGTTTCTGGCGCATCTGTGTCTGGTTTCACAATTCCCATATCCAAATCTATAGGTAGCTTACCAGGTCTCTCTCTAATCAAGTAGGCTGGAATACACTTGGTAAAACTCACGGGGGCATGGTTATATAAGTCCACCAGGTCTGGTAACTTCTCTGGCCACATGTTCATTTCTTCCACTGGCAATGTCTTCAGCAGGTCAATGACTACCTGGTTCATTTTCTCACACAATCCATTTGTTTGGGGATGATACTGTGTTGTTCTGATCTTCTTACACCTGTACATGTTACAAGATTCCTAAAACACTTCAGCTTCAAAGGCTTGTCCTTGGTCTGTCAATACCTGTTCTGGATAGCCATGAGGTCTGCAAAAGTAGGCTTGGAATGCTCTCGCCACTGTTTTGGCTGTCAATTCTTTTACAGGTACTACCAGCAGGAAGCGAGAATAATGGTCTACTATAGTGAGGACATAGACATAGCCTGATCTGCTCGGGGTCAGCTTCACATGATCCAAGGCTACAAGTTCAAGCGGTTGTTTGGTTACAATAGGCTGGAGTGGGGCCCTCTGTCTATCTTTATCTTTCCTTCTCAGGTTGTATAGACCACAGTTTCTGCACAAATTTTCAATGTATTTCTTCATGCCAACCCAGTAGAATCTCTCCTTCAGCTAAACCTCCAACTTCTTCCACCCGAAATGCCCTGCGCCATCATGGTATGATTCAAGTACCATCTGTACATCCCTCTTTGGCACAACAATCTGCCAGACAAGGTCATGGGTTTTAGGGTTCGTATGCTTTCTGCACAATTTACCTCCATGCGTAAACAGTTTACTTCACTCCTTCCACAGCTGTTGAGCCTCTGGTGGGGCATCTGGACTAGGGTATGAGTCCTCCTGTATCAATAGCGCCTTTAACAAATGTACAGCTGGATCACTGTCTTGCATTTCAGCCCATCCATGGTGGGGTAACGGATTTAAGGTTGCTTCTTGACGTTTATCAAGCACATGGTTTTTACATTGTGTCACGTTAGGGTGATGAAAGGCCGGTAGCTCTATCTCTTCCAGCTCCTCCGGTTCGTCTTCCACATCTTGCAAATGAGGCATCCTGGACAAGGCGTCAGCATTGGTATTTTTGCAGCCTGCCCTGTACTTGGTGGTAAAATTGTAGTTGGACACCCGGGCCATCCAGCGCTGCTCCAGTAGTACACCTAGTTTTGCGGAGTCCAAGTGAGTAAGCGGGTTGTTATTGGTAAAGATGGTAAACTTTGCGGCAGCCAGGTAGTGTTTGAAGCATTCTGTGACCGCCCAGACTACGGCCAGGAATTCTAACTTGATGGAGCTATAGTTTTCTGGATTTCTCTCTGTAGGACAGAGCTTCCTGCTTGCAAAGGCTATCACTTTTTGTTTACTTCTTGGAACTTGGGATAACACGATTCCCAATCCCACATTACTGGCATCAGTATGCAAGATGAATGGCTGACTTTAATCAGGGTAAGCTAGGATCTTTTCCCCATCAAAGCCCACTTAAACTTCTTGAAGGAATCTTCCCTGCTCCATTCAAATGATGGACTCGGACTCTTAGCTTTCTTAGACTGCCCTACCAGGAGGTCTTGACCGAAAAACAAATGTGATATAGATTCAGCGCTCATGCAGGGACCAGGGCTCTGTTATAGCAAAAAATTACCTTTAGGTTTTATTAAATCGATGTGAGAATCCAGTATCCACAACGCGTTTCGACGCAACAGGCGTCTTTATCAAGTGATTCCCACAACGCGTTTCGACGCAACAGGCGTCTTTATCAAGTGATTCCACAACGCGTTTCGACGCAACAGGCGTCTTTATCAAGTGATTCTGTTGCGTCGAAACGCGTTGTGGATACTGGATTCTCACATCGATTTAATAAAACCTAAAGGTAATTTTTTGCTATAACAGAGCCCTGGTCCCTGCATGAGCGCTGAATCTATATCACATTTGTTTTTCGGTCACACACTCCTTCCCTGCGGGAAGCGTGATAAACTGCAGCTCGGCACCCAGGACCTCACAGAATTGACATCAACACCCTCCCACAGAGATCACGTGCACCGGACTCCGGTTCACTTGAACCATATTGAGCTCTGAGCTGACGTGAACACCAGCAGCCCCATCGGAGCTCTTTAACCTGTTGTGCGGTCGGCACAACAGGATCAGGTGAGCAGGGGGATTTTTCACCCACCCTTCTATTCAGCTTACACAGTGTGGCGCAACTGTTATTTCTTTGTCACTACCAGGAGGTCTTGTGAGGGTGCAGCCATTTTCATGCTCGGAACTGAACTGTTGTACCTAGGATGAGCTTAGTACAGCTCGATCCTCCAGGAACTCTTCACAGTCCTCTCGGGAACTGAACTCACTGGCTCTGCCCCAAACCAGAATTTATAGAGGAGCTCACTCTGAATCCGGGCTTGGTTTCCCCCTTCTGGCCAGGAGACCGAAGGTGTTGTGTGTGGTTTCTTGCCTGATGAGAAGACCCTTTTATTGCTCTCAGCATGACACCACCACCCGGGACAGAGATGACACAGTGGCACGAAGATTCCGAGGTACCACATTCCGGCTTACTGAAAGACAGTACTCCGGGACTGTGACAAATTTTCAACAGGATAAACACAAATAATCAATAACAATTGAAAGTTTACAGAGTCTTAAAATATAAAAATTACAAAAACCAAGAAAATGTAAAAAGTTCAAAAATTCAAAAAGCAGTCACTCTTGTGATTAGTCCTTCCACCTTTGGCTGGTAATATTATTTACAACAGCATCTTTACCACAACCAGTCCAGTGGTATTATGGTCCATATTTTATTAAAGGTAAAAGTTGAAGGAATATGTGCAAAAGTTCATACAGGACAGTCTCTGTAGGTGTTGAGCTTGGTGGTTGCCAGGTTACACGTTTATACTGTACAAGACAAACATTTTTAACCGGTTACATTTACTTTTCCCTACAGGTGTCTCGGCTTAGGAGTCCTGGTTTCCACCTTCCACCCCAGGAACTTGCTTTTCCTAACTTAATATTCCTGGAGTTAAATCCAGTTCCTCCACCCTTCTGTACACTACTTTTTCACTGGTTACCAACAACAAACAAACCTATTTACATTCTACTTCATACAATATTTTAATCTTGGTAACGGGATGGCATTTTACCTTTGGTACTACGCTGCGATCTCCTAAGCTCTGGAGTGTCTGGTGCAGGTGCATTCAACACTATACTGTGTGTAGAAGTATACCTTGCAGGTATCTCTGACACTGAATGAGATATGGATCTGACAGCAGGACTGGCAAGTTCACTGGGAGCAGGAATCTGTTCTTCCTTTGCTTCCTCTACAGGTTCCATCTCTGGTTCTTCCACTCTTGGGACTCCTTGCTGTCTAACTTCAGGTGTTCGAACTTGAGGGAATGCTAACATGGGTACAATGACTGCTCCATTGTAGTTTGTCCAAGTTTTTGGAAAATCTCCCAATACTGTATAAAACACATCTTGTTTCTTCTCAGGTGGGATAGTTACAGCAACAGAGGTTTCTGGTGTCTTCAGGGTTTCAGGACACAACTTTAGATGGTCTCTTGATACAAGTGATGTTGCCTTCCCTTCATCCTTGCTGACCAAGCACACTTTAGAGTTGTCAAAACCTGATGGTAAGACGGTGTAGGGTGTTGTTTCCCATTTGTCATCCAACTTGTGGGTGCGCCTTTTTCTTTTAAGCACTTGCTCATCAGGTTGTAAAGGATTTGCTGGAGCATGTTGATTGTAGGTTCTTTCTTGTCTCTCTCTGGCCTGTTGGAGACTCCTTTCTACACACTCTTGCACTTGGCAATACTTCTGTTGGCGAGTGGTATCCCAATTGGCTTCTGGTACTTCTACATCTGGTTTTAGGATTCCCATGTCTAAATCTATTGGTAGCTTACCAGGTCTTGCTCTCAATAAGTAAGCTAGGGTGCAGTTGGTGAAACTTACCAGGTCATGGTTGTATAAGTCTACCAGGTCTGGTAACTTCTCTAGCCAGAAGTTCCTTTCTGCCACCAGTAAATTCTTCAATAAGTCCATTACAATTTGATTCATCTTTTCACAAAGACCATTTGTTAGAGGATGATAGGGAGTTGTCCAGATCTTCTTACACCCATACAAGTGACAGAATTCTTGAAAGATTTCAGCTTCAAATGCTGGACCTTGATCTATGAGGACCTGTTCCGTATATCCATGAGATCTACAAAAATAAGTTTGGAACGCCTTAGCCGCTGTTCTGGCTGTTACATCTTTTACGGGCACCACCACTAAGAAACAAGAATAGTGGTTCCTATGGTCAAAGCATGTACATTACTGGATCTGCTTGGTGTTAACTTGATGTGATCTAGGGCTACCTGTTCTAATGGCTGTTTTGTTACTATGGACTGTCTTTATCTTTTTCTTCTTAGTTTACATGAGCCACAATTTCTGCACCAAGTCTCGATTGATCTTTTCATGCCAACCCAGTAGCATCTTTCTCTCAGCAGAACCTCCAATTTCTTTCGTCCAAAATGCCCTGCACCGTCATGTTAGGCTTCAAATACCATTTTGACATCTCTCTTTGGCACAAAGATCTGCCAGACCAGTTCATGGGTTCTGGGGTTTGTGTGTCTTCTATACAGTTTACCCTCATACAGGAACAGTTTACTTTTCTCCTTCCACAGCTGTTGAGCTTCAAATGGGACATCTGGACCAGGGTACGCACCCTACTGCATAAGTAGCTCCTTAACTAACTTTACAGCCGGATCACTGTTCTGTGTTTCAGCCCATCCGTAGTGTGGTAATGGGTTTAAGGTGACCTTCTGATGCTTGTGGTATGACCCACCCCAGGGTCTATGGGGTACTCGGATCCCGGGTGTTGATTACGGCTGCTGTCATTGGTGGCCAGTGCCTGGGTCCGTGGCCCTGGTGGTTGCTGAAAAATGTGGAAAGTAAAATAATAAAAGTGTAATGTTCGTGACGCAACCTACGGTTTCTGTTGAATTCACCAGTGCTGCTCTCTGATCTCTGGGGATGATGTTGTTGCAGCCAGTTAGAGTTGCTCTCCGCAGGTGGAGCGGAATCCCCAGTGCAGAAGTTGTAGTACTTGTTGTCGTGGTCGCAGGCACAGGGAGGCAGCTCAGCAGGCAAAAGGCTCAGTGATTTCTCACAGCAAGAAAGAATAACACACTACACATTGCTGAGACTCTGTACTGGTTTACTGATAATCGTCAGGCACTAAACAGGTTTACAGTCTCTGGTAGCAGGCCTTGGTAGTTACCAGTGGATGAGGTGTCTTTCTGTGGCTTTCAACAGTGTTTCTTTCGGCTACACCCTCTATGGCAAGGGTCACACATGTCATCCGTTTTTGCCTTGGATCCATTTTTGGGATCATTTTTGTAATTTTTTTGTCTAAGTCCAAAAACGCATATGCGTTAACGCATGGTGCATTGCGTTTTTCAAAAATGCATGTGTTTTTGTTCAGCATCCCAAAAAACACTGCTAGCAGCGTTTTTGGGTGCAGTAAAAAAAACACATGCGTTTTTTTAACATGGGGCCCTATGGGAAACACATGCATTAACACATGCAACATTTAGGCATCATGCGTTAACGCATGCATTTTAGCATGCATGTGTGGCGCCCCGCATATGCAGGTGTCACAGAGGGGTACTACACCCGTAAAAGAGGGAGGGAAGAAGAAGGGACCTTGAGGAGGTCCTGAAAGAGGGCGCCCGATGAGAGAAGTCCAGGCCCTAGAGAGAAAGGGAGATCCTCAGAGTGGAGCGACCATACTCCAGGGGATACTCCAGTCCACCACGGGAGGAGGGTTCAAGGATCCAGCCAGAGTTCACCTTTGCAGTCGGCAACCGGCTGCTGTGGCTTGTTTATCAGCCACAACACCCTGCCAGTGGAGCGGTCTGCCTGCTTCCTCACCACGAGGGAGAGGACCCCCAGTACTACCTACACGGAGCTACTAGGTATAGGCCCATCCTAGGCAGGGAAGAACAGACACGGGTTTGTCAACGAAGGTACACCAAGGGTTCCACCATACCACCTGGGATCCACCTGCAGCCACCCGTAAAGCTACCTGTTATTTATAACATCTTGCTGAACTGTGAACTGTACCTGATGCTGCTACAAGTTGACAGTAAAGTACCCGGGAGAAAGTGACTTTGCCTCTGCGTGTGTTTTTCCTACATCAACCTGTTCCCTTCCAGGAACGCTGCCCTGGAGGAACAGTCTTACCTGTAGGGGGCTTTGCCAAATCAGCCGCAATCCCATCTACCTCCGGTGGACTGTGGCGGCGCTGGTGACCCATCACCAGGTACTACAGGTGGCGTCACATGACAAACTGTAATCCCCTGTACAAACACCCTTTTTTGAAGTGTCACCCAGGCCACGGGATCAGGTGCTGCCACCCGTGACATCCCTAAAACAACCCACAGAGTCTGGTACCTGATTACCCAAGGGCCTGGGGCTTGAGACGTGTTTTTGGAAAAAATTACTAAGTCCAAAAAACGTCCAGGGTCACAGGAAGCACAAAAAGCACCTAACAAAAACGCATCTGTTTTTTATAAACACTATAAAAAACGGATTGGCATGTGTGACTCTGGCTTATCCTCACTTTCTCTGTGCTGCTCCTACTTCCTTAGCGCCACCCTGCAGTGATCCACTTGTTCTGCACCAGGCCCACGGGTCTGCTAGAGGTTACCCTTCTCTCTCTCTAAGGCCAGGGTCACACATGCCCATGAGTTTTTCTGCCTTTTCCAAAACCTGAATCCGTTTTTGGAAAATGCAATTTTGCACCTAAAAAATGCATGCATTAACGGATGGTACCTATATGTACCATGCGTTAACGCATGCGTTTCCCATAGGGCCCCATGTTAAAAAAAGCATGCTTTTTTACTGCATCCAAAAACGCTACTAGATGCATTTTTTCATGCAATTTCAAAAACGCATAGCGTTTTTTTAGTGCACTTTTGACAATTTGTTTTTTGCATTGAAGCCTATGGATCCATTAACGCATGAATTTTTCACAAAATTCAAAGTTGAAAAACTGATGCTTTTAACGGATCCAGGGCTCATGTGTGACCCTAGCCTTACCCTAGCCTATATCCACTAGAGGAATCCGGATCTTTGCATCTACAAACACCAAATTTTGCACACACAATCCATTTGACTCAGAGAATGTCATAGACTAGGGTCACACATGCCCATCAGTTTTTTCCGTTTCCAAAACCGGACTCTGTTTTTTGAAAATGCCATTTTTGCACCTAAAAATGTGAGACCCTAGCCTAAGGGAATCGTTACCTTTAGAAGGTGTTCAAACCCTGGACGGAGATCCTGGTGGGGATGTGCGTTGAACCGGGTCGCGTCTGCCTGAAGACCCACGTCCCTCTGGTGTTGGCGGCTCAGGGCTGAACTCTCCTGCACGGCTCTCAGAGCCAGTTCTCCGCTATTCGGACTGGGATCCCCCAGACCGGGTATTAGGACGGTCTGATGCCGGGTGTTACCCACACCCTCGGGCTCCACCTTCTGTCTGAGTCACCACTCTTTCTGGGTACCCTCCCTCAGCCTCCCTTGAAGGGTCCTTCTCGACTTCACTCCTTGCTACTACTCACTCTCCCGCTCTTCACTACCCACTTATATAACCTCCCACAAGGACCAGTTTCTTTGCTAACGGGTTTAACCAATTGGCCCCCTGGCGCTAAGTGTGTGAATGCGTAGATGAAAACCACATGCAAACCTCCCCATCCACTGGCCACTGGGATACCACACACACTGGTCTGGGTGCAGTACCTCTTCGTGGCGCTCAGACCAGTGGGGCGCCACAGGTACACACCTGTTCTGTACTGTGCTGCCCTAGGGCGGTGAAAGGCTGGTAGCTTATATAACCTCCCACAAGGACCAGTTACTTTGGTAACGGGTTTAACCAATTGGCCCCCTGGCTCTAAGTGTGTGAATGTGTAGATGAAAGCCAAATGCTAACCTCCCCATCCACTGGCCACTGGGATACCACACACACTGGTATGGGTGCAGTACCCCTTCATGGCGCACCGACCAGTGGGGCGCCACATTCCCCCTTGGTTGAACTCACTCATCCACGAGAGATTCTACCCTTTACCCGGTACAGAGTTCAATTTTTATATGCTTTACAACAACACAACCAGAAAATTTTTATTCACACATAAAACTTTCATCCCATCAGGGGGGCACTTTTCTTAAACGTTACTGGAACAAAATGCAAACATTAACTTTCATCAGCCTAACGGGGCCGACATACACATGCAGTCCCAGCGGAATTATCTCTTGCACCTTTCACAGTGTCCTTATCACCGCTGGGCTGCTTTGACACATTATCACGCATGGCACACAGAGTCTCTGGCTTAAGTCTCAGTCCAGCTCAACGTAATATAAACATTCTCATCATCATTCGTGTGCTCTACAAGCATTAATAACTATGTGCAGGACCAGTATTCTTTTCAGTTTTTATAATCTGTGCACCTGCAGGGCGTACGACCCACAGGGTCCTGCGTATCTCCTCGTAACTGACCCGGTCATTCCGGTACAGGTCCTGCTCCGGGGCCAGAGTTGGAGCACGATTCTGCTCACCTGCCATGGCAGCTACACCGACCTGCCTAGCCGGTCTGTGCGGTTGATACTTCATCTGTACCATGCGGGGCCCGGATGCCCTGACTTCCTGTGAGTCGTCGATGTCATCAGCTAGGGCATCGGAGTCATCTAGCTCTTCGCAAGACTCGGATGCCCCGACTTCTGCGCTGACAACTGGTTGCGGTTCAACAGGGCAGCCGGGTGCTCAACTGTGGACTGGTCTCTTGCTCCCAGCTCCAGGTTGCTGGACCCCCTCCGCGTAGCCCACTGCTTTTCAAAGTCTCTAGCAGGGGTACTTTGATCTTTTGCCCGTCCCCTTGGTTTTTCAGTGGCAATAGGGGCGGGTAAACAGTTTTGCGCCTCTGTCATGGCCCTCCCACGACGAGGGGCCAAGGCACGCCCCTGGGCCAGCACATGTCGTTCACATCTTTGGGCCCTCCATTTTGGGACATTTTAGAAACAGTTTAAAAAGTTCTGTTGTTAGGCTGAGTTTCAAAGTATTTAAGGCGCAGAATACCCATACAGGTTGGTTTTATCGTGTTCATAGATGCAAAAAGCTGCCCCACAACAGGGCCTATGGGGTACTCGGATCCTGGGCGTTAATTACGGTTGCTGTCACTGGTGGCTGGTGCCCGGGTCCGTGGCCCTTGTGGTCGCTGAAAAATGTGGAAAGTAAAATAATTAAAGTGTATTGTTCGTGATGCCACCTGAATTCACCAGCGCTGCTCCCTGAGCTCTGGGGATGATGTTGTTGCAGCCAGTTAGAGTTGCTCCCCGCAGGTGAAGCGGAGTTCCTAGGGCAGAAGTTGTAGTACTTGTTGTCGTGGTCGCAAGCACAGGGAGGTAGCACGGCAGGCGAGAGGCTGAGAGATTTCTCACAGCACGAAAGAATAATACACTACACGTTGCTGAGTCTCTGTACTGGTTTACTGATAACCGTCAGGCACTAAACAGGTTTACAGTCTCGGGTAGCTGGCCTGGGTAGATACCAGTGGATGAGGTGTCTTTCTGTGGCTTTCAACAGTGTTTCTTTCGGCTTTGCCCTCTATCCTCACTTTCTCTGCGCTGCTCCTACTTCCTTAGCGTCTACTTCCTTCCCTGCAGTGATCCACTTGTTCTGCACCAGGCCTGCTAGAGGTCTGCTAGAGGTTACCCTTCTCTCTCTCTAAGGGAATCATTACCCTTGGAAGGGGCTCAAACCCTGGACATCTGCCTGAAGACCCATGACCCTCTGGTGTTGGCGGCTCAGGGTTGAACTCTCCTGCACCACTCTCGGAGTCGATTCTCCGCTATTCGGACTGGGATCCCCCCTGCCCGGGTATTAGGACGGTCTGACGCCAGGTGTTACCAACACCCTCAGGCTCCCCCTTCTGCCTGGGTCACCACTCTTTCTGGGTGCCCTCCCTCAGCATCCCTTGAAGGGTCCTCCTCAACTTCGCTCCTTGCCCCTACTCACTCTCCCGCTCTTCACTACCCACTTAAATAACCTCCCACCAGGACCGGTTACCCTAGTAACGGGTTTAACCAATTGGCCCCTGGCTCTAAGTGTGTGAATGCGTAGATGAAAGCCACATGCAAACCTCCCCATTCACTGATCACTGAGATACCACACACACTGGTCTTAGTGCAGTACCCCTTTGTGGCGCGCAGACCAGTGGGGCACCACAGGTACACACCTGTTCTGTACTGTGCTGCCCTAGGGCGGTGTATGGCTGGTAGCTCTATCTCTTCCAGCTCCTCCCATTCCTCTTCCACGTCCTTTAGGTGTGGCATCCAAGATAAGGCATCTGTATTGGCATTCTTGAGGCCTGCCTTATACTTAATGGTAAAATGGTAATTAGACAGCCGGGCCATCCATCGCTGCTCCAGCGCACCTAGTTTTGCTGAGTCCAGGTGAGTAAGCGGATTGTTATCTGTAAAGATGGTGAATTTTGCTGCAGCCAGATAATGTTTGAAGCGTTCTGTAACAGTCCAGACTACCGCCAGTAGTTCCAACTTGAATGAATTATAGTTCTCAGGATTTTCTCAGTAGGACGGAGCTTCCTGTTTAAAAAAGGCTATTACTCTCTCATTACCTTCTTGCACTTGGGACAGCACCACTCTCAATCCCACATTGCTGGCATCTGTATACAGAATAAATGGCTGATGGCAATCAGGGTAAGCTAGGATTTTAACCCCTGTCAGGGCCCACTTCAGCTTCTTGATGGATTCCACTGTTTCACTACTTCATTGGAAGGGAGGACTCTGGACTTTTGTCTTCTTGGATTGTCCTACCAGGGGATCTTGTAGAGCGCCTGCCATCTTTGTAAACCCTTTAATGAATCTTCTATAGTAGCCTACCAAGCCCAGGAACTGCTTCACCTCTTTCACATTGGTGGGTCTTGGCCAGTCCCTTATCACTGTGACCTTCTCAGGGTCTGGTCCTACACCTTCTGAGCTTACAACATGGCCGAGGTACTGTACCTTTCGTTTTAACAGGTGACACTTGGATGGCTTTATCTTCATTCCATAGCCAGTCAAAGCTTCAAACTCTTCTACCAAGTGTTCCAGGTGCTCATCATACGTCTTTGAGTAGACTATGATGTCATCCAGGTACAATAAGACAGTCTCAAAGTTCTTGTGTCCTAGGCAGCACTCCATCAGTCTCTGGAATGTACCGATTGTGTTGCAGAATACAAACGGCATATAATGGCAGAGGCCCATTAGCATGGTAAACGCTGTCTTCTCACGGTCAGCTTCTGCCACAGGAACTTACCAATACCCACTAGTCAGATCTAAGGTAAAAAAGTAGTTAGCAGATTTTAATGCAGCTAGTGATTCTTCAATCCTAGGTAATGGGTATGCATCCTTGTGCATAATGCAGTTGATCTGCCTATAATCTACGCACATCCTCATTGTCCCATCCTTTTTCTTAACTAACACTAGAGGAGCTGCTCAGGGGCTACAACTGTCTTTTATCACCCCTGTTCCTTCATTTTGTTTAACATATCTTTAGCACATTGGTAGTGAGCGGATGGTACTGGTCTATACTTCTCCTTGATGGGTGGATATTACCTGTGGGTATGTGATGCTCTACCCCTTTTATTTGGCCAAAGTCTAAAGGGTGTTTGCTAAAGACTTTTGACGCACCCAGGGCAGAGTACTCAGCTCTCAGGCTCGGTCTGGGAAGTCACGGGTGGCTGCCCGAGGCTGTGGCCCTGGTAGTCAAATGAATTAAATAAAGTATATACAAGTTCGTGACGCCACCTGCAGTATCTGCTACAGTCCTCCGGTGGTCGATGGTATTGCAGCCAGGTTGGTGTAGTCCCCCGCAGGTGGGATTGGACCGCCGGGGAAGCGTTTCTGTAACAAGAATAAGTTCATGCAGGAAAGAATGCAGCAGAGTCGACAACTCACTTCACCGGGTACTTTACTGGAGAACTTTCAATCATTACAGTCTTTAAGTAGCAGTAGATGTTACTTGGCAAATGGCTACGGGTGCTGCAAGTGGAATTTCTGGCTGTTAGATGGATCCCTCACTGTGTACTGTTCTTGTTCCTTCTTTTGAGATGCTTGCAGCTTCCTGCTACTCTTGGCTCCCCTCTCTCTGGGATCTTTGGGAGTCAGAGGCGTACATAAAGATACCCCTGTTCTTCGGATTGTCTGTGAGCCTTAAAGAACTCACAGGTACAGGCTCCGGTACCCGGTTTTTCCTTGGGGCAAACTCTAGGTTACTCTATTCCCCTCTGAAGCAAACCCTGGCCTTTGAGTTTCCTTCTGTCTTTCTTCCTTCTGGGATCTCTTCTGTCTTTCCTTTCCTGGGCCCCTCAGCCGAGGAGGCCCTCCTTGCTCCCTCGAGGCCGGCTGCCTGGCTCCCTCCAAACTGCAACTCCAACTAACTCACTAGTTCCCCCTAGAGGCCACTATATCTCCTCCCGGGGTCCCTCCCACCTACTAATCTAGTGTGTGGGTGTTAGCTCTAGGGTTCCACCTACTGACCATAGTTCCACTTGCAGTGGGGTGACCAGACCGCTTTTCTAGGTGTAGTACCCCTTTTGTGGCACCTACATGGTGGGGCGCCACACTTTCTCGTATTCTTTCACTACCTGGTATACTCCATGCTTTTGATGGGAGGGTGTAGAATCGGTACCTACATGTAACGTTTGGCACCAATTCTCCAGCTTTCCCTCTGAGCCAATACCCTCCACCTGGTTAGACGGGTTCAACGGTTTAACTGCTGTGATGGCATTGTTCTCAACAGTATACAATTTAGCAATGGTAGCATACTTTGGTAAGACAATGTGGCGCCCCGCAACGAGTGCGTCACAGGAGGGTATTGCAGCCATAAATGCAGCGGCAATATTCTCCGACCCAGCAGTCATATGGTTAACTGAGAAATCCAAAACCCTACATGCATCACTTAATGTAGAGGGCCAATCCAAGGTCCTGGTGGGCGGAGTGTAAGGGTAGTGTAGGAGAAGTACAGACTTTAGTTAGTTAGAGTTAGAGTTGGAGTTGTGGAGTCTAGACAAGACACAGACTTGAACTTGGAGTAGGAGTGGGGGCTCTGCACCTCGTGCAGCCCCTGGGCCGTCACCGGTCGGGTGTTAGCACCTGAGGCCTCAACAACCGGGATCGGGCATCCCCAACCACGGGTTCCAAAATACCCCCGTTCCCAATTCACAACCGGTTCACTGGTACCGAAGCTGGCAGCAGTTCACCTCTGCTACGCGAACCAGAAGCGTGGAGGAGCAGCTTTACAGGAGCACCCCACCACCAGCCAAATTCCAGTCGTCTAACCAGCGGTGTACCCACCGAGGGACCCAAGGCTCCCCAGAACATCCATAATGTACATCTTGGATAGGGATTGAAGCAGCCTCCCTGTACCCGACCTGGTATTCCTGGGCGACAATGGCAACTACTTAGCTAGAATGGAGGAACACTACGGATCTCTGAGGGACACCTATCACTGCTGAGTCCGCCCGGTCTGCTACCCGTTAACTGTATACCATGTACTGCCTGCTGGTTACAGTAAAGACCCGTTACAGAGACTTTCAGTGTCCGTGCTTCCTTATGATTGCATCCGTCCGCACACGAGGTAACCACAGCTGCCGCACAACATCTTAAGCAGCTCCAGCCTCCGGGGATCACCGCTCAGCCTGTGGGGAGCGTTCCATCTTGCTGCTATCCATCCCCCGGAGGTTCCGCAGCGTCGGTAACGATTACCGAACTACTCATAGGTGGCGTCACGAATAAATTAACCCCTTTAATCTGTTCCTACAAGACGTCTTCAACTTTTGATCTGCACTCAACCGGGCCCCACTACCGGCAGGCGCGGCCCACCCGTGACAAGGAGGAAGGAGCTACAGCCTGTCTAAACAGGAGTCCACGGGCTTACGTTGCGTCAACAACCTCCTCTTCTCCACAGTTCAGAAGACATACTGGTACTCTCCCCCTGTGTACCTCAACTACTCCTCTGGCCGTCAGTACAGTGAGCCTACTGTCTGAGTACACGGGTTCTAACACGGCTTGATAGTTTTTTCCTCTAAGGCCTATTGCAGCTCTACACCACACCTACATTTCAGTTTTGGGGGGTATCACAATGGGTACCGGGTCACTTACCCTTGCACTGCCAATTTCTCCTCTGGGCAACTTTACCTGCTGTCTGAGCACCAATGCTTTTATTTCCTTCTGCAGGACTCGCTGTAGCCCCATATTGGCAGTCTCGGCAATCTGCGGTAACACAACAATTATTTCTGCAAGACAATTCTCTATCACATTAGTGCCCAATAATCATTGAATTACTTTCATGCTGGTCAACATCAACAATTATCAATCCTTGAACCTTTAACTCTACCCGCCCCACTTTAATGGTTACTTCTTTAAACTCAATCTGTGGTACTGGTTTACCATTACTAGCCAGTATGTTTAAGTCATCATCTGGGCCGCACAAAATGTCTGAATATGCCCAGTATCTCTTAAAAAGGATATATGGTATAAAGGTGATCTGGGAGCCAGTGTCCAGCAGAATGTTCACGTGGATGCCATCTAGCACGACAAGCAGGACCCGGGATCCTCCCACATACCTGTCATGCTAGTTTGATGGGCCTTGTGATTTTAGTCCTGAGAGGTGGCCCGCTTCTTGTTCAAAGTACATTCCCTGGAGAAATTACCTGATCCTCCACAGCGGGGACAAATAGGTTGCCCATCCGGGTTCTAGCGGTCGCTGGGTCGTCCTTTGGTCGCTGGGTACCTCCTTGGCCTCATCCATGGGACGTCCTCTCTACTGGAAGCCAATTCAATCTTCTCCATTGGCTTGGATCCTTGAATCTCCTGCATAGCTTTGGCCATCTCAGCTACAGTTTTAGTTAGTGCTTCAATCTTTTTGTCTAGAGCCTAGTTGGTGATTGGCTCCTGGGGCTTTGCACTTGCCTATTCTATAGGTTGTTGAACCTGCACTCCCAGTTGTTGGTAAGCAGTAGCTGAGCATTGTGCAGGATTGGCGTCATAAGGCTCCTTTGCTTGCAGTATGCGAATGGCTCTATCTTTGAATTGCACAAAGTTCAGATCAGGGTCTTGTATAGCCACGATCCGCAGTTTTCCTCTATGAGGAGGGAACAGGAATCCGTCAATGAGCAATTTGTCCTCCTCTTGAGCCAAGGCAGGTTCTGTCTGCTTTAGTGCCCTGAGCACTTCCTGTAAATTCAATGCAAAGTCTAGTGCACGCTCCTGCGGTTTCTGCCTGCACCCAAAGAATCTCATTTTTGCTTGTGCATCAGTGCTGGTTTCAAAAGTAGCTTTCAGCCTGGCGATTACATGTTCTACAGTGTCTTTGTCAGTGTCCGACCAGGACTTTGTCTCCCGCTGTGCAGTACCAGTTAACTGTCCCATTAATATGCTTACTCGCTGGCCTTCTGTCAGGGGGTACATACTATAATAGCTATTCAGTTTTTCTCTGAAGTCCGTCAGGGTGTTTGGCTCCCCTGAGTATTGAGGCAACCTTGTCGCTTCCGGGGTATACGGCATTAAGAATGGCATGATCGGGGATAATCCTTGTGCTGCAGCACCAACGGGGCTCCATCCATTCCCAGCTGCACCTACCCTCTGCTCGGGCTGTTGCCTTGGCTCCGACATCTTTGTGCCCCCTTAGTGAATCCTGACCCTTCCGATCTTTCACTTCCGTAGGGATGTACAACTTTGGTTCTACCGGTGGGACAGGGTTTCTCGTCCCCTCCGGATGTCGTCAGAGCATAGGTTGGGCCTCGCTTCGCACTCTTGGGAGGGTGCCGCCCATGATTACACACACAGCTTCCCGCGTGTGTGCATGTTAGTAATGGTGACAGTCAATAACACGTGTTTTACACAATTCACGGCACACAGCACCTGGTGATACCAAGCTAAGGGATCCTGTTTGTGACGCCAGGTTGTCGCACCCCCAGGGACCAGGGTACTCGGAGCCGGAACGTGCTGTGTCTGGGGTGCCACGGCGGTGTGGCCCGGCTCCGTAGTCCCAGGTGCAGCAATAAAATGGGGAATACTATTAAAGTTTTATGGGAATTGTTAATGACACCACTCGTGGGTCATGCCCAATGTGGCCAACGCTGCTGTGGGATCCGCCAAGGACAATGGTAGTAGCGGCAACCGGGATGGTGAGCCCTCCACAGGTAGGGTTTGGTCCCTGGGCAGTTATCTGAGTCCTGCGCGCCCGGGATGCTGCGTTCTGTTTTTCTCGCAGCTCCTCCAACCAGCACACGCAGGGAGCAAGTGTAGGTGGCTCCGCAGGTGAGCCGCTGCAGTCTCTGTACCAATAAGTCTCACACGCAGTTCTTGAGTTTGCCAGGTATTTTACTCCACTTGTTAACTCAACAGTAACAACACTGACAGTTCTTTTCAGCTCTTCACACACTGTTTTGGACACAGTTCACACACCTGCTATGGGTACAGGTTCTCACTGCAGCCAGGACGGTTCCTCTGCATCACTCCCCTCAGTGTACCTCTTGGACCGTCTAGTTCGTTCTTTCCTCTGACGTACGAGTTCATGGGCTCTACTGTGAGTCATTCCATGCTCTGGGTCACTAGACCTAGTACAATGGCTTTGTCCTACTACATATCGGTTATTGGGTCTCGGGACATGGAGTTACCGCACCCCGCCGAGTGTCTCGTGGTTGGGGGCGTAAATCGTTCCTGGCCACATCTGCAGAGCCAACACTCTGGTTTTCTGGCCCAGCCACCAGTGACCCAGATGAGTCAAGCTCACCTGGCTCCTTCTACTTCTCCGCTGGTTCCAGCCTGGGTCCCCAGCCAGCAATTAAGGGTGCAGGCCACTGGGCCCCATTGTTCTCTCAGTCTGTTTCAGTCAGTACTCAGCTGAACAGTGTCTCGGCTTGGGGAGGCTACCCTGTTCCTCCACCCTCCAGGGAATCTCTCAATCTACTTGCCCAACTTAGTGTTCCTAGGCCCTCTTGGAGACTAGTTCCTCCACCCCTTTCCCAGGTTCTCTCTACTCCCCACCCACACTTTGCTACTTCCACCATCCCTCTCCGGACCTGAAGTGACTTGGGCTCAGTGTCGGAGAGTGTGCGTGTGGGGGGGGTTTGTGAGCTGACCGGCTAACCTGTCCCAACTGTAGTTCACCCTGTAGCCGCACAGTCGCAGGGGCGCCACACTATTAGTGGCCACCGCTGCTGCCGAACCTCTGGGGGTGATTCACGGGCAGCTGGGATGGAGCGGCTCCCCACAGGTGGGGCGGATCCCCGGGGCAGTGGATGTGGTAAGGGTGTAGGGTGCAGGATGGCGGGCACAAAGAAAAAGACAGACTCACGGTTTGTAGGTTCCTCAGTCCTTTACTGGTGCAACGGTAGTACTTGCAACTGGTTAACTGAGTCCATGCCCCCGAGAGCAACTCCAGGTCCTCCACTCCTGGCAAGTCCTGAGGCATCCCTGCTGTGCTCTGTTGTGGGTACTTGCTGCTGTATAAACTAAGCTGCTGGCCCCCTCTTACTCCTGCTAGGTGCCGTATGACAGGCAACCCAAGTCCTTCATCAGCCCCAAGTCTCAGGCGCCTGCTCCTGGGTCCATGCATTGCTTTGCCTCTGGCATAGTGTGGTTGGGGAACTTGGAATTCCCCACCTTCCGGTATTAACTGCCGGGTCGTTAGGCCCTGCACAGCCTCGGACTCTGGTGTCCGTGCTGTGGCGCTGTCCTCTAGGGTGAGCACGGGATTGCTTCCACTCCCCAGGCTTCCCTCTGTCCACTTCCTCAGACCCTTGCCTTAGGTCTCCCGCTGAGTTAGCGATCCTGGGATGAGCATAAGGCAGCTACCAATCCACCAGGATGTAGTTGTTGTTTACACGATCATGCAAGTAATCCATCCTATGTGTGTAGTTGTTGTTGATGTCTTCCTCAGTCCTCCTAGAAACTGAACTGCTGTACCTAGCATGAGCTTAGCAGTGCTCGATCATCCAGGTACTCTTCACAGTCCTCGCAGGAACTGAACTAACTAACTCCGCCCCAGACCATAATTTATAGGCGGGCTCACCCTGAAGCTGGGTCTTGGTCTCCCCTTTTAGGCCTGGAGGCAGAAAGGTGTTGTGTGCATTTGTTGCCTGGTGTAAATATCCTTCTGTTGCTCTCGAGCGTGACACTAGCACCTGGGGGCAATAAAGACACTGTGGAACTTGGACCCTGGGTGCCACAGACCCATAGGAGAGGGTCTGAGGAAGGAGAGAAGCAGGCCTGGGGAGTGGAGCCAGTGACTGATTCACCCCAGAGCAGAGAGCCAGAAACTGACACCAGAGTCTGAGGTTCTGGGGGTATTCCAGACCCAGCAGCCAAAACCAGAGGATGGGACACTCCCCGTCTCCCGACCACAGCAAAGCACCTGGAGACACAGCAGCATCGGAGAGCTCAGGGACAGTCGCCAGAGGAGTGCTAACCGGAAAGGGCTCAAGCTGTCTGCCATACTAGTGAGAGACTTAACAACATAAAGAGAAGGTAGCAGCTTATCTGCAGGCAGCCAGGACCAGCAAAGAGAAGCAGCAGGAAGGCCTGAGAACTGAGCAGATCCCAGCCTTGCTTCTAGGCCATCCGGACTCACAACATCACCTGAGGTCAGTACCCTAGTTTCTACCTGCAACTACCAGTAAAGGTAACGGATACTATGTACTGTGTGTCTATCGGTTATTCTGCGCCCTCAGTCCTGCACCCCAATGGCCTCCCACCGCCGTAGACTTTACCAGTTGCCCTGGGGAAGTGCTCCATCCTTGGGGAGCGATATCACCTTAAATGCAATCCCACCATTCCCAGAGGTCCGGCACCACGGCGTCAGCCACTAATAGCCGAACATCACGGGTGGCTTCACAACCACCATCCCCTAAACCAAAACTCCTGAACTTTAAAGAGGACCTGTCACTCCCCCTGGTGCTATGCTAATGTCACGCCCATTGGGACGGAATACTCGGTACCGGACCGGGTCTGCTGCTGGGGAATGTCATGGGGTCCTAGTCCAGACCGTGTCCTGGCTGGCAAATAATAAAGGGGTATTTACAGGGGAAATGTCCGTCGTGACGCCACCCACGGTGTGTGGTCAGTAGTGGGACCACCGCTGCTACAGAACCTCCGGGGATGATGTGATGGCAGCTAAGACGGAATAGTTCTTCGTGGATAGAACTAGGTTCCCCGGGCAGTGATGATAAAGTCTATGGTGTAAGGTATGGTGCAGACCTGTGCTGGGTGCAGTGCACTTACTGTCCTGATGCTGCAGAAATCCTCCTTCAGGGTTTGGAGTTGACAAGCTGTGGCTTCCAGGTTGTGATCTTCTGCAGACCTGTGGGGAGGGAATCATGTGCAGGGAGAATCATGCGAGGAAGTCAGAATCAGGGTTCACCGTGTTTACTTCTTAACCTTCTCAGTTCAGTTACAGTTACAGTTACAGTTCACAGTCACAGTTCACAGTCTTTACACGGGCATAACTCTCTCCCCTCCGGGTTCCCTTATTCCCTGCAGCCAGTTTGTTCCTTCTATGATCCCTCACTCGTTCTCTGTCCTTTTAGGCTCTAATTCTCTCTCTCTTTCTCACTTGTTGCACGTGTCTCCGGACAGTGTGGCGGTGGCTCGGACCCCTGTGGGCCCTCCGGGTTGCCACTGAGCTGCCTGTCCTTTGGGGTGGGAACTCTAACTTGTAGCTAGAGCCCCCCGTCGGTAGTCTGGGGATACCGGGTGAAGCGTCGGTCCCCTTCAGAGCTGACACTCTGCTGCTTGCCTAGCCTCCAATAGTCCTCCCAGGTGAAGCTCTACCAGGCTCATTCTAACTGTGACCTTGGGTTCAATAGGAGGGCTACTCCGCCTGCAGTCTGCCATCTCAGCCGTGTTTCTAGGACCCAGTATCACTGGTCCTCTCGTCCCTCACACTTCTGGGGTGCTCGCTCCGGACGTGCTTTCTCTCTGTGGCTCGCACTGGCTCTCCAGATTCTGCGCTCCTTTCACCCCACTCTTCCAGGACATGTGCTTCTGTCTTTACATCTCAGCCTACACCAGCCTACTGACTCCTTTCTCTTCCCCTTCTCTATATCTACCCTCTGTCACCTGACCTACTTGTCTGCCCACCCACTGTCTCTAAACCCACCACCCTTTGCCTGCCTAGAGTCCCAGGCTCCCGGTTGGTAGCTGCCCTCTACTGGTATGTGGGTTGTGTGGGCTAGGAGGGTGTTGGGGTTCAACTGTTGTTCCTACCTTCCTGGCTGCAGTTCCCTATGTGGCCTCCTGATTGCAGGGGCGCCACACTAACTGAATGCAGCACTGAATGCAGTGTGTCTGATGCATTTAGGGAAGGGGTAACCCATGTCTCTAGCCCCCATGTAAGTTGTTAAAAAGACTTTATAAAATGTATAGATAACGAGTCCGAAGGGACTTACTTAGTAATGAGTCATCGCTTTTGTCCTCCCCGCCTCCAGCCTTCGCTCTGCCACCTCCAGCCCTCTCTTGTTCAGCCTTTTGTATGTGTCATCGCTGAGGGCTGGAGGCGGGGAGGACACCAGCAACAGTGATGACACATACAGGAGGCTGAACATGAGAGGGCTGAAGGTGGCATAGAGAAGGCTGGAGGCGGGGAGAACATCAGCAACAGCGATGACTCATTGCTGAGTTAAGCCCCCGTCACACTAAGCGAGATCGCTAGCAAGATTGCTGCTGAGTCACAAGTTTTGTGACGCAACAACAACCTCAGCAGCGATCTCGCTACATTTGACACATAGCAGCGATCAGGCCCCTGCTGTGAGATCGCTGATCGTGACAAACCATTCTGGACCATCTTTTGGTCATCGCGCTCGCGCTGGGCAGCGTGCATCGCTGTGTTTGACAGGGAAAACAACCAATGATCTCAACACTACGCCCGAGAGTGACAGTTTCCCAACGACCGCCGTATTGTTGCTGCGTCGCTGAGATCTGACTGTTTGACATCTCACCAGCGACCACGTAGCGACGCATCAGCTATCCCTACCAGGTCGTATCGTTGTTGGGATCTCTGAAGCGTCGCCAAGTGTGACGTACCCTTAAGGCCACATCACACGCTTCAATATCGCTGACAACATCGTTCAAAAGTCATGTCTTTGGTGACGCAAGAACGATGTCGTGAACGACGTAGCGTGTAACACCTCTATGTCACCAGCCAAATTGAACGATCCTTTAAAGGATCGTTCATCCCAGATTTGTGAACATGTTCTCAAATCTGGCAATGACCGATCCTTCAACCTGCAGGATCGTGCTGTGTGACATCGCGATGAACGATCCCCCAGCGGCACAGCCTATGCTGGGAGATGGGAACCATGGTACACATCGGGTTCCTTAAATACGAAAATAGACAGGGAAGCCTGAAAAAGCAATACAACCATCAAAGTATTAAGGTACATTACAAATAGACTTTTATTAAGTAACAAGAAGAAAAACACAATCACAAAAACATTTAAAATCAATTAAAAAGGCCAAAGAATCAGCCGTAACATTCTACCGAGGACAAAATAATCCAGAGAAACCACCTGCTAATCACAAACCTTGAAAACCAGTTACAGTTTTTTCTATGGTACCTTAATACACCGAAATGGCAACTGTATATTTGTACAATACAACAACCCTGCAGAACCAAAATGTGCTTATGGATTATTTCACCAACCTATTTGACCATATTAATGAAAATGTAACAAGTTATATGTAGCAAAAGGAATTTAATAATCCCATAATCATATCCTGATCAATGGTCACATACAGCTTTTTTAGGCTAGTTCTAGCATAAATCATATGGTAATACGGTGCCCTCCTTATACTATTCTGGAAACACATCGGGTTACTAAGCGCCGTGTGGCACTTAGTAACCCGATGTGTACCTTGGTTACCAGCGTTCTCGCTGGTCGCTGATCACTGGTGAGTCTGCCTGTGTGACAGCTCACCAGTGATCTGAACGATGTTGTTAGCGATCGCGCGTGCATGAGATAGCTAACAACATTGTTAACACTATTAAAGTGTGTGACGTGGCCTTAAGTCTCTCCAGACTCGTTAGCTGTACACTTAAAGGCCCAGTTACATGGCACGACGTTGAAACGATGTCGGCAATGATCTCAGGGCGCGCAGTCATTTTTGACATTATTTCAACATCGCTGGTGAGATGTCACACGTGTAGATATCGTGGACAACTCACCAACGATGTTGTGAGCAGGTATCGTTCGCAAACCCCCGAACGATCCCTGCTCATTGCTGTGAATGGGCAAAGTTGTCCACGACATCGTTCTCGTGATGTCACACAGAACGATGCAGCAGGTTGTTGGAGTTGAGTCAACTCCAATCCAATGATTTATCGTTGCAATTTGCCAGAGTCACATGCAACGAGGTTGCAATGATGTCGCTGGTACGCCTCCAAACCCGTGACGTATCAGCAATATCGTTGACGATGTTGTGCCGTGTAAGGCTAGGGCCACACTTCAGTTTGCAATCTAACTACTGGATTCAGTTTTTCATCCTGAAAACCTGATCAGGTACCTGACCCATAGACTCCAATGTTAAAAACTGTTTGCCAAAGTGCAACAATCCATCTACTGGATCCACTTTTTGAGAAGTCAGGTTTTAATAGGGTCTGCAACATTTTTTGGCCTTTTAGCAAAACCTGATCATTTTTTTAACATGGAACTCAATGGGAACCTGATCCGGTACCGGATGGTTCATATTGGTACCATCTGGTACCTGATCCAGTACCTGATCTGGTAAAAATGCCTCAAAATAGGCAAGGGGAAAAACTGGATCTAGTAATACAACCAGTTACAGGATACAGCCTCCCAAAGTGTGGCCCTAGCCTAACTGGGCCTTTATAAAGTCTTTTTAACAACTTACAGAGGGGCTAAAGACATGGGGGAACCCTTCCCTGAATGCAGAAGACACACGGCATTCAGTTAGCATAGCACCAGGGTGGTGACAGGTCCTTTTTAAGTTGATGCCCAGGTTCATGGAGCCGGGTGTTGACCCCTGTGACTCCCCAGAAGTAGCAAAGCCCGGTTCTGAGTACCCCACGGCCCTGGGGTGTATCATGTACATGTATGTAATTTTGATACTATGTAGAGAGAGAGAAAGAGAGAGAGAGAGAAGACTACTCTCTATATAAACTTGATTTTGTCTAGCTTGGAAAGCAGATAGTTTTAGATGAGCTTCATGCATTGAATGCAGAGATCACCCTAACCACTAGGTGGTATGAAAGTGCTATTCAGCAGGACTAAGAACAGGCTTCAACATATAGGAGCAAAACATTTAGATCTTGAGGACTGGTTGGTGTTCGGTTCTTTTATTTACATGATCGTGTTATTTTGTTTGGATATGAAAATATCCTCAAGCCTGAAATTATGATTTTCAATTGTTGAAACAGAATATAGTAGGGGTATATACAAGGTACTGTACTGATGTCAAGACACAGAAATCAACGCTGACTTCACTGGAAGCTATGGAAAGTTTCATCTCAGACACTTTATAATTCCCATTTGACAGTTAATGGAAAATACTTATGTTGGCTATTGGGGAATGAGTAGGGAAAATCAATACCAGAAGCTGCAGCGCCTTGGGCATGCAAGTGTTATCTGACATGGTATATATGTGAGGGTGCTACATTTTCCCCTTGTTTTCTATCTTACATTGTAAGGACTTTGCTTGGGTTTAATGTAATTTGTTAAACCTATATGTTGCTTAATGGGAATATAAACTGGAATACTTTACATCATGTTGAAGGACCTGAAGAACTTCTACCTTTTAAGAAGCAATTGTCTCTCATTAACTCCTTCCTCAACTCATAGCGGAGTTAAATGAAGTGATTAATGAGTTTGGACACACACTGTTGTCCCTGGCATGAACAGTGGTGTGAAATGACACAAGCAACTCTTTCACAGTGAAGATTGTGACAAGGTGTTGACAGTGACATCTTCACTGAGTCCTGTAAGATGCACAGGCAGGCAGCACCTCTACAAGGTGTTCACACTGTGCATTGAATAGAATGTGTGTGATTGTATCTGTCTGAGTGCAGAAGGGTGCAAAATCTGAGCCCGGAGAAAGGGTGCATGGAACAGTCTGTGCGCCTAATGGCCAATGGCATAACACTGTATTAATTGCTTATCTACATGTATCTTTTTGTCATTGTTGAGATAATGCAATCAAAGCATAAATATTATTATCATAATCATTATCAAAAATAGCAATAATTGCCATAGAACTTGAATAATTTAGATAGTATGAGAGATTCTAGATGGACAAGACAATGATCTGCATTCATTTACAAAGAATTATGTTTTTTGGGAGCCTGTGTAAGAATACCCAAAATGAACAAACATGCGGAAAACAGACTTCCATGTTGATGTGAGTTGATATAAATTCAATAATTCCCAGAGCAATAGTACTGAAAAGATATGTGTACATGACATCTTTAAGGGTACTTCACACACTGCAACATCGCTAGCGATATCACTGAAATGTCACAGGTTTTGTGACTTAGCAGCGACCTCTCCAGCGATGTCACAGTGTGTGACACGTAGCAGCGATCAGGCCCCTGCTGTGAGGTCGCTGATCGCTGCACATGGTTCAGGACCATTTTTTGGTCCTTGGTCTCCCGCTGGTCAGCACACATTGCTACATGTGACAGCGAGAGACCAAGGACCAGTGACCAGCGACCTCACAGGCTGGTAACCATGATAAACAGCAGGTAACTAAGCAGCGCGTGTCGCCTAGATACCCGGTGTTTATCATGGTTACCAGTGTCCTCCCGCTTAGCGCAGCCTGTAAGTGGGAGGACGCTAGTGACCATGATAAACACGGGGTATCTAAGCAGCGCACACTGCTTAGTTACCCGTGTTTACCTTGGTTACCAGCGATCTCGCTGCTGACTGGTCGCTGGTGAGTCTGCCTGTTTGACAGCTCACCAGCGACTGCAGAGAGACTTTCCAGCGATCCCGGCCAGGTCAGATCGCTGGTGGGATCACTGGACAGTCTCAGTGTGTAAAGGGGCCCATAGACATCGGCATTCCTGCATCATTATAATGTAAAGCATTTTCTTGGCCTTCCTTTGCGTCATTATTGCAGCAGCTGCTTTTTTGTCACATGTCTATCTTTAGTGTGGAAGCCGTCACACGCGTCAATATCGCGTGCAATATCGCTGCTGCACATGACATTGCAGCGATATTGACGCGTGTGACATGGTATATCAACCAGTGATAAATCGCTGGTTGATGGTCGTCAGGTTTTCGGACAGGACTGAAAACATGGCGATGGTCGCCCGGTGGACACACAGCATCGTGCATGCGTGATCAGCCAGCTCCCAGCACCTCTCAGCAAGCGCTGGGAGCTGGTATCCATGGTAAACAGCGGGAAACTAAGCGCCGCGCTGCCTAGATACCTGATGTATACCTTGGTTACCAACCTTCTCCTCTCACCGGCTGGAATCCAAGGTACACAGCAGGTAACTAGGGACCCTAGTTACCAGCTGTGTACATTGGATACCAGACGGTGAGCGTAGAAGGCTGGTAACCAAGGTATACATCGGGTATCTAGGCAACGCGCGCTGACTAGATACCCGCAGTTTACCTTAGAGACCAGCCTGCTCCCGTTTACTGCAGCCTGGCAGCGGGAGTAAGACATCGTGGAAACGATATTTAAATAATTTCCACGATGTCGCTGGTCCACTGATTGCCAGTGAGTCTGCCTGTATGACAGCTCACCAGTGATCGGCCGTCAATGTCGCCAGCGATCAGATCGCTGACGACATTGACGTGTGTGATGAGGCCTTTAAAAGATATCAACCACTGAGAACTCTCAGGGTACCGTTACACGACGCAATATTGCATGCAATTTCACTGGCAATTTGCTGGTTGCAGTGAAATCATGGACACATTGTTCTATTTTGTTGCTGTGTACAAATGTAACAATGTATCCATGATTTCACTGCAACCAGCAAATTGCCAGTGAAATTGCATGCAATGTTGCATCGTATAACGGTACCCTCAGATTTTAGTATATTTCTATCTACTGGCTAACACAGTACAAACATATATTTTGCCTTATCTTTAGTGGTGAATTTCAAGCAGAAGCCACCAGAACAGACTGGTCATTTCTTTAAGATGGTCACCACTGAATCAGGCTGAATTAGATACAAGAAAAGTGACACTAGATGGACCATATGAACAACCAGTTGTTTTCACATTGGTGTGCATATGCTCATTATTTCAGCACTTTGTTTTAAGGCTTTCTCAGGTGGCTTCCAGGGGATCCCCTGAAAAAGACATTGTGTGTCAGGGCTAACCAATACCTCTGTGCTGTCTTATCAATGCTGATGGTGCTTTATCAATAGTAACGGGCAAGCTTCACCATAGTAATTCACCATGATGCCTGAGATTGTTTAGCTGGTGGTCCCTAAAGATATTCCTAAACATGGAGAACGTCAATCAAGCACTTCATAATCGACAAGTTGAGGCATTCAATCCATCATATTTGTACTGGTACCTACCTACATATTGGATTTCCTTTTGCAGCTCTTGTTTCTACCTTACTAGTAGATTGACAGGCCTTACTGTGAATGTGATAAGAAAATTAGATTGCAAACTCCATTAGGATAAGATCTGATATGAATAGGCTCTTTACAGTGCTGCGAAATGTGTCCGAAGTATAATCAATAAATGAATAATAAAGCATATTGTGATTGGCATTCTGTTACATTTGTGAACAAAGCGTGAGCTCTGCAGCAGGCTGCGACATGTTTCATCCACATCTGTCCATTTTATGCCTGTAGAAACATCCTTTGCTACCTGTAGTGACTGAGTGACATATCCTACATTCTGCACATGCATCTCTGCCCATTAATGCTGTACAATCAGCTAATCAAACGCTATTCTCCTGTCTGCTGACACCAGGCTCTATTTGGTGTGTCAAATGTTATAGTTGTCTGCTTGATGCTGATGTATGATAATTTATTGAAGCTTTGCATACTAATTAGCTGCAAGCTTAAAGGTACCTGAGATTCCAGGCTTGTATATGAGGTTTATTCTGCCATAAAGTGTTAACACTTTCTTGATCTTTGTTTTAGTACTTTGTATGTGAGCCCTCATGGGCAGGGTCCTCTCTCCTCCCCTGCCGTATTCTCACCCATCCCCTGTAGACTGTGAACTCTCAGGGGCAAGGTCCTCTCTCCCCCAGTACCTGTATGTATCTTGACTGTTCCTGATTATTATACTTGTCTATGTATGTCCCTTCTTACGTCTAAAGCACCATGGACTAAATAAATGGCACTATAATAATAATAAAAAATAGGAAGAATTATCATCAGAGCTCTAATGATCAAGAAAATCATGACTACTTTCGACTGAAGTAAACATATGTTATAGCCAATATAATATAGGAAAATGGAAGGTGAGATCACAGAGAGTTTTTTAACACTTTAATATTGGTGGCCTATCCTTAGAAAATACCATCAAAATTAGATTGGTGGAGTCATTAAACTGTAATGCCAGGAACAGCTATTACAAAATATATGGTGCCATGCATGGTAAACAATGAAGGAAAAGTGGCACTTTCAAGAGTGATATGTTCCCGATAGGTGAGGATGATGGGAGTCAGACCCACACCAACTGACATTGATGGCCTATTCTGGGTAAAGGCCATACATATCAAAGTTATGATAAACTCTTTTAGATCCTAAATGAAGGATACAAATAAATTTGCATGGTCCCTGCACTCCTATACTATAATGCTGAACTGCATATTAACTTGTATAATGTTTAGAACTAATATAAATCCCTTTATTCACTAGCTGCTCCTTACCTGTCACACTTTGATTGAGCAGCTCCCTCCTGACAGTAAGCATCAGCACCTTTAATACCAGATGCTTCCTCATTCAATCACATCATCGTGATGTCATAGAAGGTCCTCCTGTGAGCCAGTCCCTTATAACTGCTTCCCCCACAGTCATCTAATGACAGAAGGTGTGACCATGCCACTTGCTCTCTTTATAAGGGGGCCGTCACACGGAACGATATCTTGCCCGATATCGTTTAAGCGATCTCCTTTTTGATCGCTTAAGCGATATCGGGCAAGATATCGTTGCATGTAATCAAGCGATTTACGATGGTAAATCGCTTGATCGTGACATCGCTGATCTGAGGTTCGGTTCTCAGATCTAGCGATGAACGATGCAACGATCTGCATCATCGTGGTGTATGACACCACGATGATCCATCTCCCAGCGACCGCGCCGATGCTGGGAGATGGTAACTATGGTACACGTCGGGTAACTAAGCGACGCGCGGCGCCTAGTAACCCGATGTGTACCATAGTAACGAGCGATCTCGCTGGTCCACATCGCTGGTGAGTCTGTCTGTGTGACATCTCACCAGCGATGTGAGCGATATTGTAAGCGATTGCGCGTGCACGTGATCGCTTACAATATCGCTAAAGATATCTCACCGTGTGACGGCCGCCTAAGAGACTGGCTCACTGCAGGACCTTCTGTGAAGTCACGCCCATGTGATTGAATGAGGAAGCATCTGCAATTGGATGCCCTGATGCTTACTGCAGAGGTAGGGGGCGGAGCTGCACAATCAAGCTTCACATCATGTCCTATATGAGAGGGGTGACAGGTAAGGAGCAGCTAGTGAATAAGTGAATTTTATGAATTCTAAACATTATACAAGTGTAATGGGTGGCTCAGCATTATAGTATAGGAGTGTAGGGACCATACAAAATTGTTTAACTCCCCGGAGTACCCCTTTAATCATGGAAAAATCACAACAAATAAATATGATGTTATAGCACTGTCAGCTAATGTTTTCCGGATAATTATGACCAGATGAATTTCTTAATATCACTTTAAAAGGGTCAATAATTTTTTTTCTTGTACAGATCTTTTAAGCCAGCATAGAAAGTGGACAATAACGTTTTATACTTCTTGTAGCTGTCACTATGGGGAGTTTAGATGTATATTATAAAATGTATAAAAAGCATAAAGGCCACGATACACACAGATATCTGTCCAGATATTGGTCACAGATCTCTGGTTGCAGTGAAATCATGGACACATTGTTCCATTGTACACAGCCACAAAATGGAACAATGTGTCCATGATTTCACTGCAACCAGAGATCTGTGACCAATATATCTGTGTGTGTAACGTGGCCTTAACATTAGTAGTGTAGGGAGCCAGGAGCTTATCACTTATGTGTATGCTAGGAACTTGCTCATTTCAATTGGCAAAAAGATGTATAATGACATTAATCAGCACAACATTTTGGACTTAAATATATTATAAATACAAACTGATGCTGTAAGGTGGCCTGCTACTTTTAAGATGGCCATATATACCATACTACAGGCTGTGCAATCCAAAAATGTAATCAATAATATGGTAACAAAATCAAGATAAGCCTGAATCATGCTGTTCCCTTCTCCAGGCATCAAAATAAAAATAGGAACATTCCATCCTGACTGATCCCTGTTTCTCCTGACATTAAATAGGCTGAATCCATAACCCCATATACACTAAATGATCTGCTAAACGCCAGCATGATCAATAAGGGTATCGTTACACGTCGCAACATTGCTTGCAATGTCACTGGCAATTTGCTGGTTGCAGTGAAATCATGGACACATTGTTACATTTGTACACGGCAACAAAACAGAACAATGTGTCCATGATTTCACTGCAACCAGTGAAATTGTCTAGCAATATGGCGTCATGTAACGGTACCCTTACATCCAAGAAGCTGAGCAATGAATCATTGGCCTTCACAAATAGTTGATGTTTTTGTTTATCAGCACCTTACTTTTCCTATATGATATTGTAGGAGGCAGATCACAGCTTCACTGTAAGGCAGAATATGGTCCCATCATCTCTTCATGTTTTCAGTAGGGCAGTATACAGTGATGCTGTCAGTGTGATTATTACACTGTGCACAGGTGTCACAAGGCAGCTTCCCTGCAATCTACCAGGTGAAGACGTTAAATAGTGCTCTGAATTGCCCAAACTAGGAGGGAGGACATTGTTTCTTGTCTATCCCAGTTCCAGATATAGGAATACAGATTATACAGTCACATCCTTGTTCTAGGCTGCAGAAGGGAGAATAAAAATGGCCCAAGATAACATCACTCAGGATAGTTTTTTAGTGTTTCTTCAGATCTGAAGAATTATTCCTGTAAAACACAAGATTTAGGTGTGGATAAAGTAACAATTTCAGGAGCCTGAATTTGTCTCCTAGGAAGCATGATAAGATCGCCCCATCCAAGACGCATTGAATACAATTGTTTTCTGTGCTGCAATTTATATGGATGTTCATGGACTTACATGGCAGATAAGGCTGTCTGTTCTGGAAACAAACACATCATCTCCTTTTATCTGTCTAAATATATTTATCTGAAGACACATTCCTTGTTATAGATCAGAGATTGCCTCCAACTGAAGAATAATGAATTGGAGGGGAATTACACAGCCAACTTGGCAGAAGTAGATAGGGTGTATCCAGATGAGTGCAAAGTAGAGGGAGCCATGTTCTGGGGGACATTACACTTATTAGGCCACGTGCACACGTTCAGTATTTGATGAGTTTTTTACCTCAGGATTTGTAGCCAAAACCAGCAGTGGCTGATAAATACAGAAGTGGTGCAGGTGTTTCTATTAGGCCACGTGCACACCCTGAGTGTTTGATGAGTTTTTTACCTCAGGATTTGTAGCCAAAACCAGCAGTGGCTGATAAATACAGAAGTGGTGCAGGTGTTTCTATTAGGCCACGTGCACACCTGAGTGTTTGATGAGTTTTTTACCTCAGGATTTGTAGCCAAAACCAGCAGTGGCTGATAAATACAGAAGTGGTGCAGGTGTTTCTATTAGGCCACGTGCACACCCTGAGTGTTTGATGAGTTTTTTACCTCAGGATTTGTAGCCAAAACCAGCAGTGGCTGATAAATACAGAAGTGGTGCAGGTGTTTCTATTAGGCCACGTGCACACCCTGAGTGTTTGATGAGTTTTTTACCTCAGGATTTGTAGCCAAAACCAGCAGTGGCTGATAAATACAGAAGTGGTGCAGGTGTTTCTATTAGGCCACGTGCACACCCTGAGTGTTTGATGAGTTTTTTACCTCAGGATTTGTAGCCAAAACCAGCAGTGGCTGATAAATACAGAAGTGGTGCAGGTGTTTCTATTAGGCCACGTGCACACCCTGAGTGTTTGATGAGTTTTTTACCTCAGGATTTGTAGCCAAAACCAGCAGTGGCTGATAAATACAGAAGTGGTGCACTTGCTTCTATTAGGCCACGTGTACATGAGTATTTGATGAGTTTTTTACCTCAGGATTTGTAGCCAAAACCAGGAGTGGATGATTAAATACAGAAGTGGTGCAGGTGTTTCTATCAGACTTTCCCTCTGATTGCTCCACTGCTGGTTTTGTCTACAAATCCTGAGGTAAAAAACTCATCAAATACTCAGCGTGTGCACGTGGCCTTAGTGTGGGTTCTCTCAAAGATTATCTGTGTCCCCATCTTCAACATAGAATAAAATACAAAAGTTATATACCTCCAGAAGATGCTGCATGTACTTAGAATTACTGCACACGTGTGATCAGCACTAACCAGGAGCAATGCAACTTCTGGCCTTTTTCTTAAGGATGGCAGTAACATTATAGGATTGTAAAGTGCTGTGGAATATGTTGGTGCTGTATTAATAAAAGTGATTATTATATTTTTCTAGGTTTCAATCTGTGTTCACTTATTGCACCGAACCGCAATGTCAGGGAAGCAGCCTGGAACGGTGACACTGTGTGCGCTTAGTGGCGACGCCTGGCGGTCACACGGTGGAAGTCACCGGCAGAATGCAGTTCAGTACGGGATTACAATCAGACATCTCTGTGTGCTGCACCCGAGGTTATCCGATTTAGCGGGAAATTATATTTCTTCCTGACATCAAGTGACAGCAAAAACATTGTATTGTTATGTTATTTTTTATTACTTCTTTATAAAAAAAATACAATTGCATAAAAAAACCTAAATGAAACGACTTGATGAGCAGAAAAGTGGGACGTGTGTATAATTGCCTCCATTTAGGCTCGTCAAGTATTTGCACTCGCAGGTTCCTGTAGGCGGCCATTCATCTCATTGTGATCATTCATTTGCGCTTTTATTTGACACTGAAGATTTGTGACAGAATTGTCAGCTTATCTTTAAGTCTCATCACAAGAAGAAGACAAAGAGTCACACACAACTCGATGTGTCTCAGGGTGGAAAGACGACATTATGCGAAATATTGAGTATTACTACAATGCTGATACCTGGATAGTCTGGACAGGGAGAACAGCCATACTGGACCTCGTCATAGGGGACTATATATATATATATATGTCACATGATACACACTATATATATACCTGTATAGTCTGGACAGGGAGATGTGCCATCCTGGACCTCGTCATAGGGGACTATATATATATATATATATATATATATATATATCACATGATACACACTATATATATACCTGTATAGTCTGGACAGGGAGAACAGCCATACTGGACCTCGTCATAGGGGACTATATATATATATATATGTCACATGATACACACTATATATATACCTGTATAGTCTGGACAAGGAGATGTGCCAACCTGGACCTCGTCATAGGGGACTATATATATATCACATGATACACACTATATATATACCTGTATAGTCTGGACAGGGAGATGTGCCATCCTGGACCTCGTCATAGGGGACTATATATATATATATATATGTCACATGATACACACTATGTATATACCTGTATAGTCTGGACAAGGAGATGTGCCATCCTGGACCTCGTCATAGGGGACTATATATATATATATATATATCACATGATACACACTATATATATACCTGTATAGTCTGGACAAGGAGATGTGCCAACCTGGACCTCGTCATAGGGGACTATATATATATCACATGATACACACTATATATATACCTGTATAGTCTGGACAGGGAGATGTGCCATCCTGGACCTCGTCATAGGGGACTATATATATATATATATGTCACATGATACACACTATGTATATACCTGTATAGTCTGGACAAGGAGATGTGCCATCCTGGACCTCGTCATAGGGGACTATATATATATATATATATCACATGATACACACTATATATATACCTGTATAGTCTGGACAGGGAGATGTGCCAACCTGGACCTCGTCATAGGGGACTATATATATATATATCACATGATACACACTATATATATACCTGTATAGTCTGGACAGGGAGATGTGCCAACCTGGACCTGATGGAGACCGTCATAGGGGACTATATATATATCACATGATGCACACTATATATATATCACATTATACACACTATATATATGTACCTGTATAGTCTGGACAGGGAGATCTCACGTACTGGACCTCATGGAGACAGTCACAGCGACTATAGGGGACTATATATATATATATCACATTATACACACTATATATATATATACCTGTATAGTCTGGACAGGGAGAACCTGGACCTCATGAAGGCAGTCACAGCGACTATAGGGGATTGTATATATATATAAAATTTCCAATAAAGTTGCAGTACTCCAGCCCTTTCTCTTCAGCTGGAAGAATGGTTTGCATACCCGAAACGTTGCTGTTGCCCATGCTGTGATGTACATAAGCCTTTTTTTGCACCAAAGAAAGGACTAGAGTGCTGCAACTTTATTGGAAATTTATATTGGAAACCTTGGCAGAAAAAGGTTTGGTTGCTGGCACCCTCATGAAAGCTCTGTGTTGCTCATACCACATTGTATATTTATATATATATTTGTATATATGTATACCACATGATACACACAATATATATAGATGTATATATGCCTGTACAGTCTGGACAGATGTGCCAACCTGGACCTGATGGCTGCAGTCACAGCAACTACGTGGGAATCTACACACACACACACATATATATATATATATATATATATATATATATACACACATTATTTACTAATATATATATATATATATATATCACATATATTTACAGAGCAGGCTACACGCTATATGTATATATATATGTTAATTACAGGCTACACTGCCCTCCATGATTATGTGGAGTGTGTCCCATTTTACATGTATTTGTTAAATGTATATAATGTAATGGTGCACTGCAGGCGGCAAATTTCTTGTATAGATAGATAGACGGTGTGTGGCATGTATTATACATACTTAGTATGTGATGCACATAATATATATTAATAGAACAGGCCTCACTCTATATTATCTATTTATCTATATATAATTATACATATATACCTGGTATACACTCCACACACTCAAGCAGGATATATATATATATATAATTATACATATACACTTACATGGTATACACTCCAAACACTCATGCAGGATATATATATATATACAGTCATAGTTATACATATACACTTACATGGTATACACTCCACACACTCATGCAATATATATTTAATTATACATATATACACTCCACACACTCATGCAGGACATAATTATACATATATACACTGCACACACGCATGCAGCACATATATAATTATACAAATATACACTTACATGGTATACACTCCACACACTCATGCAGGATATATATATATAATTATACATATACAATTTCATGGTATACACTCATGCAGGATATATATATATGATTATACATATATACACTGCACACACGCATGCAGCACATATATGTAATTATACATATACACACTTACATGGTATACACTCCACACACTCATGCAGGATTATATATATATATATAATTATACATATTCACACTTACATGGTATACACTCCACACACTCATGCAGGATATATATATATATATAATTATACATATATACACTGCACACACGCATGCAGCACATATATGTAATTATACATATGCACACTTACATGGTATACACTCCACACACTCATGCAGGATATATTTATATATAATTATACATATATACACTCCACACACTCATGCAGGATATATATATATATAATTATACATATATACACTCCACACACTCATGCAGGATATATATGTATAATTATATATATATATATATATATATATATATATATATATATATATATATATATATATATACACACTGCACATACGCATGCAGCACATATATATAATTATACACATATATACACTTACATGGTATACACTCCACACACTCATGCAGGATATATATATATATATATATATATAAATCATACATATACAATTTCATGGTATACACTCCACACACTCATGCAGGATATATATATATATATATAATTATACATATTCACACTTACATGGTATACACTCCACACACTCATGCAGGATATATATATATATATAATTATACATATATACACTGCACACACGCATGCAGCACATATATGTAATTATACATATACACACTTACATGGTATACACTCCACACACTCATGCAGGATATATATATATATATATATATATATATATATATATATATATATATATATATATATATATATAATTATACATATATACACTGCACACACGCATGCAGCACATATATGTAATTATACATATACACACTTACATGGTATACATTCCACACACTCATGCAGGATATATATGTATAATTATATATATACATACACTGCACATACGCATGCAGCACATATATATATAATTATACATATATATACACTTACATGGTATACACTCCACACACTCATGCAGGATATATATATATATATATATATATATATATATATATATATATAATTATACATATACAATTTCATGGTATACACTCCACACACTCATGCAGGATATATATATATATATTTATACATATATACACTGCACACACGCATGCAGCACATATATGTAATTATACATATACACACTTACATGGTATACACTCCACACACTCATGCAGGATATATATATATAATTATACATATATACATCCACACACTCATGCAGGATATATATATATAATATATATATATATATATATATATATATATATAATTATACATATATACACTCCACACACTCATGCAGGATATATATATATATAATTATACATATATACACTCCACACACTCATGCAGGATATATATATATATAATTATACATATATACACTCCACATATCCATTACAGGCGCCTCAGCCTGTAATTAATGTTATTTTATCTTTTCATCCTCCAGATGCCTCTGTCAGTGTTTCCATGGATTATGGATGGACAGTACAGTATACAATTACACACCTTACTACTCTAGGACTATGATTGTAATCGGGGCCAGCATTCAGCTGGATGGATAGAGATGATGCATTGTCGCAGGATTATAATTAGATTTTAAATTAGCAAATTACTGTAAAATAGAAGAGTAGAAACTTAGTATAAACTCTTTTTATACATATAATATATATCTCAGTGCTATGTATGGTGTCTGATTATTAGTATTGTGGCTCCTTTTCTCCATTCTCCAGCCATATAGTGAGCTCCATACACACGAGGAAACCCTATAGCGGTTAATCGTGAGCGTTTCAGGCATATGATCAGTGAATGAATGTGATACAATCTGGCCAGTGTTTTGGCTGCACGGTTTGCCACCTGTAATGCCCGGTGCCCACCTCCCCTGTTCATCCCCGGACTTGTCCTCTTACTGACCGCCTGGAGAAGGCTTTATTATTAATAAGTCCTAGAAGCTTCAGATGAATATTCATGGCGGCCGGGTGTGTATGAGGAATGGCGTCTGGCAATCTCCTGCTATGTGGCATATTTAGTGTGTGCCAACCTGTGGGTCATGCAGATTGTGTCCAGTCACCTACTGACAGCATAATGCCCACAGGACACCTGAGCAGGAAAGATTGGGGTCACCAGCCTGGATTATGAGCCTGATCACAGGGATTGACATGGAAATACACCATGGAGCTAAATAACTATATATACAGAAACACACAGGAGATGAATAACCCCGCTCATCTATAGGTGCAGGATACATTGTCTCAGTATACAGAGAGTATGCAGCCGCACGCATTCACATGCATATATGTATTATATATATATATATATATATATATATAATATATATGTACCCCCAAGTAGAGGCTGTACTAGTTGCAGGTTATTTATTTATAGAATTTACCATATTTAGAAGACATCTATATGACATAATCATACACAAATATAATAATAATAATATCTGAGTGTGTGTAAATCCTATATATAAGGAGAGAGATTATGTATATGAATTGCCCACTTCCATTGTGGGTTATTCTATAGGTAGCAGTGATGGTGATGCACAGTCTTCTTCCCCAGTGACTATATATATATATACATACATATAATGCCTATTATCACCATTCCAATGAGCCTCAGACTAGAAGCATCATGGAGAATAAATAAAGACGCAGTCGGATATAAAGCAAATATAATGTTCTTTTTTAATATTTGAAAGCAATACACTGTGATCGGTACAGGATGCAGAATGAGCAGGAGGGTGGAGATGACCAAACAAAATAAGGCAGATCAGGGACATGTTTTGCAGTAAAGTGTTTTGTAGTTTTTCTCCCAGGCTCCAGACATAATATACCAATGTGTTCCTTTTAGGTTTAGTGTTCCCACCTCTGTGTTCCTTTTAGGTTAGTGTTCCCACCTCTGTGTTCCTTTTAGGTTAGTGTTCCCACCTCTGTGTTCCTTTTAGCTTAGTGTTCCCACCTCTGTGTTCCTTTTAGCTTAGTGTTCCCACCCTCTGTGTTCCTTTTAGCTTAGTGTTCCCACCTCTGCCCCTCCTGCCCTCCCCTCAGGTGGGGCTGGTGAGGGTCTGCTGGCTGTTCAGGGAAGAAACATGCACTGAATGGAGAGATTGTGGGGCCATGAGAAGATCCAAGGATCAGTCCTTAGGAGGAGAGAGGTGGAGATGGCAGTGCCAGGATGGGGGTTGCCTCTTCACCTGTCCACAATGGAGGGGGCTCCTGCTTGGAGCTACAGAAATAAATACGTGTCCATGGATCCAGTCCTGGATGAACAGCACAGTCTAGGGGGGAGGTTCATTAGAAAATAAACAATGCAGACTTCTCATGTGTGTAGAGTCCAGGTGCCATCTAGTCATTGGTACCCTAGGGCAGAGGCTGTGGTGAGTCTTTGGCCATACAGTGCATATGGGGAGTAGTAGTGTCCTGTGGCGGCGGGCACTGGCACTGGGGCACCACCTGAAGGCAGAGGGCTCTTGGAGTAGGGGTGGTACCGACTGCTGCTTAGTCCCAGGGGGTGGTGGTGAGGGCTGCGCAGGGTGAGGGGGCTGGAGGAGGCTCCTGCAGGTGGCATGTGCATGTGGCAGGCCATGGCTGCTGCTGCCAGGGAGGAGGAGCTGGGGTACCCCGGTAATAACTTGTCCGTTGCCCCCGGGAAGGCGGTGTGTGTCCGCAGGTGGCCCAGCAGCTCCTCGGAGGAGGAGAAGCGCTTATCACAAGGACCTGTGGCCGATACCCAGTTACACACGTGGGGCAGAGGGTCATTAGGAAGCATAAAACCATAGGGGTAGAGGGGGTGCCCCGGCAGGGAGGGCGGGGAGACTCCGTGCAGAGCGTGGCTGGGGTACACCAGGGGGTATCCGGACTTCAGGTCGTGGCTGCAGGTGGCACTGGCGCCCAGCTGGGAGGTGCAGTGGTAGCTGAGGCAGTACGGGTCTCTACACAGGCTGGCAGTCATTACTGAGGGCGGAGAGGCCCCTGTCAGGGGACTGGAGGCTGATTTACTGGAGCACCCCAGGCTGCTCAGCTGGGCCCCCACTAGAGAGCCGCCCTTGGTGGGGTCCAGAGACACGCCGTGTGCCAGGAACTGCGGGGGGTACCCGGCATAGGCACCGCTGAGGGCTCCGGGGTAAGACATGCCAGCCGGGGGCAGAGGGAACACCGTGTGTCCGGGCTTGTAGGGGGACACAGGGGCCACCAGGCCGGATCCGAGCACTGAGGCCGAGGAGCTGGAGGAGCAGACCGGGGTGGGTGAAGGGGCTGCAGACAGGCTCTTACAGCCTGTCTCCGTCTGCGGCAGCTCCGCGCTCAGCCTCCCGTGTCCGCCGCCCTCAGACGGGCCGCTCTTGGCGCAGGGCTCCGGCTCCTTCTTGTCCCCGCTGTCCCCCGAGGTCTTGGGCTCAGACAAGGGCGGCGGGGTCCGGGGGGAGCTGGGGCTGCCAGTCCTGGGAGTGAACGGGGGGCAGGCAGCGCTGGGGACACGGAAGCCGGACTTGTCCCCGGACGCGGGCTCCTTCTTGTCCGGGTGCTTGGAGTACGGCTTGAAGCTCGACTTGTCCTCGGCGCCGATATCGCTGAGCTTCAGAGGCCCAGACTTGGCCTCCTTGTCTGAGGCCGTGGAGGATCCGGTCACCGTGGACAGCTTGGACGGAGCGGGGTCCGGCTTCCCGATCTGAGAGCAGGTCTGGGCCAGGAGGGCGAGCGGGCTCTTCTTGGCGTCCAGCTGGGGAGGGAGAGGAGAGCAATTAGTCCCATTATCCCAATTACACCCCCTGATAGCACATTATAGCAGCTGTGCCCGGGGCCAGCCTGCACCTCTACACCGCCCGGTATACCCTGCACCCACAAAAGAGCCAACTCAGGGCTGGCAGGAGGGCGCAGACTGTGCCAGCAACACAGTCACCAAGAGCAACACACTCTCCCTGCCCCGGACTGTCCCTGCCCCGGACTGTCCCTGCCCCGGACTGTCCCTGCCCCGGACTGTCCCTGCCCCGGACTGTCCCTGTTAGTGGCTCTGCCTGCCCCGGACTCTCCCTGCTGGTGGCTCTGCCTGCCCCGGACTGTCCCTGTTGGTGGCTCTGCCTGCCCCGGACTGTCCCTGTTGGTGGCTCTGCCTGCCCCGGACTCTCCCTGCTGGTGGCTCTGCCTGCCCCGGACTCTCCCTGCTGGTGGCTCTGCCTGCCCCGGACTGTCCCTGTTAGTGGCTCTGCCTGCCCCGGACTGTCCCTGTTGGTGGCTCTGCCTGTCCCAGACTCTCCCTGTTAGTGGCTCTGCCTGCCCTGGACTCTCCCTGTGGTGGCTCTGCCTGCCCCGGACTCTCCCTGCTGGTGGCTCTGCCTGCCCCGGACTCTCCCTGTTAGTGGCTCTGCCTGCCCCGGACTCTCCCTGCTGGTGGCTCTGCCTGCCCCGGACTGTCCCTGTTAGTGGCTCTGCCTGCCCCGGACTGTCCCTGTTAGTGGCTCTGCCTGCCCCGGACTGTCCCTGCTGGTGGCTCTCCCTGCCCCGGACTCTCCCTGCTGGTGGCTCTCCCTGCCCCGGACTTTTCCCTGTTGGTGGCTCTCCCTGCCCTGGACTCTCCCTGTTGGTGGCTCTGCCTGCCCGGACTCTCCTGCTGGTGGCTCTCCCTGCCCGGACTCTCCCTGTTGGTGGCTCTCCCTGCCCTGGACTCTCCCTGTTGGTGGCTCTGCCTGCCGGGACTCTCCCTGCTGGTGGCTCTGCCTGCCCCGGACTCTCCCTGTTGGTGGCTCTGCCTGCCGGGACTCTCCCTGCTGGTGGCTCTGCCTGCCCCGGACTCTCCCTGCTGGTGGCTCTGCCTGCCTGGGACTCTCCCTGCTGGTGGCTCTGCCTGCCTGGGACTCTCCCTGCTGGTGGCTCTGCCTGCCTGGGACTCTCCCTGTTGGTGGCTCTGCCTGTCCCGGACTCTCCCTGCTGGTGCTCTCCTCCCCAGGCCTTTCCTTGCCTGCCACTCTCCCTGCTGGTGGCTCTGCCTGACTGGGACTCTCCCTGTTGGTGGCTCTCCCTGCTGGTGGCTCTGCCTGACTGGGACTCTCTCTGCTTGTGGCTCTGCTTACCTGGGACTCCCTGTTGGTAGCTCTGCCTGCCCGGACTCTCCCTGCTGGTACTCTCCTCCCCAGGCCTTTCCTTGCCTGCCACTATCCCTGCCGATGGCTCTGCCTGCCCGGGACCCTTCTTGTTGGTGTCTCTCCCCGCCCGGCCTCCCCTTCTCGCTCTCTACCGGCACCAAACATAGAAGTTGCATAGGGTTTATGCTCACCGCCCTCCCAAAACTCCGAGTATCTAATGTAGAACTATAGATGTCAGCTATACTGGATGTCTTACTATAATCACCGACAGCTGCTGAGCCGGGAATCACCGCCACTAATGACAATCAGCTAGAACTTAATAATCCCACGATAGCGAGAACCGACCACCGGCATAATGTATATATACAGGGAGGAGCACACTGCAGGGGATATACTGAAAAGAATACATCGTGGATGTATATATATCATGAAAACTATTATATAGGGAATGTTTTTTGATATGCAGTGTAAACATTTATTATAATGGGAGGAGTATATATTATATATATAGTGACAATATGTTATGTATAAAGAATAATATATGATGTGATATACTGTGGAAAATAGATTATGTATAGTAAAGCATATTATATACAGTTAAGAATGCAAAAGCTATAGTGAGAAGTATAATATATATAGTTAAGAGCATATTATATTATAGTTACAATATATTATATATAAAAAAGTGTATAGGTAGAATTAATATATACTCAAGAATATATTGTGTATAGTGAGGAGCATTTTATATATAGTTACTATATATAGTGAAAAGTAAATGATATATAGTGAAAAATACATGAATTAATATTATACATAGTGAAGAATCTATTTTTAGAGTAAATATTTTACAGTATATACTGATGAATATATTATAATATTGTGAATATATATTTTATATATAGTGAATTGTACAGTATATACTGATTAATATTATATAGTGAAGAATATATTATAAGTTTTAAATAGTGAAGAGTACATTATATAGTATATACCAACGACTATATTATACAGTGAATAATATTTTAAATATGGTGAAGAGTATATTAAATAGTATATACCGATGAATATATTATATAATGAAGAATATATTATATTTTATGCATAGTGAGGAGTATATTATATACCTATGAATATATTATATAATGATGAATATAATATATTTTATATATAGGGAAGAGTATATTATATCGTATAAGCCGATTAATATATTATATAGTGAAGAATACATATACTTTATATAGTGAATGGTACAGTATATACCAATGAATATAATATGTAGTGAAGAATATATACTTTATATAGTGAATGGTACAGTATATACCAATGAATATATTATGTAGTGAAGAATATATACTTTATATAGTGAATGGTACAGTATATACCAATGAATATATTATGTAGTGAAGAATATATACTTTATATAGTGAATGGTACAGTATATACCAATGAATATAATATGTAGTGAAGAATATATACTTTATATAGTGAATGGTACAGTATATACCAATGAATATATTATGTAGTGAAGAATATATACTTTATATAGTGAATGGTACAGTATATACCAATGAATATATTATGTAGTGAAGAAATATACTTTATATAGTGAATGGTACAGTATATACCAATGAATATATTATGTAGTGAAGAATATATACTTTATATAGTGAATGGTACAGTATATACCAATGAATATATTATGTAGTGAAGAATATATACTTTACATAGTGAATGGTACAGTATATACCAATGAATATATTATGTAGTGAAGAATATATACTTTATATAGTGAATGGTACAGTATATACCAATGAATATAATATGTAGTGAAGAATATATACTTTATATAGTGAATGGTACAGTATATACCAATGAATATATTATGTAGTGAAGAATATATTATATTTTATGCATAGTGAAGAGTATATTATATAGTATATACCTATGAATATATTAATTAATGAAGAATATATTATATTTTATATATAGGGAAGAGTATATTATATCGTATAAGCCGATTAATATATAGTGAAGAATATATATAGTGAATTGTACAGTATATACCGATGATTATATTATATAATGAGGAATATATTATTCACTAGTATATTATATCGTATATACCGATTAATATTTTATATATTGTGAAGAATAGTTATATATGTATATACACAGTAAAATACATACTACCTAAAGTGAAGAATAATGGAAGAACTGGAAAATCACCTCCACCCACCTAAATTGCGTCGCTCAGAGTGTATGCCCGGGAGGGCACACCGGGCACAGCAGCCCGTATACAGAGCCCCACACTGCGGATGAGGACCTGGGCACACCGGGTATACAGAGCCCCCAGGATGGACATTGGATGAGGACCTGGGCACACCGGGTATACAGAGCCCCCAGGATGAACTGTGGATGAGGACCTGGGCACACCGGGTATACAGAGCCCCCAGGATGAACTGTGGATGAGGACCTGGACACACCGGGTATACAGAGCCCCCAGGATGGACTGTGGATGAGGACCTGGGCACACCGGGTATACAGAGCCCCCAGGATGGACATTGGATGAGGACATTGGATGAGGACCTGGGCACACCGGGTGTACAGAGCCCCCAGGATGAACTGTGGATGAGGACCTGGGCACACCGGGTATACAGAGCCCCCAGGATGGACATTGGATGAGGACCTGGGCACACCGGGTATACAGAGCCCCCAGGATGAACTGTGGATGAGGACCTGGGCACACCGGGTATACAGAGCCCCCAGGATGGACATTGGATGAGGACCTGGGCACACCGGGTATACAGAGCCCCCAGGATGAACTGTGGATGAGGACCTGGGCACACAGGGTATACAGAGCCCCCAGGATGAACTGTGGATGAGGACCTGGGCACACCGGGTATACAGAGCCCCCACGATGGACATTGGATGAGGACCTGGGCACACCGGGTATACAGAGCCCCCAGGATGAACTGTGGATGAGGACCTGGGCACACCGGGCACAGCAGGGCACCAGGGGTATAGAGCCCCACACTGTGGATGAGGACCTGGGCACACCGGGTATACAGAGCCCCCAGGATGAACTGTGGATGAGGACCTGGGCACACCGGGCACAGCAGGGCACCAGGGGTATAGAGCCCCACACTGTGGATGAGGACCTGGGCACCCCGGGTATACAGAGCCCCACACTGTGGATGAGGACCTGGGCACCTCGGGTATACAGAGCCCCACACTGGATGAGGACCTGGGCACTCTTACCTCTATTGGGCTGACTGGGGTGGATGGCAGGGGCTGCAGGTACTCGGGGTGGAGGATGTGTCCACTGCGAGCTGTCAGCATCTTGAGCACTTTGATGGGCAGCCGTCCGGCCTGGCGCAGGGGGTCGCTGGGGGGCACCGTGTGCACGAAGACCCGGCTATTGGCCGACAGTGATCCGCTGTCCGCGCTCTCCCGGGCTGTAGGACTCACACGACTTGCTGGAGCCAGTGGCGAGCAGATCATGTCCCCCGCACCGGCATTGGGGTGGCTGGAGGCAGGGGGAGGCTCCCCGGAGCTTCTGTCCTGGTTGATGGCACAATGATCGGCCCTGGAAGAAGCGATCCGAGTCCAGATCGCAGACCCTGTATCTCCCCCAGCAGGTCTCTGTGAGATCGGCAGAGCAGGCTGTATCCAGCAGGTGATGAGCAGCTATATCCGTGTGGACGGCAGGTAATGCCGGGGTGTACAATCCAGCGGGTATCCTCCGCAGGAGCCCAGCGCCCGCTCCTGGTGCACAGCGCAGTGTGAGCAGCAGCCGCAGTTCTGCCAGACAAACTCACTTCAAAAGCCTCTGAATTAGAGCTGAGATTAAAGCCTTTGCCGCCTTCCAATCAAATAGGACCCCGAGGTGATTGGAGGGTCAAGGGGATGTGACGTCCCCTTCTCGCTGCCTCTAATGTTCTGCTCTTTCTTTCTGATCCCCCCTCCCTCCTCCCGGTGGTTTCGCCTCTTTGCTCAAAGCGCTGGCTTTAGTTTACATTTTATGGTTCACGTCCCCGACCGCTTGATTTTTTTGCTCCCATGCCGCTCCTTCGTTCTAGAGATTGAAAGCAGGGTTCACACAGTTGTCTCGTATTGGTGATTGGGGGAGGATTCCTAATCCTGACATGCAGCGATTGCCTGTCACTGACTGTCACCGCAGCCTCATCCATGTCTGCAGATCGAAATCACTGGGAATCATCAGAAGTGATCCTGTGTGTAATATCTACAAAACTCACATTCACATAACCGGAATATAATATGTAGGGAACCCACACTGGTGTGTCCAATATATAATAAGTAGGGAACCCACACTGGTGTGTCCAATATATAATATGTAGGGAACCCACACTGGTGTATCCGATATATAATATGTAGGGAACCCACACTGGTGTATCCGATATATAATATATAGGGAACCCACACTGGTGTGTCCAATATATAATATGTAGGGAACCCACACTGGTGTGTCCAATATATAATAAGTAGGGAACCCACACTGGTGTGTCCAATATATAATATGTAGGGAACCCACACTGGTGTGTCCAATATATAATATGTAGGGAACCCACACTGGTGTATCCGATATATAATATGTAGGGAACCCACACTGGTGTGTCCAATATATAATATGTAGGGAACCCACACTGGTGTATCCGATATATAATATATAGGGAACCCACACTGGTGTGTCCAATATATAATATGTAGGGAACCCACACTGGTGTGTCCAATATATAATAAGTAGGGAACCCACACTGGTGTGTCCAATATATAATATGTAGGGAACCCACACTGGTGTATCCGATATATAATATGTAGGGAACCCACACTGGTGTGTCCAACATATAATATGGAGGGAACCCACACTGGTGTGTCCAATATATAATAAGTAGGGAACTCACACTGGTGTGTCCAATATATAATATGTAGGGAACCCACACTGGTGTGTCCAATATATAATAAGTAGGGAACCCACACTGGTGTGTCCAATATATAATATGTAGGGAACCCACACTGGTGTATCCATATATAATATGTAGGGAACCCACACTGGTGTGTCCAACTATATAATATGTAGGGAACCCACACTGGTGTATCCAATATATAATATGTAGGGAACCCACCACACTGGTGTGTCCAATATATAATATGTAGGGAACCCACACTGGTGTGTCCAATATATAATATGTAGGGAACCCACACTGGTGTGTCCAACATATAATATGTAGGGAACCCACACTGGTGTGTCCAACATATAATATGTAGGGAACCCACACTGGTGTGTCCAACATATAATATGTAGGGAACCCACACTGGTGTGTCCAACATATAATATGTAGGGAACCCACACTGGTGTGTCCAACATATAATATGTAGGGAACCCACACTGGTGTGTCCAACATATAATATGTAGGGAACCCACACTGGTGTGTCCAACATATAATAGGGTACCTTTACACGCGGCAACTTTTCTAGGAATTTCACTGGCAACTTACTGTTTGCAGTGAAATCATGGACACATTGTTCTATCTGGTTGCTGTGTACAAATGGAACAATGTCTCCATGATTTCACTGCAACCAGTAAGTTGCCAGTGAAATTCCTAGAAAAGTTGCCGCGTGTAAAGGTACCTTTAGGAAACCCTATCTATCTTCATGATAAACGGAGATAACAGTTCCAGATTTACGCAGTTCAATAGGAAGTGGGGGCTGAGCTCGGGCTTCATCCCGTAGTCTCCTGGTGGCTTGTTCTCTTTGGTACCAGACCTCTCGTCACCGTTGCATCGCCACTTGGTCTCTTTCATCCACGGCTGGCCAGGTGCACGGTAGTGACTGGTACTGTGGGGGTGGTGAACTGCTGCTGGAATCTCTTGGTGTTGCACGCGTCTCCGTAGAACTTAGGATGGCGGGAACTCCTTGCTGGTGCCGCTGCCACGTGGTCCACTAAACTGCTTCTGGAGGGCTCCCTGCCGAGGCTCCGTCCGGATCCTCGTCGTCATCATCATAAAGCTCCTCAATTTCCACGTCCGGTGCTGTGGGTGGTTGAGTTGCCTCCAGCCGGAGACAACTGCTGGCCCGGGACGGTGGTGGTGGAGTCGGGGGCTCGGTCTGGGTCCCCGTGTCCCGGGTCTGGACGGGTGGTGGTAAGGAGGCACGGTACTCCTCTACCTCTCTTTCTGTTATTGCTGCCTCCCGTGCCTCGCGGGTCGTCCTTCTAGCAGACAGCTCGAAGGTCCGCTCGGCACTCCACTGCCGGCACACCCATGTTAATGTCTGCTCTATTTCTTGGCGGAGCCGGGTAAAAGCACCCCGCCAGTAATCAGCGTCGCCTTCTACGGTTAAGAGGGACGACGCTTTTCCGGTTTGTCCAGCTATAGGCGGGCACTCCCTGGGAACTTCCTGTGGGCCGGCCCCCTGATTGATTGATGACAATCGGGGCGGCCACACTTTTTGGCGCCTCTGTCTAGGCCCTCTTTCTTCTAGGGGCTGAGGCATGCCCCCGGCCTGCACATGGGTTTAGTACATGGCTACTGCGCCATCTTGGGTCCTCATGTGATAATGACGGGAACCCATTTTTGGCGCCTAGCAAAGGCAGAAAAAGTCAATTTTATGTCCAAGTCCAAGTTCAAGGTGCACAGTACCTGGTGGTACCGGTCACGGGATCCTGTTCGTGACGCTAGGAAAAATATGTTAAGCCCCAGGGCATAGGGTACTCGGGTACCAGGCGGCAGGGGGTTAATTTTGTCACGGGAATGGTGGGCCGCGCCTGATCCCGTGTCCTGGGTGACTATTCTTTAAAAGGGGAGTTATTTACAGTTATTATTTACAGTTTGTTGTGACGCCACCTGCAGTACCTGGTGATATTCACCAGCGCTGCCACAGTCCTCCGGAGGTTGGGTCCCCCGTGTATGCCTTTCTTGTTCCTCTTCTTTCCCTCGCTTCCCAGTAGCGGTGTGAAGCCTTATATACAGTCATATGAAAAAGTTTGGGCACCCCTCTTAATCTTACTCATTTTTTTGTTTAAAATTGGGTTTTTGCAACAGCTATTTCAGTGTGATATATGTAATAATTGATGGACACAGTAATATTTCAGGATTGAAATGAGGTTTATTGTACTAACCGAAAATGTGAAATATGCATTCTTTCAAAATTTGACAGGTGCAAAAGTATGGGCACCCTTCTGATTTTTATGATTTGAATACTCCTAACTACTTTTTACAGACTTACTGAAGCACTAAATTGGTTTGGTAACTGTGGTGCCCCGCAACAAGTGCGTCACAGGAGTGTATTGCAGCCAAGACAGCAGCAGCAATATTCTCTGACTAAGCAATGACATAATTAAAACTCAGAGCTCCATACCCTACATGCACATCAGCATAGAGGGCCAATTAAGTCCTGGTGGGCGGAGTGTAGAGGTAGTGTGTAGTGGAGAAGTTAGAGCAGCAAGAGAGTAGAGTAGAGTCGAGTCTGCAAGAATGTAGGAGAAGGAGGAAGCGAGGTGGCCGGGAGGAACGTAGGAGAGGGGGCCTTGCACAGTTCCGTGCAGCCCCCAGGCCATGACCACCACCGGTTAGGTGCCATTACCCCGGTGCCTCAACAACTGGACCCTGGGCGAATGCTTACAGGTCAAACACCACCCGTGCCCATCTGTAATGACCGGAGGTCCTATTAAGATCCAGTGAGTCACAGACTGAGACAGAGGCAGAAATAAACAACAGTATTTTTACTGATATGGGGATCAAGGTATGGTTCAGTAAGAAATGTAAAAGTCTCAAAATCCCCTTAAAATATTACCATTAACAGTTTCACACACTCAGCATTAGCCGACATCAATGCACCGATCTCAGAGTTCCCAGGGTATGTAAATCACACTCAGAACCAGGACAAATTTACCTACAGTTAGACTTATCAAGGATTTAACTTAACTAAAGGCTATGTACATCAACTGTGGGCGGTCTGATGGGATCTCTGAGATGGCACACTGAGTATAACTTATCACAACTAATAACAATACATTACACTATATCAATGCTGGCTATACACTTAGCACAGGGATACCCGGGTATCTCAAAACTATGGTACCATCAACCTCAAATGTAGCTTTACACCGGTGTATATTCCACGTGGGCTGCAGCAAGTCCAGAAAAAGAAAAGAAAAACCTTTGGCGCCAAAAAAAAACGTATTGTAAAAAAACAGCAAAATTTGGCAACTTACAGCCAATGCCAGATTCACATGTCCAGTACTTTAGTTCTGTTAGCTTGGGGTGCAATCTGTGGAGCACTCTTTTCCAGGGCTTGTCAGGACCTTGTCAGGATCCTCCCAATGTGGGTGGCACCGGACGCCGGCTCTCCTTTCGCAGTCACTCACGGCCTTCCTGGACGCCAATCACTCGCTCCATCAGGGGGAACATCTCCTCAGCCTCCTTGTTAGGATCCTCCCAATGTGGATGGACCACCGGACGCCCGGCTCTCCTTTACGCAATCACTCGTCATCAGGACCTTCCCTTGTGACGCACAACTCATCTTGCTTCCGCATCAGGGGGAACATCTCCTCAGCCTCCTTGTTAGGATCCTCCCAATGTGGATGGCACCGGACGCCGGCTCTCCTTTCGCTGTCACTCACGGCCTTCCTGGACGCCAATCACTCGCTCCATCAGGGGAACATCTCCTCAGCCTCCTCGGATGCTGGACACTTGCTCAGTTCAAGATAAAGTCTTTAGTCCACACAACAGGGCTTGCAAACAACTTTAAAGGCCTATATAGCTTGCACTGGCTCTGCTGTAATCCTTACACTAGTCATGGCCACCGCAGTGAGCGATCAACAACAGGAGCAACTGACAGAGCCGTCACCAAGGCAACCAGAGATTGTGCTTTCACTTTCCTAGACACAGAGCAGTCACCATGGCAACCAGAGACTTTTTCACTTTCCTGGGCCACTACAAAATGGCAGTCTGCTTGGTTTTAGCAGCTTATTAGTTTACTCTCTTACACATCTACAACCGGATTCACTGGTTCCGAAGCTGGGAGTCGTTTATCACTGCCATGCAAACCAGGAGTGGAGGACCGCTCTACAGGGGCACCCCACCACCTCCACACACAGAGTTGTCTTGCCAGCGGAGTACCCACCAAAAGGACCCAAGGCTCCCCCACACATCCGGTCAGAATTCACCGGTAGGGAAATTGAAGCACCCTCCTTGTACCCGATCTGGCACCCCAAGGCGACAACGGCAACACAAACTAGCTTAGAATGGAGGAACACCGCGGAGCTCTGAGACAATACCGGTCATTGCTAAGTCCACCCGGTCCGTTACCCGTTAACTGCATAGCATGTATCACCTGCTGGTTACAGTAAAGTACCCGTTGCAGAGACTAACAGTGTCCGTGTTTATTATGAACTGTCCATCTCCATGTGCAGAGAGAAACTGAGCTGCCTCACAACATCTTGTGCAGCTCCTGGCCCCGTGGACTCCCACTCATCCTGTGGGGAGCGTCCCATCTTGCTGCATCCCATCCCCCTGAGGCCTAAGCAGCACTGGTGGACATCACCGGAACTCTCACAGGTGGCATCACGAAACAATTAACCCCTAAACTGTTCAGCCAATATATTGATCTGGACCACCGGGCCCCACAGCCACAGGCGCGGTTTCCGTGATAAGGAGAAGACACAAAACACCTGCAACATGTTGACCCGGCCACGGTGAGTCATAACCTCATTGAGCTTTGTACTTCACAGCCCGGTGTATCCAATCATGAGAAAAGCTATTTCAGGTGTCCACTTGCAAGTTGTTCTCCCATTTGTATCTTCTATGAGGAGTGGCATCATGGGCTCCTCAAAACAGCTCTCAAATGATCTGAAAAAAAAGATTGTTCAACATAGTTGTTCAGGGGAAGGATACAAAATGTTGTCTCAGAGATTTCACCTGTCAGTTTCCACTGTGAGGAACATAGTAAGGAAATGGAAGACCACAGGGACAGTTCTTGTAAAGGCCAGAAGTGGCAGGCCAACAAAAATATCAGAAAGGCAGAGAAGAACAATGGTGAGAACAGTCAAGAACAATCCACAGACCACCTCCAAAGACCTGCAGCATCATCTTGCTGCAGATGGTGTCACTGTGCATCGGTCGCAATACAACGCACACTGCACAAGGAGAAGCTGTATGGGAGAGTGATGCGAAAGAAGCCGTTTCTGCATGCACGCCACAAACAGAGTCGCCTGAGGTATGATAAAGCACATTTGGACAAGCCAGTTTCATTTTGGAAGAAGGTCCTGTGGACTGATGAAACAAAGATTGAGTTGTTTGGTCATACAACAAGGCGTTATGCATGGCGCCACAAAAACACAGCATTACAAGAAAAACACTTGCTACCCACTGTCAAATTTGGGGGAGGGTCAATCATGCTTTGGGGCTGTGTGGCCAATGACGGCATCGGGAACCTTGTTAAAGTTGAGGGTGCATGGATTCCACTCAGTATCAGCAGATTCTTGAGAATAATGTTCAAGAATCAGTGTTAAAGTTATGCCGGGGATGGATCTTTCAGCAAGACAATGATCCAAAACACCGCTCCAAATCTACTCAGGCATTCATGCAGAGGAACAATTACAATGTTCTGGAATGGCCATCCCAGTCCCCAGACCTGAATATCATTGAACATCTGTGGGATGTTTTGAAGTGGGCTGTCCATGCTCGGCGACAGGGCCGGCTCCTAGGATTCTGTGGGCCCCGGGCGAAAAGGTCTCAGTGGGCCCCCTTTAGTACATATCGCGGACTATATATATACATATATATGCCCGCAAAGGGCAGCAAGTGCAGCCGCTAGGCGTAAAATGCGGTAGATGCTGGTTTTTTTTACCGCAACTGCCACATTTAAAAAAAAACGCCTATGTGAAGGCAGCCTTACAGGAACAGTGACTGTCGAAACCAGTAAGAGCTGTTTCTGACAGTGAGTATATTACACGTTGTTAGGAGCGGGCTAAAATGCATTTGCGTTCCCTTGCGCTTTTTGAAAATACCCTTCAAATGCAAAATGTTGCATTTTTGTGCATCTGTGGATGCTTGGTATATACGCAAGCATCCTGAAGCGCACAAATAATGCAAGCAGCTCAATGGAGCCACACTGCCATATGGGTTGCACCACAGCCAAGCTGAGTGTCTGGCCATCCGGATCTCTCTTTCTCCTCACCTCTATTCTCACCGCTTGGGTCTCCTCCGGTCGCTCTGCACATATCAGTACAGTGATGACAACATCGTGCCCCTCCATGCTGAGCTGCAGAATGCAGACAGCGGCAGAAGACACTCTGGAGAAGAATGCTGCTGGCAAAGGTGGCTGAGACTATAGGAGCGGAATCCCCGGGGGGCTACCACTGGTACACATACCTCGTACACACGCGGCTCTGCTCCATACACCTCGTATGCACACGGCTCTGCTCCATACACCTCGTACGCACGCGGCTCTGCTCCATACACCTCGTACGCACGCGGCTCTGCTCCATACACCTCGTACGCACGCGGCTCTGCTCCGTACACCTCGTACGCACGCGGCTCTGCTCCGTACACCTCGTACGCACGCGGCTCTGCTCCGTACACCTCGTACGCACGCGGCTCTGCTCCGTACACCTCGTACGCACGCGGCTCTGCTCCTACACCTCGTACGCACGCGGCTCTGCTCCGTACACCTCGTACGCACGTGGCTCCGCTCCGTACACCTAGTACCCACTCGGCTCCACTCCGTACGCCTCGTACACACACAGCTCCGCTCCATACACCTAGTACACACTCGCCTCTGCTACATTCACACTGTAAATCCCTCCTGACCCCACACAAACTTCACCTAATTGCCATACACCTAGTACACACTCGCTTCTGCTACATTCACACTGTAAATCCCTCCTGACCCCACACAAACTTCACCTAATTGCCATACACCTAGTACACACTCGCCTCTGCTACAATCACACTGTAAATCCCTCCTGACCCCACACAAACTTCACCTAATTGCCATACACCTAGTACACACTCGCCTCTGCTACATTCACACTGCAAATCCCTCCTGACCCCACACAAACTTCACCCACCTAATTGAGCATCATGATGGGCAGCACAGCAGAGTCCTGCATATACTGAGGAGCTGATCATGTGACCCCTGACTCCTCCCCTCCATGTGACATCATCACAGGTCCTCTCAGCCCAGAGTGTGCAGCTCTGTCGGCTCCCATGGAGGGGGGAGGAGGGAGACCTCCGGTGTTGCAGGAGGCCGAAAATGACCCCCCAGCTGCCCCCTGGATATGGCCCTGGCTGTGGGGGCAATGTGCTCAGGGGCCCCTGAGGCTAGGGTCACACTTGTATTGTGACCCTAGCCTGATGCAAGTATTTTCGGCTGCAGCTCATAGTGTTTAATGCTATGCGCTGCCAGCAACTGAGCCCATAGAAACCCAGTGTTTACCTTGCCAACCACTGGTTGCCAATGTAAACATCGGGTTTCTATGGGCTCCCTTGCTGGCAGTGCATAGCATTAAACGCTCTGCGCTGCAGCAGACAATACTTGCGTCAGGCTAGGGTCACAATGCAAGTGTGACCCTAGCCCTCAGGGGCCCGGTGGGCCCCCTCCAAGCAGTCGGGCCCCGGCACTTGCCCGGGTGCTGACACCGGGCCTGCTCGGCGACCATCAAACTTAACTGAACTGGAATTGTTTTGTAAAGAGGAATGGTCAAAAATACCTTCATCCAGGATCCAGGAACTCATTAACAGCTACAGGAAGTGACTAGAGGCTGTTATTTTTGCAAAAGGTGGATCTACTAAATATTAATGTCACTTTTCTGTTGAGGTACCCATACTTTTGCACCTGTCAAATTTTGAAAAGAATGCATATTTCACATTTTCGGTTAGTACAATAAACCTCATTTCAATCCTGAAATATTACTGTGTCCATCAGTTATTACATATATCACACTGAAATAGCTGTTGCAAAAACCCAATTTTAAACAAAAAAAAATGAGTAAGATTAAGAGGGGTGCCCAAACTTTTTCCTATGACTGTAGAATAAGTCTGACCTCCTGCTGTCTCTCCTTCTCCTTCCCTTGCTCCCGTCGGGTAAACCTTCTGTTGATCACTGCTGTGTCCCAGCTGCGTTTGGTTCCCCTCTAATGGGTGCTTAGGAATCAGGGCCGTATCTGGATATACCACCGTTCTACGGATTTTCTGCAGGCCGTGAAGGTTCCTGCAGGTGCAGGCTCTGGGACCCGGTTCCTTCCTTGAGTGAACTTCCGCCCGGGCATCTTGCTCCCTTCTCTGTCTGGGATCTGTTCTCGCTTCCCTGGGTCCCTCAGCCAAGGTAACCCTCCTTCGTGCCTCAGGCTCCCTGCCTGAACTCTCCGCTAACTCTCCAACCCTGGAGGCGCTGACCTTCGGTCAAAGACGGACCAAAAGACCTCCTTTCTCCCCTGAGAGCAACTATATACCCTCCCGGGTTCCCTCCCACTGCCTGGTCTAATGTGGGATGTGGGTATACGGTCCCTCCTACCATCCATAAATCCACTTGCAGTTGGGTGACTACACCTCTTTTACGGGTGTGTACCCCCTTTTGTGGCACCTACATAGTGGGGCACCACAATTGCACAGGTGATAGTTTAATCACTTGTACTGGGGATAATTCCAACCCCTGTGCAATACTAAGGAACTCCTGAAAACACTACGTGTTGGTGTGTCCTGAGGACTGGAGTTGAGAAACACTGGTATAGGGACACACAGGAAAGAAGCAGAGAGACAAGGGAGTTCAGTCTTTTACCTTTACTGGTGATTGATGATGGTGAGGTCCCAGGGTACTGGTCACCGGACCGGATCAAGGGATTCGGTCAGCCTGGAAGCAGCTGAATTCCACTCCACCAGGTGAGATCGGTATGCCTTTGTGCTGCACTTTCGGTTAGAACCTCAGCTGCTTGTGAGATAATCTGTGTGTGTCTCTCTTTTTACTTCCTCAGTGGTCTCCCAACTATCAGGCAATGCGAGCCTACAACAGGTGCTGCACTCTTTCTTGTAGCTCCAGGCTCTCTATGTACTGCTATGCTTTTGGGTACACGCTTGTAACCAGAAGACTTGAAATCCCCTGGCCTCCAGACTTGGCTCCCAGGGCTTGCAGTCCCTGAGCAACACAGCACACTGGCGTCCTCTTCTCTACGTCACTCCGATATGAGCCTCAGCAACTCTCACACCCCAGAGCTCTTCAGTCCTTGTGCGTCCTCTCCCTTTTCTTCCTCACACTACTCTGCCTGCTCTGTCCACTCCCCCTCCAGCCAAAAGAGGCGGCACCTATGGATGAGCGAGCATACTCGTTACTGCTCGCTACTTGTATGAGTAGTACGGTATTCTCAATACTCGTTACTCGGTGAGTATCGCTGGTGCTCATGAATGATTTGTTGATCATTATCGATTTGACATAAACTAAAAGCTCCCTTCAGTAAGCAATGGGAAATGGCACCTCGGGGTGAACAGATTCAATGTTAGGCTCTCTGGGGGCACAGCAAGGTGTTTGATGCTGTGAAGAATTGAAAAAGCCCACCCTCCTGCCCTGTCCCGGAAAGACTCGTTTTATAGCCGGATGTGTGTAGGCGGGCGGAGCCTATCACTCATTGACTTACATTGTACTCACTACTCGGACGAATATGCGAGTATTAAAAACTACTCGGCTCGAGTATAGTGAGAGGGAGTATTATGGTACTCGCTCATCACTAGCGGCAACCTGAAAACTTGTGCCCCCACCTTCTGGCCAGGGTTCAGGCTTGTGTGTGGATGTGTAGTTACCTGATGTAGGGAACTCCATCGACTTCCAGCCATGATTCCACCATCGGTTAGGGAGGCGATACCATTGTGCCAACTAGACCATAGGGGCGCCACATGAGCAGGAGGAGAGGTAGGAGGACAGTTTAAGATGGACATGCTGCTCCAGTACTTTTTAGGCAAAGAGAGAAGTGATTTAGGGTGATAACTAGACACGGAGGATATGTCGAGGGAGGGCTTTTAGAGTATGGGTGTGATCAAGGCATGGCTAAAGTATGAAGAGAAGACACCAGTTACTAGTGATAGGTTGAAGAGATGGGTTAGAGTTTTTAATAATGACTGAGTTAAGGTTTGGGATCAGATGGGATGGAAGTGGGTCAAGTGCACAGGTGGTGAGATATGATCTGAAGCATAGAGGAAAATTTTTCTTCTATGATGGTAAAGAAACTGGGTTTGGAGGAAGAGGGCCGAGTAATTATCAAGTGGGGCTGTGGAGACTGTGCTCCAAAGCTTTCTCCGATGGTGTCGATCTTTTGCTTGAACAATGAGGCAAAGCCTTCAGTCAAGATTAAAGGAGGGGGATGAGGTGCTTGGGGACAGAATAGAGAATTTAGAGTGTTGAATAGCTGTTTAAGGTGAGAATGAGAAGGAGATTATGAGAGATGAGAAGTAGGTTTGTTTTGTGTGTGCTTAGTCTGGACTTGAAATTGTTGAGGGACTGTTTATGAGTGATGAAATGCTCGTTGGAGTGGGATATTGTTCATCTCCACTCAACAACCCTGGTAATCTGTCTCCGTTCTTTTGTAAGGGTTGTCTGTTGATTGTGTGATTATTTGTATGCGTTAAGGGAGTGACCAATTCAAGAGCAGCAGATATTGTGGCATTATATGGGATGGAAGTGTGGAGCCCACTGGGACGGGGTACTTGGTACCGGACCAGGGTATCACGGGGGTTATCTCGGCGGTCCTTGGTCCGGATCGTGTCCTGAGCCCACAAGTAAAAGGTTGTTATTTACAGGGATTTTCGTGACGCCACCCACGGGTTGTGGTCAATGGGGGACCACCACTGCTGCTGTTCCTGCCAGGAGGATGGATGGTGCTGCAGCCGGATGGATGAGCCCGCTGTGGGTCGGGCAGCTCCTGACAGGGTGTAATAAATATATAACAGTTTATCATGCAGGGAATCACACACGGGAGACTTTAGCAGGGTTCACCGGGTTTTACTAGCAGTTCTTCACGGTACAGTTCCACAACACTGTTCACAGTTCACAAAGTTAACTCCACACTTTAACCCTACTGCAGCCAGGTTTCCCTTCTGAGACCCTTCTCTCTCTGAGTTTCTTTCAGACTTTCGTCTACACTTCTCTTCCCCAGTGTGCTGTTTGGCGGCAACTCAGTCCCTTGTTCGGCTTCCCCCTGTGTGTGGGTGGCAAACCTGGGTCCTATGTGTCGCTGTACCTTCTGCATGCGTGTAGGAGATCAGACATGGAATCTAAACTCCCCATCGGTGTGTCTGTGATCCGGCGTATAGGTTTGGTCACCTGAGAGCCGGCTCTCTGGTCCCAGCCTAGCCTTCCAGTTTCCCTGTGTTGCAAGGGAGCACCAGGCCCTTGCCTACCCGTGTGACTCTGGTGTATGTCAGCTGCACTGGTCCGGTCTCTCCCCTTCCCTTGGGTTACAGACTGTGGAGCGGGCTTTCTCTCCAGGGGACTGTGCCTCGCAGGATGCTGCACCTCCAGGGAGCCCAACACCTTCAGGGAAGTCACTTTCTACTCTGTCTTTTTGTGGCGCCCCACTAAGAGTGCGTCACAGGAGGGTACTACACCCTGACTGAAGGTGTCATATTCTCTGTTCCAGTGATGAGTAGGAGAATCCTGAAGCTCCAATACCACACACATACACCTAGTGATAGGGGACCAATCAGACACCCGTTGCTAGAGTAACAGCTCCCGGTGGGAGGAGGGCTAGGTTATATAGTGAGTGGGAGAGCAGTAAGGAGTTAGACCAGGAAGTGAGAACAGAACAGTGCAGAAGTCAAGTCGTGACAGGACAGAAGCTCAGAGAGGCAAAGTGAAAGTAATAGACGTAGCAGAGTTTGAGAAGATGCAGAAGAGCACTGAGAAATCTAACCCGGAGGACACCTCAACCTGGTGACCCAGAAGAGAGAGAGAAGCCAAAGAATAGAGAGGATAACTGACTATCCTGGCCCAATCCACAGAACCCAGAGTACCGGCTCCGACGTGTTTCAGCAGGTTCATCCCTGAACCACAAAACCCGGAGTGGTCGTAAGCTTTACAGGAGCATGACTCACCAACTAACACCTACCACAGCTTATTCCAGGAGCACCCAGCATTGAAGGCCAGGGACCGTGAGTCCGGATCCATACGGAATCCCAAATGAGGGTCTTCAGTGCTCTTATGCGGGTATAGCAGAGCAGCGAAGTGAAGGGACAGACAGTGATAGAGAAGGACACCAGTGGAGCTTCAGAGGGACGCTGCTCATTGCCAGAACCACCCGGTCCACTGCCTCAGCCGACACCATCGCATACCTTGTAAAGCTGCCATTTACCAGAGTAAAGAACCCGTACAGAGTGAGCATCGTGTCCGAGCCTTATTCCAGAACTGCCATTGATGTGCATTGGTTTCCAGAAACGACCGAGCTGCCCTATTACTCCGTTACAACCTACAGCCCCAGGTACCCCACTCGCCCTGTAGGGAGTGGTTCCATCTTGCTGCTGCCCATCACCACGGAGGATCAAGCAGCGCCGGTGCCATCACCGGAATCTACAGGTGGCGTCATGAACTAAACTTTATTCCTTTTTATTATTTTATTTTTCTCCCCTTCTTCATTGACCACCGGGCCCACAGCCTCAGGCACCACCGTGACCTCAAGACTGCGCCTGAGACCTGAGTCCCCTGGCCTGGGTGAGTCATTTTCAGTTCAGCTCACTTTGGCCTATTCTTGTCTTTACTTCTTGGCACCCACTTGCCTACTGACTACTGCTTCCTGGTGTTCCCCTTATGTACCCGTCCATCTCCTTGACTACGTCCCACCCACTTGTGACTGGCCCTACCACCCCTTGCCTGCCTAGAGTCCCGGGCTCCGGGTTGGGCATTGTGTCGGTGGGTGTATGTATGAAGGTGGTTTGTGCAAAACCTGTCTCCACCTGCCTGGCTGCAGTTCCTACCTGTGGCCACCCTGGTTGCAGGGGCGCCACAGAAGCAGCATCTGCATCATGCAAGGAACCTATGTCTGTAAGAGGTAGAAGGGACTGGAAAGGCGGTGAAGATCAAGGTGTTTGAGATTTCTTCCAGATGTGCGAGTCTGTGGAGTGGGGTTGTGCAAGTGGAGCGGAGAGAGAAGAGAATGGAAGTAGGTTGTCGTCAGACAGGGGAGAGGTGAGTTACAGAGGCGGGTGAAGATGAAGTCCTGCCTGTGGCCATTGTTGATCCCCAGGCTTTGGGGTACTCGGGTATCAGGTTTCAGGGTAGCGCTCCTGTGTCACGGGGAGTGGTGGCCGCACCTGATCCCGTGTCCTGGGTGACACTTCAAAAAGGGGTTATATTTACAGGGGATTTACTATGTACAGTTCACGTGACGCCACCTGTAGTTTCTGGTGATGGGTCACCAGCGCCGCCACAGTCCGCCAGAGGTGGATGGTATTGCGGCTGGGATGATTAAGCCCTCTACAGGTAGGGCTGTTCCTCCGGGGCAGTGTTTCTGCAAAGGGAACAGATTGATGCAGAAGAACACAGACAGAGGCAAAGTCACTTTCTCCCGGGTACTTAACTGTTAACTCGTAGCAGCAACAGTTAGGGTACCTTTACACGCGGCTACATTTCTAGGGTGGCTACAGGTAACTTACTGGTTGCAGTGAAATCATGGAGAGATTATTCCATTTGTACACAGCAACAAGATAGAACCTTGTCTCCATGATTTCACTGCAACCAGTAAGTTACCTGTAGCCACCCTAGAAATGTAGCCTCGTGTAAAGGTACCCTTAGGGTACCTTTACACACGGCTACATTTGTAGCTTGTCACCAGGTAACTTACTGGTTGCAGTGAAATCATGGATACATGATTCTATCTTGTTGCTGTGTACAAATGGAATCATGTATCCATGATTTCACTGCAACCAGTAAGTTACCTGGTCACAAGCTACAAATGTAGCCGTGTGTAAAGGTACCCTTAGAGTTCACAGTTCAGCACTTTAGATGTTACAAGGACTGGTAGCTTAACGGGTGGCTGCAAGTGGATCCCAGGTGTTTGGTGTACCTTTGTTAACTAAGCCGTGTCCGTTCTTCTCCGCTTTGGATTGATCTATACCCAGTAGCTCTGTGTAGGTAGTACCGGGAGTCCTCTCCCTCGTTGATGAGGAAGCAGGCAGACCTCTCCGATGGCAGGTTGCTGCGGCTGATGAACAAACCACAGCAGCCGGTTGCTGACTGCAAAGCTGGACTTTGGCCGGATCCCAGGGCCCGGCATTCCCCTGGTGGACTGGAGTATCCCCTGGAGTATGGGCTGGAGCGTCCTCTGAGGATCTCCCTTTCTTTCTAGGGCACAGACCCCACCGTCGTCGGGCGCCCTCTTTCAGGACCCTCTGTATCTCAGGATCCTCTCTCTCCTTCCCTCCGGTTCGGCTTGAAACCGCCCCGGTTTGACCTTCCGCCTCGTTCCACTAAGCTCAATCTTCCTAAAACCTTTCCTCTTCCTCTATTCTCCTCCAACTCTCAGTCTAAGGCCAAAGGGCAAAGACCTCCTTGATCCCCCTAGAGGTGATTATATCCCCTCTCGGGTAACCTCCCACCCTGAACTAATGTGGGAGTGCTGGGAATGGGTCCCACCCACCATCCTAGGGTCCACCTGCAACTGGAGCATTTACACCTCTTTTATGGGTGTAGTACCCTTCTGTGACGCCTGCATTTGCGGGGCGCCACACCATCTTTGTGAATGGCTGTGGAGGACAATTGAGCGAGTGTTAGAAGCTTAAAGACAGTTAATTGGGAAGGGGATGCTGAAGTCACCCATGGTGATAGTGGGGATGTCAGCACAAAGGAAATGGCGATTTTCTGGTGATACAATCCTGCAGACAGACCAGACAAGGGGCACAGAAGCTGGCACATGTTCTGTGGCTCTGACCTGACATTTCAGCATAGATGTCCTGACCCAGGATGATGGGTACTGCTATACTGTAGCTGCCAGCACCCCTACCCTATGACAGACACCTCACACCATAATACTCATAGACAGGCAGGAATGTTGGTGCCAGTGGCATAACTTCAGGCCCAGGGGCCCTGATGTGAAAGCTCCAATGGGGCCCCAATTATTGCACATTTTTAATAGTATTAGTCTTTTTCTATAGGCCAAAGTGACCTTTGGGGCCCCCTGCATCTGTGGTAGTTACGCCCCTGGCTGGTGCCATTTGTCCACTCCCTATTGGATCTGTGTCTGCCCACATGGACACCAGGACCGCAGGGCTCATCCTCTAACTATAGGAGAATCTGTTGCCCCATCCTTCTATTGTCCTGTCCTCAATGGCCGCTCCATAGCAGACACAGCACAGAGGTAGAGGCGGCCGATCCCTAGCCGAGCATTGTATGATGAGCGCAGCCAGCTCACTCTGCCTGCAGCACTAGAGCATACATTGGTCACCCGACCGCATGGCTTCTCCAACTTGAATCATCCTAGAACCATTGAATCGAGGTAGGTTTGGCTACCGAGGCTTGTGATGACACCATGAGACCAATGCGAGGGCCGGGGAATGGGAGTCACATGTTTCCATAGAGCGGCCTGATTTCTCTCACTCCCTCACCTTCCATCTCTCCTCCCCTCCATCAATTGTCAATGTGACTCCAGCGCCATCAGTCAGTTATTTGTCAGCCGCTGTCAATCCGCTCCTGATTTATGTCAGCTTTTGTTGCTGATTACAAGGCTGGTGTGACTTGAAGGGAAGGAGAGAGAGTCAGAGGGAAGGGGGGGAAGACGATGCGTCTGAAAAGAGTCATTCACTTTAAGGAAATAGATCGTTCACAGGTTAAACTCCATTTACATGCAGTCCTGGGGCTGCGGACACACAAGTCCTCCCTGGACCGGCACACGGGTCACTACGGGGTCACACAGACACCTTGACACATCACTGTCCTGTGCGAGGGGAAGGCTGGATGATCTAAAGATACTGCAGTAAAGAGTGCCAGGACCGACAAGGGGCACAGTGATCCTGGTGCAAGGGTGATCTAACGGACAGCACCTAGGCTGGCACCTATAGTAGGCAGCACCCAGGCTGGCACCTATAGTAGACATCACCCAGGCTGGCACCTATAGTAGGCAGCACCCAGGCTGGCACCTATAGTAGGCAGCACCTATGCTTTCACCTATAGTAGGTAGCACCTAGGCTGGCACCTATAGTAGGCAGCACCCAGGCTGGCACCTATAGTAGGCAGCACCTAGGATTTCACCTATAGTAGACATCACCCAGGCTGGCACCTATAGTAGACAGCACCTAGGATTTCACCTATAGTAGGCATCACCAGACTGGCACCTATAGTAGGCATCACCCAGTCTGGCACCTATAGTAGGCAGCACCTAGGATTTCACCTATGGTAGGCAGCACCAGACTGGCACCTATAGTAGGCATCACCCAGTCTGGCACCTATAGTAGGCAGCACCTAGGATTTCACCTATGGTAGGCAGCACCAGACTGGCACCTATAGTAGGCAGCACCTAGACTGGCACCTATAGTAAACAGCACCTAGGCTTTCACCTATAGTAGACAGCACCAGGATGGCACCTATAGTAGGCAGCACCTAGGTTGGCACCTATAGTAGGCATCACCAGACTGGCACCTATAGTAGGCATCACCCAGTCTGGCACCTATAGTAGGCAGCACCTATGCTTTCACCTATAGTAGGTAGCACCTAGGCTGGCACCTATAGTAGGCAGCACCCAGGCTGGCACCTATAGTAGGCAGCACCTAGGATTTCACCTATAGTAGACATCACCCAGGCTGGCACCTATAGTAGACAGCACCTAGGATTTCACCTATAGTAGGCATCACCAGACTGGCACCTATAGTAGGCATCACCCAGTCTGGCACCTATAGTAGGCAGCACCTAGGATTTCACCTATAGTAGGCATCACCAGACTGGCACCTATAGTAGGCATCACCCAGTCTGGCACCTATAGTAGGCAGCACCTAGGATTTCACCTATGGTAGGCAGCACCAGACTGGCACCTATAGTAGGCATCACCCAGTCTGGCACATATAGTAGGCAGCACCTAGGATTTCACCTATGGTAGGCAGCACCAGACTGGCACCTATAGTAGGCAGCACCTAGACTGGCACCTATAGTAAACAGCACCTAGGCTTTCACCTATAGTAGACAGCACCAGGATGGCACCTATAGTAGGCAGCACCTAGGTTGGCACCTATAGTAGGCAGCACCCAGGCTGGCACCTATAGTCGGCAGCACCTAGGCTGGCACCTATAGTAGGCATCACCTAGACTGGCACCTAAAGTAGACAGCACCTAGGATGGTACCTATAGTAGGTAGCACCCAGACTGGCACCTATAGTATGCAGCACCCAGACTGGCACCTATAGTAGGCAGCACCCGGGCTGGAACCTATAGTAGGCATCACCTAGGCTTTCACCTATAGTAGGCAGCACCCAGGCTGGCACCTATAGTAGGCAGCACCTATAGTAGGCAGCACCTAGGCTGGCCATCACAGCTGCAGCTCCCAGGGCGTTCATGTAGGGGGAGGGGAGCTAAGACTGACACATCCCGAGAATCCCTGGAATGTCAATAAAACTGACACTTTGCACAAATGATCGCTCCGGATCAAAGAAACGTCTCCTACCATCAGTGTCAGCTCTCAGGTATCACTCAATTACCACTGCTCAGCTGTAAGGACACGGAGCCCCCACCTGCCTCTTGTACAGTTCACACACAGCCGCCAGGTGGACGAGAAGCCGCACCATAGACAGGAGCCCGACAGGGTCACCTTGGATATCCGCATATGTGATGCAAATGGTGTGTGATACACAAGATACAGATATACAGTATATATACACACACAAATATACACACACTTGTATTTATTTGATTTATCCATGTATATAAAGTTGTTATGTTATTCTTTAGATGTTCTTTTATATATATATATATATATTATTGCTTTCTCCTTACTGTATATTTATGTTTCTTGAGGAGAATGTTGCCCCTTCCCCTCTCCCCTTTGGCCTGTCCTGGCGCGTCTCTGAGGAGTTAGGGCTAGGGCAGTACTCTGGGGCCTGGTTGTGCCTCTCTCCCTCACACCATATACCCTCTCGTGTGTGACAGCTGTGCCCTTCTCTCTCACACCCTGTATCCTCCCATGTGTGGCAGCTGTGCCCTTCTTCCTCACTCTCTACTCTCCCATGTGTGCTGACTGTGCATTTCTCTCTCACACCCCTTACCCTCCCATGTGTGGCGGCTGTGCCCTTCTCCCTCACACCCCATACCCTCCCATGTGTGCTAATTGTGCACTTCTCTCTCACACCCCTTACCCTCCCATGTGTGGCGGCTGTGCCATTCTCCCTCACACCCCTTACCCTCCCATGTGTGGCGGCTGTGCCCTTCTCCCTCACACCCCATACCCTCCCATGTGTGCTAATTGTGCACTTCTCTCTCACACCCCTTATCCTCCCATGTGTGGCAGCTGTGCCCTTCTCCCTCACACCCCATACCCTCCCATGTGTGCTAATTGTGCACTTCTCTCTCACACCCCTTACCCTCCCATGTGTGGCGGCTGTGCCATTCTCCCTCACTCTCTACTCTCCCATGTGTGCTGACTGTGCATTTCTCTCTCACACCCCTTACCCTCCCATGTGTGGCGGCTGTGCCCTTCTCCCTCACACCCCATACCCTCCCATGTGTGCTAATTGTGCACTTCTCTCTCACACCCCTTACCCTCCCATGTGTGGCGGCTGTGCCATTCTCCCTCACACCCCTTACCCTCCCATGTGTGGCGGCTGTGCCCTTCTCCCTCACACCCCATACCCTCCCATGTGTGCTAATTGTGCACTTCTCTCTCACACCCCTTACCCTCCCATGTGTGGCGGCTGTGCCCTTCTCCCTCACACCCTATACCCTCCCATGTGTGGCGGCTGTGCCATTCTCCCTCACTCTCTACTCTCCCATGTGTGCTGACTGTGCATTTCTCTCTCACACCCCTTACCCTCCCATATGTGGCGGCTGTGCCCTTCTCCCTCACACTCTATACCCTCCCATGTGTGCTGACTGTGCACTTCTCTCTCACACCCCTTACCCTCCCATGTGTGGCGGCTGTGCCCTTCTCCCTCACACCCTATACCCTCCCATGTGTGGCGGCTGTGCCATTCTCCCTCACACCCTATACCCTCCCATGTGTGGTGGTTGTGCCCTTTTTCCTAACACCCAATACTCTCCCATGTGTGGCAGCTGTGCCCTTTTCCCTCACACCCTATATTCTCCCATTTATGGTGGCTGTGCCCTTCACCCTCACACCCTATACTGTCCAATGTGTGGCATCTGTGCACTTCTCCCTCACACCTTATACCTTCCCATGTGTGGCAGCTGTGCACTTTTCCCTCACACCCCTTTCCCTCCCATGTGTGGTGACTGTGCCCTTCTCTCTCACACCCCATACTCTCCTATGTGTGGTGGCTGTGCCCTTCTCTCTCACACCCATACCCTCCCATGTGTGGTGGCTGTGCCCTTCTCCCTCACACCCCTTACCCTCCCATGTGTGGTGGTTGTGCCCTTTTTCCTAACACCCAATACTCTCCCATGTGTGGCAGCTGTGCCCTTTTCCCTCACACCCTATATTCTCCCATTTATGGTGGCTGTGCCCTTCACCCTCACACCCTATACTGTCCAATGTGTGGCATCTGTGCACTTCTCACTCACACCCCATACCCTCCCATGTGTGGTGGCTGTGCCTTCTCTCTCACACCCCATACCCTCCTATGTGTGGTGGCTGTGCCCTTCTCTCTCACACCCCTTACCCTCCCATGTGTGGTGGTTGTGCCCTTCTCTCTCACACCCCATACCCTCCCATGTGTGGTGGCTGTGCCCTTTTTCCTAACACCCAATACTCTCCCATGTGTGGCAGCTGTGCCCTTTTCCCTCACACCCTATATTCTCCCATTTATGGTGGCTGTGCCCTTCACCCTCACACCCTATACTGTCCAATGTGTGGCATCTGTGCACTTCTCCCTCACACCTTATACCTTCCCATGTGTGGCAGCTGTGCACTTCTCCCTCACACCCCTTACCCTCCAATGTGTGGCAGCTGTGCCCTTCTCCTCTCACACCCTATACCCTCCCATGTGTGGCAGCTGTGCCCTTCTCCCTCACACCCTATACTCTCCAATGTGTGGCAGCTGTGCCCTTCTCCTTCACACCCTATACCCTCCCATGTGTGGTGGCTGTGCCCTTTTCCCTCACACCCTATACTTTCCCATGTGTGGCAGCTGTGCATTTCTCCCTCACACCCTATACACTCTCATGTGTGGCAGCTGTGCCCATTTCCCTCACACCCCATACCTTCCCGTGTGTGACGGCTGTGCCCTTTTCCCTCACACCCCATACCCTCCCATGTGTGGCAGCTGTGCCCTTTTCCCTCACACCCTATACCCTCCCATGTGTGGTGGTTGTGCCCTTCTCCCTCACACCCCATACCCTCCCATGTATGGTGGCTGTGCCCTTCTCGCTCACACCCCATACCCTCCCATGTGTGGCGGCTGTGCCCTTCTCCCTCACACCCCATACCCTCCCATGTGTGCCAGCTGTGCCCTTCTCCTCACACCCCATACCCTCCCATGTATGGTGGCTGTGCCCTTCACCCTCACACTCTTATACCTTCCCATGTGTGACGGCTGTGCCCTTTTCCCTCACACCCCATACCCTCCCATGTGTGGAGGCTGTGCCCTTCTCGCTCACACCCCATACCCTCCCATGTGTGGCAGATGTGCCCGTCTCCCTCACACCCCATACCCTTCCATGTGTGGTGGTTGTGCCCTTCACCCTCACACTCTATACCCTCCCATGTGTGGTGGCTGTTCCCTTCTCCCTCACACCCCATACCCTCCCATGTGTGGCAGCTGTGCCCTTTTCCCTCACACCCTATACCCTCCCATGTGTGGTGGTTGTGCCCTTCTCCCTCACACCCCATACCCTCCCATGTATGGTGGCTGTGCCCTTCTCGCTCACACCCCATACCCTCCAATGTGTGGCGGCTGTGCCCTTCTCCCTCACACCCCATACCCTCCCATGTGTGGAGGCTGTGCCCTTCTCGCTCACACCCCATACCCTCCCATGTGTGGCGGCTGTGCCCTTCTCCCTCACACCCCATACCCTCCCATGTGTGGCAGCTGTGCCCTTTTCCCTCACACCCTATACCCTCCCATGTGTGGTGGCTGTGCCCTTCTCCCTCACACCCCATACCCTTCCATGTGTGGTGGCTGTGCCCTTCTCCCTCACACTCTATACCCTCCCATGTGTGGCGGATGTGCCCGTCTCCCTCACACCCCATACCCTCCCATGTGTGGCGGATGTGCCCGTCTCCCTCACACCCCATACCCTTCCATGTGTGGTGGCTGTGCCCTTCACCCTCACACTCTATACCCTCCCATGTGTGGCGGCTGTGCCCTTCTACCTCACACCCCATACCCTCCCATGTGTGGTGGCTGTGCCCTTCTCCCTCGCACCCCATACCCTCCCATGTGTGGCGGCTGTGCCCCTGCCCTCTGTATAGCTGCCCCCACATCCTGTAGGAGGACATAGCCCAGGAGGATGTGGGTGCCGGCTGACAGCCTGACTTTGCCCTCTCATACACAGCCTGTTACTCTGCCCACATCTCTCTCTTTTGTTGTCAAGTCGAATTGATAAATGAAGTGCAGTAAAAATCTGCAAAAAAAGAGCTGAACCCTTCATTTGTGTTCATTTGCATTAAAGTGCTTGGAACAGCTGTTTTCCTTACAGGACCAGAGAGACGGCGGTCTGCTTCCTCGGTGTGTTTGCCCTGCCTCCCGGGGTGAAAGATTTAAGATTAATTACCTCGAGGTGGTGGGAGATGTAAGGATGGCTTTTTCTATTTTACAGAGGAGGGGGAGAAAGAAAGGGGCTGCTGTGTGAGATTCCGAGGTGAGGAAGGACATGAGCCTACAAGGCTGTACTGCTGGATCATGAGGAGATGTGACATCACAGCCATACTGCTCAGTCACTATGGAGCCCAGAACAATGTCTGCTTTTACAAGGAGTCTGTATAGAAGGAGCCCGTATAGAATAACCATGGATAGAAGGAGCCTATATATAGAGGAGGCCTGCATAGAAGGAGCCTGTATATACAAAGAGCCTGCATAGATGGAGCCTGTATATATACAAGGAGCCTGTATATACAAGGAGCCTGCATATAAGGAGCCTGCATACAAGGAGCCCGTAGAAATAACCATGGTTAGAAGGAGCCTGCATAGAAGGAGCCTGTATATACAAAGAGCCTGCATAGAAGGAGCCTGTATATAGAAGGAGCCTGCATAGAATAATCATGGATAGAGGGAGCCTGCATAGAAGGGGCCTGTATATACAAGGAGCCTGTATATAGAGGGAGCCTGCATAGAAGGAGCCTGTATATACAAAGAGCCTGCATAGATGGAGCCTGTATATATACAAGGAGCCTGTATATACAAGGAGCCTGCATATAAGGAGCCTGTATATACAAGGAGCCTGCATACAAGCAGCCCGTATAGAATAACCATGGATAGAAGGAGCCTGCATAGAAGGAGCCTGTATATACAAAGAGCCTGCATAGAAGGAGCCTGTATATAGAAGGAGCCTGCATAGAATGACCATGGATAGAAGGAGCCTGTATATATATAGGGAGCCTGTATAGAAGGAGCCCGTATAGAAAAACCATGGATAGAGGGAGCCTGCATAGAAGGAGCCTGTATATACAAGGAGCCTGCATAGAAGGAGCCCGTATAGAATAACCATGGATAGAGAGAGCCTGCATAGAAGGAGCCTGTATATACAAGGAGCCTGCATAGAAGGAGCCTGTATATACAAGGAGCCTGCATAGAAGGAGCCTGTATATATACAAGGAGCCTGCATAGAAGGAGCCTGTATATACAAGGAGCCTGCATAGAAGGAGCCTGTATATATACAAGGAGCCTGCACAGAAGGAGCCTGTATAGAATAACCATGGATAGAAGGAGCCTGTATAGAATAGCCATGGATAGAGGAAGCCTGCATAGAAGGAGCCCGTATAGAATAGCCATGGATAGAGGAAGCCTGCATAGAATGAGCCCATATAGAATAACCTTGTGTAGAAGACCTTATATAGAAGGAGCCTGTATATAGAAGGAGCCTGCATAGAAGGAGCCGGTATATACAAAGAGCCTGCACAGAAGGAGCCTGTATAGAATAACCATGGATAGAAGGAGCCTGTATAGAATAGCCATGGATAGAGGGAGCCTTTATAGAAGGAGCCTGTATATACAAGGAGCCTGTATAGTATAACCATGGATAGAGGGAGCTTGTATAGAAGGAGCCTATATAGAATAACCATGGAAAGAAGGAGCCTGCATAGAAGGAGCCTGTATATAGAAGGAGCCTGCATAGAAGGAGCCTGTATATACAAAGAGCCTGCATAGATGGAGCCTGTATATATACAAGGAGCCTGTATATAGAAGGAGCCTGCATATAAGGAGCCTGTATATACAAGGAGCCTGCATACAAGGAGCCGTATAGAATAACCATGAATAGAAGGAGCCTGCATAGAAGGAGCCTGTAATACAAAGAGCCTGCAGAGAAGGAGCCTGTATATAGAAGGAGCCTGCATAGAATAACCATGGATAGAAGGAGCCTGTATATATATAATATATATATATAAGGAGCCTGTATAGAAGGAGCCCGTATAGAAAAACCATGGATAGAGGGAGCCTGCATAGAAGGAGCCTGTATTTACAAGGAACCTGTATAGTATAACCATGAATAGAGGGAGCTTGTATAGAAGGAGCACATATAGAATAACCATGGATAGAGGGAGCCTGTAGAGAAGGAGCCCATATAGAATAACCATGGATAGAGGGAGCCTGCATAGAAGGAGCCTGTATAGAAGGAGCCTGTATAGAATAACCATGGATAGAGGCAGCCTGCATAGAAGGAGCCTGTACAGAATAACCATGGATAGAAAGAGCCCGTATAGAATAACCATGGATAGAGGGAGCCTGCATAGAAGGAGCCTGTATAGAATAATCTTAGCTAGAAGGAGCCTATACATAAGGAGCCTGTATATAGAAGGAGCCCATATAGAATAACCATGGATAGAGGGAGCCTGTATAGAAGGAGCCTGTATAGAAGGACTCTGTATACAATAACCATGTATAGAAGGAGCCCATATAGAATAACCTTGTGTATAAGACCTTATATAGAAGGAGCCTGTATATAGAAGGAGCCTGCATAGAAGGAGCCCGTATATACAAGGAGCCTGCATAGAAGGAGACTGTATAGAATAACCATGGATAGAAGGAGCCTGTATAGAAGGAGCCTGTATATACAAGGAGCCTGTATATACAAGGAGCCTGTATAGAATAGCCATGGATAGAGGGAGCCTGTATATACAAAGAGCCTGCAGAGAAGGAGCCTGTATATACAAGGAGCCTGTATAGAATAGCCATGGATAGAGGGAGCCTGCAAAGAAGGAGCCCGTATAGAATAACCATGGATAGAGGGAGCCTGCAAAGAAGGAGCCCGTATAGAATAACCATGGATAGAGGGAGCCTGTATAGAAGGAGCCTGTATATACAAGGAGCCTGTATAGTATAACCATGGATAGAGGGAGCTTGTATAGAAGGAGCCCATATAGAATAACCATGGATAGAGGGAGCCTGCATAGAAGGAGCCCATATAGAATAACCAGGGATAGAGGGAGCCTGCATAGAAGGAGCCTGTACAGAATAACCATGGATAGTATGAGCCCATATAGAATAACCATGGATAGAGGGAGCCTGCATAGAAAGAGCCTGCACAGAATAACCATGCATAGAAGGAGCCTGTATAGAATAACCATGGATAGAAGGAACCTGTATAGAATAGCCATGGATAGAGGCAGCCTGCATAGAATGAGCCTGTATAAGATAATCTTAGATAGAAGGAGCCTATACATAAGGAGCCTGTATATAGAAGGAGCCCGTAAAAAATAACCATGTATAGAGGGAGCCTGTATAGAAAGAGCCTGTATAGAAGAAGCATGTATAGAATAACCATGGATACAGGGAGCCTGTATAGAAGGAGCCTGTATAGAATAATCATGGATAGAAGGAGCCTGTACAGAAGGAGCCTGTATATACAAGGAGCCCGTATAGAATAACCATGGATAGAGGGAGCCTGTATAGAAGGTGCCTGTATAGAAGGACTCTGTATAGAATAACCATGTATAGAAGGAGCCTGTATAGAAGGAGCCCGTATAAAATAACCATGTATAGAATGACCTTATATAGAAGGAGCCCATATAGAATAACCATGGATAGAAGGAGACTGCATAAAAGGAGCCTGTATATACAAGGAGCCTTCATAGAAGGAGCCTGTATAGAATAACCATGGATAGAGAGAGCCTGCATAGAAGGAGCCTGTATAGAATAACCATGGATAGAAGGAGCCTGTATAGAATAACCATGGATAGAGGGAGCCTGCATAGAAGGAGCCTGTATAGAATAACCATGGATAGAGGGAGCCTGCATAGAAGGAGCCTGTATAGAATAACCATGGATAGAGAGAGCCTGCATAGAAGGAGCCTGTATAGAATAACCATGGATAGAAGGAGCCTGTATAGAATAACCATGGATAGAGGGAGCCTGCATAGAAGGAGCTTATATAGTAGGGCCCTATATAGTAGAAGCATGTATAGCAGGAACCTGTATAGAAGGAGCCTGTATTGAAGCAGCCTGTATAGAAGGACCTTATATAATAGGACCCTATATAACATGAACCTGCATAGAAGGAGCCTGTATGGACCTTATATAATAGGATCTTATATAGTAGGATCCTATATAGCAGGAGCCTGTATGGACCTTATATAATAGGACAATATATAGCAGGAGCCTGTATAGAAGGAGCCCGTATGTACCTTATATAATAGGACCCTATATAGCAGGAGCCTGCATAGAAGGTGTCTGTATAGAAGGACCTTATATAGTAGGACCCTATATAGCAGTAGCCTGTATAGAAGGAGCCTGTATGGACCTTATATAATAGGACCCTATATAGCAGGAGCCTGCATAGAAGGTGTCTGTATAGAAGGACCTTATATAGTAGGACCCTATATAGCAGGAGCCTGCATAGAAGGAGTCTGTATAGAAGGACCTTATATAGTATAGCAGGATCCTGTATAGAAGGCCCTCCATGGCTGGGCACAGCCCGGACTCCATGTTATCAGTATCTCCGGCTCCTTTCATCCCTTCTTCTGGAAACATTGTAATGTAACATTTCAGAGCGAGAGAAAAAGCTGCGAGTGAAGGCAAAATTAATTAGAGTCTCCGCGGCCTCTCCCAGCAGCAGAGCCAGGCTTGTCAAGAAGATTTTATTTGCACACAATGGGAATGATTTATTTCTCTTAGAAAGGAGTGGGCTGGCGCAAATGGGAGGATGAAGGAAGGGGAAAAAAGTTGGAGAATTCCTTGAACTATTCACAGTGGAGATGGCTAATCAGTATTGAGGCTCAGGGCACTGGGCAGCTGTTTCAATGCGGGTTATCCTTTCATGTGAAGCTGTATGGAAGCGCTCAATTAAAAGCCTATCAGTTTGTAAGTAAATCAACGCCTATCAAAGTTGTCACATCAAACAAAACGATTATTATTGCAGCCCGCCTACCCTATTAATCTCCTACTTGGATAATCCCCTTGACAGGTCAGGCTGGTGAGAGTGAAAGCCTGGGCAGGAATCCCCCAATGTGGGTCTGGGAAGGCAAGGAGCTGAAGGAGTGCTGCTCTCTCTCTATCTCTATCTATCTATCTATCTATCTATCTATCTATCTATCTATCTATCTATCTATCTATCTATCTATCTATCTATCTGTCTGTCTATCTATCTATCTATCTATCTATCTATCTATCTATCTATCTATCTATCTATCTATCTGTCTATCTATCTATCTATCTATCTATCTATCTATCTATCTATCTATCTATCTATCTATCTATCTATAGCACACATTTTATTATTTATTGGCTTTTTACACAACCTTGCAGAAAATTTGCAAACCAACCGAGATTTAAATATTCTATTTTTAGTATTAATATTTTGCATCTGTAATGATGGCTCTTAGGTACTTTAGAAAAGATGCAGCCATATAGTGATTGATGCAGGGGTTGTGGCTCACATGAGATGTACTATGGGTGATATATGATGGGTGGTGTATGGGTAATGTATGATGAGTGATGTATAGGTGATATATGATGGGTGATGAATGGGTGATGTATGGGTAATGTATGATGAGTGATGTATAAGTGATATATGATGGGTGATGAATGGGTGATGTATGATGGGTGATGAATGGGTGATATATGATGGGTGATGTATGGGTGATGTATAGGTGATATATGATGGGTGATGTATGGGTGATATATGATGGGTGATGTATGGGTGATATATGATGGGTGATGTATGGGTGATATATGATGGGTGATGTATGGGTGATATATGATGGGTGATGTATGGGTGATATATGATGGGTGATGTATAGGTGATATATGATGGGTGATGTATGGGTGATATATGATGGGTGATGTATGGGTGATATATGATGGGTGATGAATGGGTGATATATGATGGTTGATGTATGGGTGATGTATAGGTGATATATGATGGGTGATGTATGGGTGATATATGATGGTGATGTATGGGTGATATATGATGGGTGATGTATGGGTGATGTACATGTGATATATGATGGGTGATGTATGGGTGATATATGATGGGTGATGTATGGGTGATGTACATGTGATATATGATGGGTGATGTATGGGTGATGTATGGTGATGTATGATGGGTGATGTATGAGTGATATATGATGGGTGATGTATGGGTGATATATGATGGGTGATGTATGATGGGTGATGTACAGGTGATATATGATGGGTGATGTATGGGTGATGTATGGGTGATGTATGATGGGTGATGTATGGGTGATGTATGGGTGATGTATGATGGGTGATGTATGGGTGATATATGATGGGTGATGTATGGGTGATATATGATGGGTGATGTACAGGTGATATATGATGGTGATGTATGGGTGATGTATGGGTGATGTATGATGGGTGATGTATGAGTGATTGCTGCATTGTCTCATATCCTGGGGGCGGCCTCCTTCCTGCAGTCTTGGGCTATGTATGTGCTTCTTCCTGGGGTTTCTAGTCGCCTCTCTATCACTGTGCAGCAGATCCAGCTGGCCGTCCTCTAATTGCATATGATATATTAGCTTCTCCCCCTGCCCCCTCTCCCTTTGATATGTGGCCTTGCAGTCTGTATTTTTCCCTGTGCTGAGTGCAATTTGTCCTAATCGATTTTGCAGTAGAATAGGAGTTTTTAGATAAAGTGGAGGCAGTGATTTTAAGGCGATGTCACCAAGCTTCCTTCCACTTTCACACCTCTCCCCTCTTTGTTTATTCATTACCTATTGAATGGCTGACACTTTCCCTTGTAGCACAAGTGACAGGACGCCTTCAATGACATTGCTTTATGGTTATCATTTAGCGTTTTATTTCCAATGTGAAAAAACCCGCTTTTCTCTTCTCAGACAGCTTGATTGAAAAGCGCAGATTTCAAAGCATAACTCGGCTCTTTCTCTATTTACTCCGAAGCCTGTGGGCTGACTGGGGGAAGAATAGCACAGCACACATCTAGTTACAGCAATCCTTCAAAAGTTCACAAAGTCAAAGAAATACAGAGACGATCATGACTTGGTGTTCTTCCCTGGATCTACCTGCTCCACTGCCATAGAAGCGCCATGTGTGTACAGTCCTGTGTCCCCATCATGTCACACAAGGAGATGTGTAAGCACAGAAGATGGATGTGCTCTGTGTCCACTACAAGGACATCACCCTCCTTACACCTCCAGCTCACATCTACATTGTCTTATCCACAGTACAGCAGCCCATGTGCTATTCCTATGGAGTCAGAACTTTATAGAATATGGCATGGTGTATATACAGTGTGTCTATGCCTCATAGTAAATCATTTTGCAAATGCTACATAAAATACTGACATTTTCTTGGATATGTTTTAGATGCGAAATACTATGGTGTATAATACTGTATATACATATATAGTATACGCCCTATTATTTGTATACTACATTTATGCTAGATTGTGTTAGATCACGTAAGAAAATATATTATATATATTGCATTTAAAATTCATGCAGAGTATTGTGAACGGTTGTTAGACACATTTACAAGTGTTGGATTCATGGCTTATGCTAAATGTTTACTATGTTCTGCAATCCATATATATTATGCACTGCATGTTAATGATATATACATATATTTCACATTTATATATACAATACACAGATACAGCACAATATCATATATACATAACACAATATCATACCCATTTAATACAATATCGTATCTATCTATACACATAACATACTATATCATATATACATAACACACTACTATATATATGCATATATTACAATATCAAATATTTCTATGTATATCTACATATTTATTCACATATATAAATAATATACATTCATAACACACTACAACATATGTAAATATTACAATATAAAATATGTGTAAGTATATCTACATACATTAACATATATGAACAATATACATACATAATGCAATATAACATATATAGCACAACATCAGATATATTTATTGAATTAACCTATGCACTCAATTTCATACATAACGCAATATCATATATAACATTTTTTCATACAACATACTGTACATAACACTATATCAAACATACACATATAACTCAATATTAGATACCGTAGATAGATATATAGATAGATGGACTGTGTTGTATACTAAACATACCATATATATGTGCTGTGAACAGGATTTTTAATGTGTTATATTTTATATCCTGACTCATACACTGTAGGATTTCTGTTTTTATTGGTTATATATGGACAATAAAGCTGAAGCATGTCTCTGTATTCTGTAGATTAACAGGACTGGAATGTACCCTAATATTAGGTATATATGAACTAGCTGTATTCCTTATCTTTCCTGCTATTCTCTTCTCACATTTCTGTACACATGTAGGAATATTCTCATTTTCTCTTCTTTGGGCACATATGCCATCTTGCATGATAATGTCTGCTCTCACACATCCACCTTGTTACATTACCTGCATTACTAATGAAGAAGCTCATTAAATACCTGATGTTTTCAGAAGATCCTGATGTGTTTTTCACTAGTAAAGTGAGAGTGTTTTGTGCCTCACTTAGCCCACATTACAGGTCAGCCTGTGCCCTGTGTGTGCCTATGTGCTACCCGCCCACATACACATGGAATGAATGCCACTTTGCATACAGGCATTTTCCCTCCCGAGGATCATTAGTGGAGGCACAGTAATTTATCTCCACACTCATCAGCAGCCCTCCACAGCCATATATCATGGGAGTGAGGGGCAGTAAAAGTGCAGAATGATCTATAATGATGTAATATATACATTAAAAGGGTGTATGGGTGATCAGAGTTTTGCTAAAAATGTAAAAGGCCTTCTTGATTGATCACAGAGTAGCTGTTTTTCCGCAGAGCCTGTCAGCTCTTGACACAATGCCTGAGTTATTAGGGCAGAGAAGGGCAGCCATAAATTTCCCTCGTCAGGCAGAAAGTCTCTTTATTGTCTGCATGATGGATTGGTCTCTGTACTAGACTCCAAATACTTCGTATCACCCTTAAATGGGAACACATTTTTCGTGGCCATAATTCATGTTTTTTAAATAGAAAGTTTGAAATGCCTGCCTATATTTCACCAGCCTGACATATTTATGAATCACTCCCTGCATGCAAATATAATTATTTAAAACACTGAGGTGACATATGGGTTAGAAATGTTCCCACTGCTGTTAGTGGAGTGCTATTTAATTCCCCAAACTGAGCATTGATCTGAGCTGTTCACTGCCTCCTGCTTCTTATGGGGTTTCTGGAAGAAAACTGCTTTAACTACTTGTCAGCCATAACTGTGAGAACAGAGGAACACAGTCTCCAATAGGCTCCTTATTTCTTTGTTCTGATTACTTGTAATTTTACTTATTACTTTCCCACGTGTATATAAATACAAGAGATCGATCTGCATGGCATCATCAGAAAACAAGCAATTTATACAAGTCACATATAGAAAGGTCACATGTAACCAGCACCTACATAGAATGGCAACGATCAGGACCAATAGTAGGAAGAGATTGAATTATTACTAAAGATGTAGTGAGTGCTTGGAGTAGATCTCCAGAAACTGGACAGGTGGATGGGATCAACATTTTCAACTGCTCATGGTAAAAATTTTTGTTTTATATATATATGTATATATATATATATATATATATATATATACATATATATATATATATATATATATATATATATATATTATATATATATATTAGCAAAAAAACATACAAAATTATAGCATTTCCAATATACAGGATGAATTCATTTGTTCCTGACAGATTAAAAAATACCTTCAATGATATTTAAAAAGCCCCAAGAGAGTAAGTGAGTGGAATGTATAGCTGTAAGGGTACCTTTACACGTCACAACATTGCTTGCAATTTCACTGGCAATTTGCTGGTTGCAGTGAAATCATGGACACATTGTTACATTTGTACACAGCAACAAGATAGAACAATGTGTCCATGATTTCACTGCAACTAGCAAATTGCAAGTGATATTGCATGCAATGTTGCCACGTGTAACGGTATCCTAAGATTGGAGGCATGGAAAAATGAAAGTGAAGTCAGCTGTATATATATATATATATATATATTGTTCCCCAAAAAATAAGACGCTCTCTTACATTACTGTTTGTTCCAAAAAAATGCACTGTCTTATTTTCAGTGGATGTCCTATTTTTCCATCACCCCCTTGCAATCCCCAATATTCAAATTCAGCCCCCAATATCCCCATCATCCACTTGCAGCCCCCAATATTCCTATGCAACATTCCCCCCTTCCTATTTTAGGCGAAACAGTATATATATATATATATATATATAAAAATATATCTGTATGTGTATATCCATACAGTTCTATATAATTGCCTAAGGGCCACGTCACACACAGAGATATCTGTGCAGATATTGTTCGCAGATCTCTGGTTGCAGTGAAATTATGGACACATTGAACCATTTGTACACAGACATAAAATGGAACAATGTGTCCATGATTTCACTGCAACCAGAGATCTGCCAACAATCTCTGCACAATTATCTGTGTGTGTGACGTGGCCCTTAAGAAGAATGTTTCTACCGTTCATGTAAATATTCTGAGAAAGAACCCTAACCTAAAGTTAACCTTCCAACCCTTTACCATAGGCAATACACTGTACCCAGATATGATGCCCTTCTTGTAACATTTTTTTTCCGTTAAGGGGTTCCCCAATAAATAAAATAAAATATAAAATAATTAAATAATGCACATTTAAATATTACACACTTTTCCAATTACCTTTATTTAGCATAACATATTTTTGAAATACTGTACTCTGTCAGGATTTTAAATGTGACAACTGCCAGGAGACATGCAGTAGGGCGGCTGTGTGAGGCAGGAGACAGACACCCTAAAAGGTACCGTCACACACAGTCAATATTGCTAGCAATTTCACTTGAAACTTGCTGGTTGCTGTGAAATCATGGACACATTGTTCCATTTTGTTGCTGTGTACAAATGTAACAATGTGTCCATGATTTCACTGCAACCAGCAAATTGCAAGTGAAATTGCATGCAATATTGACGCGTGTGACGGTACCAAGTCAGACTGACTGAGATAAATATTGGTTCTCCATCAGCTAAAGAAACGTGTTTATCTTTGGTCCCCTCCGCTCAGTGTCCTCTCAAGTTCACAATGTGTGACTGGATGCTGCTGTAACATGATCTCTGTCTTCTGCAGACTGTCCTACTACAACTGCAGTGCACTGCACCACAAGGTGAGATTGATGGCAGTTGCCATCTTGGAATGCTGACAGTGTGCAGAAGATAAAAAATACTTTGTTGCTATATAAAGGTACCGTATATAGAAAAATGTTTAATACTTAAATGTGTATTATTGATTTATTTATTTATTGTAGCACATTTCTAAGAGATATTTAATTGAAAAAGCAAGCTAATAAATGTAAATTCATATTTGCTATTATAACATATTTGTTATACCTAAAGTATTCAACATTAATTTTTTCCAGAACATTTCAGGTCATATTTTCACCAAAATTGAAGCCAGTGGGTGGAATTAGAATGGTCAAAGCCACATTTTAACCTTCTAACATAGCTAGCTACAAAACCAGTAATCTAATGTGCAGCCACAGACACTAAATAGGTCACAGCAAATGGAACTTTTACTGAAAACAATCATAAAAGTCTAATACCTGTTATATATTAGTTTCAAAGCATTATGTATAGGAATAGGCTAGGGTCACCCATGGTCATCAGTTTTTTCCCTTGTTTTCAATAACTGATCTGGTTTTTTAGGGTGCTTTTTGACCCTCCGGTGCAGCTCTGCGTTTTTGGGACTTTGCCATTTTTTCCATAAACAATGCTCTAAAAAACAGATCCTTTTTCCCATGGGGCCCCATGTTAAAAAAAAGTATCAGTTTTTTTACTGCATCCAAAAACGTTGCTTGCAATGTTTTTTTCTGGGTCCTGTAAGAAAACTGACATCATTGCAGTCCCACTTGAGTGCAGCATTCGTTTTTGACATCAGTTTTTGGACTTAGAACACAACAGTGGAAATACTGATGCCAACAACATAACAGGGCTTATGTGTGACCCTAGCCATACTCTTATTTGGATGATTGTTCTTGTGTATCTGTGGTGAATATCTCAACAGTTTTCCATCCTTCTTAATGGCAATGCATTGGTCACTTCAGTGGCCAGTGATTGGCTGCAGCATATCCTGGACTGACAATGCTGTAAAGGGCCTGTCACACGCGTCAATATCGCCTGCACGATATCGGCTGCACGTGACATTGCAGCGATATTGACGCGTGTGACATACTGCATCAACCAGCGATAAATCGCTGGTTGATGATCGCCAGGTTTTAGAATCAGTCCTAAAACCTGGCGATTGTCGCCCGGTGGACACGCAGCATCGCTGCGTGTGACACCGGGAGCGAGCGATATTCCAGCTCCCAGCGCCTGTCACAAGTGCTGGGAGCTGGTATCCAAGGTACACTGCGGGTAACTAGGCAGCGCGCGCTGCCTAGATACCCGACGTGTACCTTAGTTACCAGCCTCCTCCGCTCACCCGGTGAGCGGAGGAGGCTGGTAACTAAGGTACACGTCGGGTATCTAGGCAGCGCGCGCTGCCTAGTTACCCGCAGTGTACCTTGGAGACCAGGCTGCTCCCGCTTCCAGCAGGCTGGCAGCGGGAGCAGGACATCGTGGAAACGATATTTAAATCGTTTCCATGATGTCACTGGTCAATTGATCGCTGGTGAGTCTGCCTGTGTGACAGCTCACCAGCGATCAGCCGTCAATGTCGTCAGCGATCAGATCGCTGACGACATTGACGCGTGTGACAGGACCTTAAGAGATGCAATTTGTGTGATACCAAGGGAGCAGTACCGAGGAACAGAGGGGGATTGGTAAGTTACAATGTGATTATTAATTTAGAGCATGCTTAGGCCCTTGTCATGTAAACAAAAATGAATGGACAACCAATTCCAACCAAAAATGAGATTAGTGTTGAGCGAATATATTTGGCACTCTTTGTCACTCGCACAAATATTAGAATATTTGAGATACTCGTTAAGCGGCCGTCACACGCTACGATATCGGTAGCGATATTGTAAGCGATCACGTGCACGCGCGATCGCTAACAATATCGCTCACATCGCTGGTGAGCTGTCACACAGACAGACTCACCAGCGATGTGTAGCAGCGAGATCGCTGGTAACTATGGTACACATCGGGTTACTAGGCGCCGCGCGTCGCTTAGTAACCCGACGTGTACCATAGTTACCATCTCCCAGCATAGGCTCTGCCGCTGGGAGATCGTTCATCATGGTGTTATACACCACGATGAAGCTGTTTGTATAATCGTTCATCGCAAGATCTGAGGTCCGGAGCTCAGATCTCGATCTTGCGATTTTAACCATTCTCGTTCGTCGTATCTTGCCGTCACACGCAGAGACATCGTTCAAGCGATGTTTAATCAGGCGCGTTCAAGCGATATCTTTCAAGATATCGTAGCGTGTGACGGCCGCTTTACTTGGTGTTCGCCTCAGGAGATTCAAGTGACCTGTGCAGCATGTTTGGCATCTGATTTTTGGCCACTAAACATGCTAAAATTGCTTGCCAATCACAGTAATGATGTAGCCAACTTTACTACTGATATCACTGTGATTGGCAGGTGCAGTAAAACAAAGATAAAAAAGGTGTGCCATCTGAGCTGTCCTGGAGATCTGGTGAGACAGTAACATGATTGCATGACTGAAATGGATAGAAAAGTGCTGAAAATGAATGGGAAAGCATGGAGAAGATACCTGCTGTATGCTGTAATTGGCAGGTGCAGTGAAACAAACAAATAAAAAGACATATGGTCCCCAGCAGGGGTGGATTATAATGAGGGCAATCTGGGCTACCACCTAGGGCCCAAGGCACCAGGGTGGGACCAGGGTCCAAAAAGTAAATTGCTCCCATTATAATCCACAGGACCAGTGATTTAAAAGATGCTGCTTCATGACTTGCGGCAGGACTTAGCAACATACAGAGCACGGGTGCATTCACTGGAGGAGCCACACCTACCTGACTCTGCAGAAGAGAAGCTGCTCTTAGTCTGATTCCTTCAGTGATGGGGAAGAGAAGGTGCCTGCCTGATCTATGCAAGTCCTGTTACTGGACTGCACATCACTAGTAGTAGGCAGCAGGTAGCGCTGTATGTGGAACGTAGGGCAGAGTTTTCAAAGCATTTGTAATCATTTGTGATCATAGTGTATGGGAAACAGTGGAGGACTGTCTGAAACTATATGGGGTAAACGCTGCTGCACACTGTGCCTCACTGCCCCTCCATCATGGATAGTTGCATGATCATTTCAAATGCCCCTGCACACTATGTGCTGCTCCATTTGGATATTTTGCTTGTGTCTTGATGTAAGTATTGAATATATAAATCCATGATGTGAACAAACTATTCAGATGGAGGTGCACACAGTGTGCAGGGGCATTTGAAATGATGCAACTATCCGAGATGGAGGGGCACTCAGTGTGCTGGGGAATTTGCACCATGAAGTTTCATTCTACAACCCATATTTTATCTGCAATTGTAAGGTTATGTGCCTACAGGGTGTTTGTGCTCAGTTTAGGAGATCCATTTTTGGTGCATTTTCTGCATCCAAAATGGTCCTCTTTTTTTTTTTGCAAAAAAGTATCACAAACGCACCATCTGTTTGTGTTACTTTTTTGCTATTTTTTTTTTTGCGCTGCACTTTTGCTCTTTCAAAGCAAAAATGCAGTGCTGTTTCATAATGGGCGGGAAGACACAGACAGACATACAGACATACACTTTTTTACCTTCCCCAAAGTCTGCAGTGTCCAGCGATGAGTTACTTTCTTGTATCGCAGTTACAGGACCTGGGAACGTCACACTCAGGCTGAGTCACATGGGCAGGTCCTGTCATTTCCGTTCCCCCAGGTCCTGCTGGTGCCCGGCCCAGAAGGAAAACATCACCGGAACTCACCTTCAGGGCCGGTTTTTAGGCAAAGTGGGGCCCTGGGCGAAAGGTTAAAGTGGGCCCTAAATGCACCCTCACACTCAGACATTTAGGGTACATGTACAAGCGCCGATTTCAGACTGGTAAATGAGTGTGATTTATAATATTCAAATCATTCAGCGCTTGTTTCCGGACTTTTTACACAGGATGATGAAGAATGATGGGTGCGGAACAATCACTGGTAGATTAATCTGCCCCAACAGTATCATGTTATTGGCAGCTCTTCTGCAGTTTGCAGCAGGTGATGTGCTGCCGAGAGCAAGGATTTTTGTTCCTCCATAAACATCCAATCACCTGACGTTGAGCCGCATTTTGCTCGTTTGTTCGGCGATTGCCGACCTGTTTACACCTAGGAACTCTAATCTAATCTACCATTTTGAGTCATATGCAACATTTTGATCGCCTTTTATTGCATTTTATTGTAACAACGTGGTGGCCCAAAAAACATAATTCTGGCGTTTTTATTTTTTTCTCATTACGCCATTTACCAATTGGATTAATTTACTTCATATATTGATAGCTTAGATTCTTACGAACGCAGCGATACCAAATATGTGTATTTTTACATTTTTTTCACTGTATTATTGCTATTTTCAGTTCAGCTCCTTTGGGGGCCCCTAAGAGAGTGGGGGCCCTGGGCAACTGCCCAGTCTGCCCCCCCCCCACCCCTAACACCAGCCCTGCTCACCGTGGATTCGCCTGGGAGGGTAGGTAATGAAGCGTTTGTGGTGTGGAAATTATAGTGAAGAATCTTTACAAACATATCTATTTGTGAGTTTTTTTTTAGTAGAATAGAGCCAATGGAGAAGAAACAGCAGAGAAATGGAGCACTAATTGATGCTCATTATTTTCTGCTTTCTTCACCAATAACAGTCAAAAACGCTGATGTCTACACATCAAATTGAAAATCCCATTCACTTTGCTGCAGACGCAGTTGTGGCGCCCCTGAGGGTCCAGTCGCCACAGAGGTACTACACCTCAGCCAGAGGTGTGGTACCCTCAACCTCAGCCTCAGGTAAGAGGGGAACACTACCCGGTACCCACAAACCACATGCATGATTAGGCACTTGGAACAAGAAGGTTGGGGGGACTGATCCATGGCTGGAGATGGGCCTAAGATGGGGCTAATGGTGGCACTGTAGAAAGGGGAGCCACTGAGAGGGAGTGACAGTAGGAAGAGTAAGAGAAGCACACCAGGAAGTAGTGGGAGGAGTAGTAACCATGAGGAGAGAGAGGACTGAGGAGTAGAGGAGTCCCAGGAGAGATTGTGAGAAAAGACCTCCTGGGAATTGAAGCAGGGAGGCTTATCCCAGGACAAGGAAGACAGAGGGAGCCAGGCAGGAGCTCCAGAGAAGGAAGGGGTCCCAGAGGCACGGGAAGAGAGCAATTCACCTGTGGGGCTCGCATCTATTGCCGGTCGCAGGCAGTGGAGGGACCAGGGCAGCAGAGGGTCACCGGACCCAGACTAGTGGAGTGGACTAAGGACTCAACTAGCGAACTGGAGGCTGCTGTATCTCCAGGAGCAGCAGCCAAATGTCACATCAGTCACTGCAAAGGTGGCCGTACAGGGCCAAAGGGGACAGAGAGGACACTGCTCGGGAGGGTCCATGGCTGCTGGCGCAGGACACTGAGCGTGAGGTGCAGGGTCGGAGGGAGAGAGCCAGCACAAATGAGACGACCCGGAAAAGGTACACAGAATGGGGTTGTGTTTTCCAATCTACATGAGAGTGGCTGAACCCTTTGTTCCCAGGGCACAGCATCCGCTGGATGTGGCTGCTAAAGAACTGTGAGTAAATGAGTGAAACTGCACCCGCTGTGTCCTCAAATCATTCCGGCGTCCCCGGTTTTGCACTATCACTTCACCACCATTCAAACATTGAATGCAATTAATGCCCCGGGGTCCCGCTCGACCTACAGAGAGCGATAACATCTGGGTGCACCGTCATCTGTGCCGGAGGTCTGAACTGCAGCATGACATCATGACAATCATCCCCAAAACCCTATTCTCCAAACTTTAATTGACACCGCCAGGGTCACAGAGCTGGGTCTCAAACCCCGAGACTCCCATAGCAGAACTCTTGCCCGGTTCCGAGTGCCCCATGGCTCTGGGGGGCGCGTCACAGTGACTGATCCGTTTTTGGTGCAGTTGTCAAAAAAAAAATGCAGTACCAAAAATGGATTAAAATCCCAGTGGGCACATAGCCTAAGGCCTTGTGCACACATTCAGTATTTGGTGAGTTTTTTTTACCTCAATATTTGCTAAGCTATGTTCACAGGACGTTTTTGCTGTGTGACTTTTGTATTTTGTCGCTTTTTTTTCTTTGGTTTAATGCATATACATGTTAATAGAAAGCTGCAACTTTAATACTGTAAAGAGATCAGGTTTTGCTGCAGAAAAAACACACTGTATTAATTAACATAGCCTAAGGCCCATGCACACCTTCAGTATTAGGTGAGTTTTTTACCTCAGTATTTAAGTTTTGTTCACACAGTGTTTTTTGCAGCATTTTTTGCATGGTTTTTCATTATTTTTTTAATCTGCTTTTCCTGACTTACCGTAATTGGAACAAAGCTTGTGGTTTTTGCCACATTTTTAAAAGAATCAGAATGCCAATTGTAAATTCTTTCAGCATTTTTTGCTTCTTTTTTCAACCATTTAAAGCAATAAAAAAACCGCACAGTTGCATATTTTGGTTAGGTTTTGGGGCATTTTTGTAGCAAAAACCCAGCTCTTTTTACTACCAAGAGATCAGGTTTTGCTGCAGAAAAAAAACGCAGCAAAAACACCCTGTGTGAACTTACCCTAAAGCCTCATGCACACGTTGAGTATTTATTGAGGTTTTTTTCAGCTCAGTATTTGTAGCCAAAACCAGGAGTGGAACGATCAGAGTAAAAGTATAAAGCCATGTGCCCACCTACCAATTTTTTTTCTGCACAAAAAATACATCTCCTGGCAGGAAAACGCAGGCAGAAAATAACGCAGTGTTTTTTTTTATGTGTTTTTTTAGTGCATTTTCCCTATCATTGTCTATAGGGAAAAATACAAAAATAATAAGCATGCTGCGTGTTTAGGCGCAGGAAAAAAAAGCAAGGTAAAAACCTGAAGGTTGGCACAGTATTTCAGAAATCCTATAGACTTTACCGGCATGTTTTGTGAAAATCTTCGAGTAAAAACGTACCAAAAATGCTAGGTGTGCACATAGCCTTAGGGCCACTTTACACACACCAACTTATCTGTCCAACTTCTGAACAACTTACTGGTTGCAGTGAAATCATGGACACATTGCTCCAATTTGTGGCTGTGTACAAATGGAACAATGTGTCCATGATTTCACTGCAACCAGTAAGTTGTTCAGAAGTTGGACAGATAAGTTGGTGTGTGTAAAGTGGTCATTAGAGAAACACCTCTGTACTTATAATTCACACCTGGTTTTGATTTACAAATCTTAGGTAAAACAACTCATCAAATACTCAACATGTGTACATGGCTTTAAGCCCCCTTGCCCTTGGATTCAGAGTGCCACTGCAAATTCTACTTCTATGCATTTCTACCACTGTCACTATTTCATGGTCTACAGTCACAATTGGTGACTGCAGACTAATCTTAGGTACAGAGGCGGATTATAATAAGGTCAATATGGACTAGCACATGAGGGGAGCCCATGGTCAGAGTGTGGCGCCCCACCATGTAGGTGCCACAAAAGGGGTATTACACCCAGAAAAGCAGTGTAGCTCCCAGGACACAGTACCTCGAGGTCCGTGCTGCCACTTCAGAAAGGGACAAAAGAAGCCAGTACAAGAGAATGTCTGGATCAATGATTCTTCTTTATTCAAAGCATTTCAGAGTTATCTCCCAATTCCTTCATCAGGGAATGTCCTGGACATTCCCTGATGAAGGAGTTGGGAGATAACTCTGAAACGCGTTGGATAATAATAAAGAAGAATCGTTGATCCAGACATTCTCTTGTACTGGCTTCTTTTGTCCTTTTCTGAAGTGGCAGCGCGGACCTCGAGGTACTGTGTCCTGGGAGCTGATTATACCACAGGGATCTGTGGAGAGTACGGTCCTGCAGCAGCTGCTTATATTTGAGCGATCATCACCAGTTGTGGGTTTTCACAACTGTATCAGGTGAGCAGCCTCTTTGTATAACCTTTTGTTCTTCTTTAAAGAAGATATCACCCTATGTGCGCATTCTTGAATTTTATAGAAAAGCAGTGTAGTCACCCCACTGCAATTGGAACAATGGTCACTAGGTGGAACCCTAGAGCTGGCACTCACACACTAGGATAGTAGGTGGGAGGGACACCGAGAGGGAATTTAATGACCTCTAGGGTGAACTAGTGAGCAGTTGGTCAGTCGGAGTTAGAGAAGAGAGATGGAGTAAGAGCTGGAGCAAGGAGGGTCTCCTCGGCTGAAGAGCCAAGAAAGTACAGATCCCAGAATAGAAGCAAGGAACTGAGGCTCAGCAGTGAGCTAGTTCAAGGGAAGAAACCGGGTACCTGAGCCCGCAACTGTGAGATCCTACATGGCTCACAGAGAATCCGAAGAACGGGGATATTTTAGATACAGCCCCAGTCTCCTGAGTGAGTCAAGAAAAGCAAGAAAAGGGAGCCAAAAGCTAGGAGCAGAGGCCACTGCTTAGCTTAAGAGAAGGTTGTCCCGGAGACCGCAAAGGAGGGAGAGAGAAAGGAAGAGAAGCAGCAGGAGGTCAGATTGTCTTTAAGAAGTCAGACTTCACCGCCACTGGGAGGCAAAAGGAAAGAAAGGAAAAGAAAGGAACATAAGAAGGGATCCATCTGCAGCCAGAAGTTCCATTTGCAGCAACCGTCGCATTTGCCAGTACACCATCTATTGCACTGCTGAACTGTATGACTTTGGCGAAGTTTTCAGTAAAGTTACCCGGTGAAGTGAAGTTCCGACTCTGCTGCAATCTTTCCATTATAAACTGCTTTCTTACAGCATTGCTGCCCCGGCAGTCTAGCCCCGCCTACGGGGACTAATCCATCAAAGCCGCAATAACATCGACCACTGGAGGACTGTGGCGGTGCTGGTGAGCATCACCAGACTCAGCAGGTGGCGTCACAAACTTGTATATACTTTATTTATTTCATTTATTTAGTTGACCACCAGGGCCACGGCCTGGGGCAAGCCACCCGTGACATCCCAAAAGACCAAAACCGCCTGAGAGCTGAGTACCCGAGCCCTGGGGCACGTCAACGTCTGGCATCATGAACAGGATAACATGCCCGGTACTGTGTGCTTTGAACTGGACTTAAAATTTACTTCTTCTGCCTTGCACGGTGCCAAGAAGGGTTCCCGCCATTATAGCACGAGGACCCAAGATGGCGCCGACGCCATGAAGTAAACAACATGTGCATGCCCGGGTGAGTGCCTCAGCCCCTAGAAGAAGGAGCGCCTAGGCAGAGGTGCCAAAAAGTGTGGCTGCCCTGATTGCCATCAATCAATCAGGGGGGCGGCCCACAGGAAGTTCCCAGGGAGTGCCTGCCCATGGCTGTACAAACTGGAAGAGAAGGACAGACGCCATCAGACTCCTTTGTACCCGACAGCATGGCAGCACCCCGATGGAGAGATGTCGTCCGTGAGCTGGAAGAACAGACCAGTGCTGAGAGAGGAGATCCAGCAGCTGCGTCCCTGCTTACGATAGAAGGGGATGCAGATTATTGGCGGGACTTGTCCACCCGGCTCCGGCAGGAGATGGAGCAGGTGCTCACATGGGTGTGTCGGCGGTGGAGCGCAGAACGAACCTACGAGTTGTCAGCGAGAAGGACAGCCTGTGAGGCGCGGGAGGCAGAGATTGCGGCAAGGGCAGTAGAACAGTACCGCACCTCCCTTCCACCACCAGCACAGACCAGGGACATGGGGACCCAGATGGAGCCCCCGACACCACCACCGTCCCAGGCCAGCAGCAATCTCCGGCCGGAGACAGCGTCTGCACCCACCACACCGGACGTGGAGATTGAGGAGCTCTATGAGGAGCCTGATGATTATGAAGATGACTTCGAGGAACCGGCTGGAGCCTCAGGAGGAAGCACCCCAGATGCGGCGTGGTGGACTGCCTGGCAGTAGCACTGTCGGGGAGTCCCCGCCATCCTTAACACCGCAAAGGCTTGTGCTACCCCTAAACCCCACAGCACTTCACCGCCCCCGTATCAGTCCCTGCAAAGCACCCGGCCGTCCCAAGATGAGCGGAGCCAGGTAGCCATGCACCGACAGAGGGAAGACTGGTAACAGCGGGAGCGTACCACCAAAAGACTGCGAGACGAGGCCCTCGCTTACCCCCCCGCTTCCAATGGAGCTGCGGAAGACCGGCATGGTAATATCAGTATACCAGAAGGACGGATGTGGATTTTTGAGAGAGCCCGGCTTGCTAGATGACGCCTTTTTCTCACGGTGAGACGTAGAATCCTTCTTAAGAAAAGGACATCCCCGGAGAGACTTATATACAGGTGAGCAGATCACATATGAGAGATACCCTGCCCCGCTTGGATGGTTCGCCATCAGAATCTTCCATATTGATTGACAATGATCACTTTAAACAATAGACTCCCGCAGTAGAGACATTGCTTTCCCCTGCATATAGCCCCTACTTTTGCATTGCCCCTTTTTGCCTGAACAATTCCCTGAATAAAGAGTGTGTCCTGACGACCCTGAGACTTTTTTATTGAACTTTCCCCCGTTATGCCCTGATAATGTGTGAAGAGCGCGCGACCACACTGACTGTGTAGGACTAGAGATTACCGCTGGGTCCAAATGGCTACAGTTGGTCCCGTTGAGCCAGAGTAATAATGCCTATGTTTTATATGTGTAACGTTTGAAGATATGCGCCTCCCGGAAACGGGAAGAAATCAAAATATTCCCTTGTGTTGTAAATAATAGTGTACAGAGGGGTGGAGGAACTGGGCCCAGTCCCAAACACATTAAGTTGGGAAATGAAAGTGCCTGGGGCGGGGAGATGCCAGGCCTCCCAAGCCGAGACGCCCTATTTGTATATAGTTACCCATTGGTTTGCATTTAATATAAAAATAATTTTTTTCACTTCCCGATGGGCAAATGTGATGCTCGGGACGAGCATGTTTTATCAAGGTGGTGTGTGGCGCCCCACCATGTAGGTGCCACAAAAAAGGGGTACTACACCCAGAAAAGCGATGTAGTCACCCCACTGCAATTGGAACAATGGTGACTAGGTGGAACCCTAGAGCTGACACTCACACACTAGGATAGTAGGTGGGAGGGACCCCGGGAGGGAATATAATGACCTCTAGGGGGAACTAGTGAGCAGTTGGTCAGTCGGAGTTAGAGAAGAGAGATGGAGTAAGAGCTGGAGCAAGGAGGGTCTCCTTGGCTGAGGAGCCCAGAAAGTGCAGATCCCAGAATAGAAGCAAGGAACTGAGGCTCAGCAGTTCAAGGGAAGAAACCGGGTACCGGAGCCCGCAACTGTGAGATCCTACATGGTTCACAGAGAATCCGAAGAACAGGGATATTTTAGATACAGCCTAGTCTCCTGAGTGAGTCAAGAAAAGGGAGCCAAAAGCTAGGAGCAGAGGCCACTGCTTAGCTTAAGAGAAGGTTGTCCCGGAGACCGCAAAGGTATATACTTTATTTATTTCATTTATTTAGTTGACCACCAGGGCCACGGCCTCAGGCAAGCCACAGTGACATCCCAAAAGACCGAAACCGCCCGAGAGCTGAGATCCGAGCCCTGGGGCGCGTCAAGAGTACCCTCATCAGAATGTGTGTGTGCTACTGGCTATACAGATAGCAACTAAGCAGGGAAGTCCTGTTGGGGCTCATACTGTATATTGGGAGCTATGTGAGGGCTCATATTATATATAGGAAACTATTTGGGGACTTATCCTGTATATAGTGGACTATATGGCTGCTCACAATGTATAGAGGGGGCTATGTGTGCACTTCTGCTGTATACGGGTCTATGTGTGTTCTCCTGCTGTATACAGGGCCTAAAGTGGAGTTCCTACTGTATACAAGGACTTTGTGGAGCTCCTGCTATATACAAGGAATATGTGGAGCTCCTTCTACATCCAGAAAGCTATGTGTGAGCTCCTGCTGAATCCTGGGGGCTATGTGTTGGTTCCTGCTGAATTTAGGTGGCAATGTGTTGGCCTCCGTTAAATCCAGGGGGCAGGGGCAGTGTGTGGGTCTCCTACTGATTCCAGGGGCTATGAGTGAGTTCCTGCTGCATCCAGGGGGCAGTGTGTGGGCTTCTGCTGATTCCAGGGGCTATGTGTGAGCTCCTGCTGCATCCAGGAGGCTAGGCACGAGCTCCTGCTGCATCCAGGGGGCTATGCACAGGCTCCTGCTGCAATCCAGGGCCTATGTTTGGGCTCCTGATGTCATCAGGGGCTATGTGTGGGCTACTGCTGATTTAGGAGCTTTGTTAAAATAATTTACAATCTGTTTTATTACATTTAGCCCTATGTTATGTGTAGTGCTGTATCAAGGGAGAAATAAATATGACGCATATTATATGAGTGTCACTGTTTTTCTCATTTTGCATCTACAGATGTGTACTTGTGTGCTAATCACATGAGCTATCACACGATTTATCAAAAGATGATCATGTGACATGTCACATGGTTACTTTGCTTTGGGGGGGCCCTACCTTCTAAACAGTCCACAGCCCTACGTACCCTTAACCCCCTCCCGACGTTTGACGTTATAGAGACGTCATGAAAGTCGGTGCGTTCCCGATCTATGACGTCTCTATAACGTCATGGCTTCTTTGCCCTCCTACAGATCCAGTGACAAGTCACCGGAGCTGCAGGATCGCAAGGACCCATACTTTAGCCCGGGGGGGGGTGGCTTAGCCCCCCATGGCTAAAGTCGCTCTGATTGGCAGTTGAAAATGAAACTGTGGAATCAGAGCGATTCACCCCTCCAAATCTGATTGGAGCTCTCCAATCAGATCTGGAGAGGCAGATCGGTGGGTGCCCTTCACCTCCTCAGCCCCCTCCGCTCCAGTAACCATCAGGGCCCCCCCTGTCCCTCTCATCCGCACCCCCATCCGCCCCCCTCCTCAGGACCCTGTGCATTATGTATCAGCCGGCAGGCTGCACCCGCCGGTGCACCGACGGTCAAGTTCCTCAGCCCTCTCCCATGAATGTCACCCCCCCCGTCCCACCCCCCACCTCTAATCCTGTGTATGTCCCCCTCACCTCTGCTGGCGGGCTGCACCCATCAGTGCACCCGCCGGTCAGCTTTCTCCATCTGCGCTGTGTGGGCCCCTCCTCCACTCCCGGGTCCTCCTCCTCACCGGTGGATCGTGAGGGAGATAAGTATTTATGGATGGATGGGTGGGTGCATGCATGGATGGATGGATGGGTGGGTGCATGCATGGATGTGGGTGCATACATGCATGGATGGATGCATGGTGGTGCATGCATGGGTGCATGCATGGGTGGATGGATGGGTGCATGCATTGATATGTGCGTGCATAGATGTGTGCATAGATTGATGTGTGAGTGCATGGATGTGTGCCTGCATGGATGGATGTGTGCCTGCATGGATGGATGTGTGCCTGCATGGATGGATGTGTGCGTGCATGGATGGATGTGTACGTGCATGTATGGATGTGTGCGTGCATGTATGGATGTGTGCGTGCATGTATGGATGTGCGCGTGAATGTATGGATGTGCGCGTGCATGTATGGATGTGTGCGTGCATGGATGGATGTGTGCGTGCATGGATGGATGTGTGCGTGCATGGATGGATGTGTATGTGCATGGATATGTGCATGCATAGGTGTGTGCATGGATGTGTGCATGGATGGATGTGTGCATGGATGGATGTGTGTGTGCATGGATGTGTGCGTGCGTGGATGTGTGCATGCATGGATAGGTGTGTGCATTCATGGCTGTGTGCAGGGATGGATGTGCGTGCATGGATGTGTGCATGGATGGATGTGTGCGTGCATGCATGGATAGGCGCATGGATGGATGATGGGTGCATGGGTGGATGATGGGTGCATGGGATGGATGGATGCATGGGTGGATGGATGGGTGCAACAAGGGATCAAGTGTCCTCTTGTTGTAGTCTCTGGGATCATAGTCATGGTGCACTGTATGACAGATCATTGCCATACAGTGCACCATGACTCTGACCCCAGAGACTGTAGGAAGAGGATACTTGATCCCTTGCTGCAGTCTCTGGATTAAGCAGAGGTGATCAAGTGTCGTGGGACCTTCATTGTGGACTACGTCAGAGGCGATCGAGCGCCGTGGAACCTTCGTTGTGGACTACGTCGGATGTTTATAATAAAGATGGAGTCCAAATTTTGTTTGTGTTTTTTTTTTCAAATAAAAAGATTTCTTTCTGTGTGGTGTATTTTTTGACTATTTACTAGAGATTCCTAATGGCCGGGTCCAACCTTGGCCCGATATTATGAATCTCGGGCTTAGTGCTAGCTGCCAACAAAAAAGCTGGCATTAACCCCTTTATTACCCAGTTTGCCACCGGCTCCAGGGCAACTGGAAGAGTCTGGGTACAGCGCCAGAAAATTGCGCTTCAATGAATGTGCCATTTTCTGGGGCGGCTGCGGGCTGCAATTTGCAGCATGGGGGGGCCCAGAACGCTTATGCCTCTCCATGCTGAGGATTCCAGCCCCCAGCTGCAAGTTGTACCTATCTGGACCAAAAATATGTCAGAGCCCCACATCTTTTTTTTTTTAGAATTAGTTCTTGAAATTAAAAAAATGGGCTTCGCTGTATTTTTGGTTGCCAGCCAGGTACAACAAAGCAGCTGGGGGTTATTAGCAGTCCGTAGCTGCCAAGTTGTACCTGGCTGGACCAAAAATATGGCGTAGCCCCACATCATTTTTTTTCTAGAATTAGTTCTAGAAATAAAAAAATGGGCTTTGCTGTATTTTTGGTTGCTAGCCAGGTACAACGAGGCAGCTGGGGGTTGGTGGCAGTCCATAGCTGCCAAGTTGTACCTGGCTGGACTAAAAATATGGCAGAGCCCCACATCATTTTTTTTTCTAAAATCAGTTCTAGAAATAAAAAAATGGCCTTCTCTGTATTTTTGGCAGCCAGCCAGGTACAACTTGGCAGCTGGGGGGCTGGAACCCTCAGCGTGGAGAGACCAAAACATTGTGGGCACCCCAGACTGCAAATTGCAACCCACAGCCACCCCAAAAAATAGCGCATTCATTAGAGGCGTGATTCTCTGGTGCCCCAACTCTTCCAGTTGCCCTTGTGCTGGTGGCACACAAGGGCTCTCCATACGCGACATGGTGCCCGCTAACAAGTTGAATGGAAAATTAGCTCCAATTGTTAGCGGACGCCATGTCATGTATGGAGAGCTCCTGTGTGCCTAAACATTGCAGCTCCCCCACAAGTGACCCCATTTTGGAAACTAGACCCCCAAGGAACGTATCTAGATGCATAGTAAGCACTTTCAATCCCCAGGCGCTTCACAAATTGATCCGTGAAAATGAAAAAAAAGAACATTTGTGTGAAAAAAAGTACTTCTCCTTATTATGGATCAATTTGTGTGAATGGACCAATAACTATGGCCCTTCCCTGAGAATACCAGACCCCAACTTTCTGCTTTATCTATAAATCTATCTATCTATTTATCTAACTATCTACTTATTTAGAAATGTATCCTATCTATAAAACTATCTACAGTTGAATCCAGGTGTTTACATATGGTACACTATATAAAAAGACACTTATGCATGCTTTTCTCACCATCTGCCATGAAATCAGAATAATCCTTTCCTTTTGTAGGTCAGTTAAGATTACCATAGTTATTTAAATTTGCCAAATGCCAGAATAAGAGAGAGAGAGAATGTTTTAAGGCATTTTTAATACTTTTAGCAAAGTCACAAGTTAAGATTACTATGCCTTTAAACAATTTGGGACAGCCCATATCATGATATCATGTGTTAGGAATCTTCTGATAGGTTTATTGCCGACATCTGAGTTAATTAGAAACAGACCTGTGAAAGTATTTTAATGCACACCTGAAACACACTGCTTGTTTGTGTGGAATCATAGGAAAGTCTAAAAAATCAGCCAAGATATCAGAAAGAGAATTGTGGACTTGCACAAATCTGGTTCATCCTTGGGTGCAATTTGTAGATACCTGAAGGTGACTTGTTCATCTGTACAAACAATTATATGCAAGTACAAAAAAAATGGGAATGTCCAGCCATCATACCGCTCAGGAAGGAGACTGGTTCTGTGTCCCAGAGATGAACGTATTTTGGTCTGACATGTGCATATCAACCCAAGAACAAAATTAAAAAACTTTTTGAAGATGATGGCAGAAGCTGGTAAGATTATATCATTATCCACAGTCAAACGAGTACTGTAACAACATGGGCTGAGAGGCCAGTCTGCCAGGAAGAAGCCATTTCTCCAAAAGAATCATAAAGAAAGCCAGAAGAATTTTTGCAAATGCATACAGGACATCCATTTTTGAGACATGTTTTAATGAAACTAAAATTGAACTGTTTGGCCATAATGACCATTGTTACATTTGGAGGAAAAAGGGAGAAGCTTGGAATGGAATCTTAACAACAGCATCCCAACTGTGAAACTCAGGGGTGCAGCCTCAAGAGTTATGTTGCAGAAGGGACTGGTGCACTTCACAAAATAGATGGCATCATGAGGAAAAAAGATTATGTGGCAATACGGAAACAAAATCTCAAGATATCAGCCTGGAAGTTAAAGCTTTGGCGAAATGGGTCTTCTAAATGGACAATGGCCCAAAGCATACTGCCAAACTGGTTACTAAGTGACATATAGCTAAGAAAGTCAATGTTTTGAGTGGCTGTCACAAAGCCCTAATCTCAACCCTATTGAAAATGTATGGGCAAAATTGAAAGGTAGGGTTTGAGGAAGTGGACCTATAAACATGGCTCAGTTACATCAGTTCTGACAGGAGGACTGGGCCCAAATTCCTACCAACTATTATGAGAAGCTTGTGAAAGGATATCCAAAATGTTTGACCCAAGTCATACAGTTTAAAGGCAATGGTACCAAATATTAATGACATGTATGTAATTGTGACTTTGCAGAAAATAATAAAAATGCCTTAAAACATTCTCTCCCTCATTATTCTGGAATTTGGTAAATTTTAATAATTATGGTAATTCTAATTAACTTAAAATGTGAAAAGGTTTCAGAAAATGAGAAAAACATGCAACTATGTATGCATATGTGTCTTTTTATATATTGTATGTAAACGCAGTGCTTTTTTTGTGGGGGTACATACCGGTACGCCTACCGGAAAATCTGAAGATCGGCAGTACATACCGGTACGGCGCACCGAAAATCTAAAGAGCAGCACTGACCTGCTGTGTCACAGGCTGTGTGTAGTACTAGTAGCACAGTTTCCCTCAGAGCCGGAGGACCTTCGATTATGTCACATACATGTGACTCGGGTGGGCGGAGTTTTGCCCAGAGGGAAAGAAGATGGAGGAGGACGACTAATGCTGTGCAGGCTGCAGTGCAGGGTATGTGACAACAGCACAAATTAATTGAAAGGACTCGGAGCAGGGGGATGGAGAGACCAGGGGGATGAAGAATGGCGGGAGCAGGAGGATGGAGGGAACAGGGGGATGAAGAATGAAAGGAGCAGGGGAATAGAGGATGGAAGGAGCAGGGGGATAGAGGATGGAAGGAGCAGGGGGATGGAGGGAACAGGGGCATATAGGCCACAGAAGTGAATGACGAGACGTAGGGCTGCACCCCTCCCCCACCCCACAAGCTCGGCCGGCGCCAGACAGCAGCTCACCACCCCCCCCTCTCCGCCTAGGGTATGCGTACCAGGAAATATTTTTTTACAAAGAAAGCACTGTGTAAACGTCTGGTTTCAAGTCTATCTAGCTATCTCTATCCATCCTATCTAACTTGTCTATCCTACAGTATCTATCCATTCAACTCTCTATCTAGCTATCCATCCAACCATCTATCTATTTATATATCTACAGATCTATCTGTCTTTTTGAACTAAGCTACTAGACTTCACAGCCACTGGGACTTTCGACAGGTGTCAGGAGAGGAAGCCTTAAAGGAATGTGTAGGGGAGTCTTGAAGGTTCATGGAGTTCACAGCTCTTGGGACATCTTGAGGCCATGAACTCTTCCCAAAGTTCACAGTCTCCAGATGTCGCAACAGCTGGAAACTTAAGGAACCTTAAAAGTTCCTTTAAAGTCACTGGGTTGACAGTTGCTGCAAGATCCAGTGGCTCTGAGGCCCAGAAACCTTAAAGGAATCTTTAAGGGAGACATTATGGGTCCTAGAGTTTCCAACTGCTGGCACATCTGGAGGCTGTGAGTTTTTCCCAAAGTTCACAGTCTCTAGGTGTCCTAACAGCTGGGAAGTTAAGAAACTTAAAGGCACCCTTTAAAGTCTCCCTTAAAATCACCGGGTTGACAGTTGCTGTAAGTATAATGGCTGTGAATTCTGGTCTTCTTCAAGAATTCAAGAAATCTTTAAGGTTCCTTGAGTTCAAAGCTGTTGGCACAGCTAGAGATTGTGAACTCTTCCCAGAGTTCATAGCCTCCAGGTGTCCCGACAGCTGGGAAGCACAGGTACCTTAAAGTCTATCTTAAATCTCCTTTAAGGCTTCCTGTCATCATAGCTACCTGTCAAACTGTGCTGCTGACATGACACGCACTCCAACAGTCTGGCATTGAGTTCATCTGAGGTACTGTGAGAATTGTCAGAAGTGACCTCAGGGGAACTCAGTATGGGACAGTTGGAGTGTGCGGCGACTGCCGTGACAAGCCCTCTGACCGTCTGGCATTGAGTTCACATTAAGTCACTGTAGAGCTAAGATGTTAATGGCCATCAGGAATCCATATTGGTAGCCTATCTTTAAGGAATCCTTTAAGATAGTAGACAGTAACAGTTTAGCTTGCATTAGCTTGTATTTTCTGTATATTTCCCAATGCCTGGAGTATTTAATTACCGAATAGCTCATTTATGAATGTTTTAGTGAGAAAGAGTATGTTTATAGTATCATCCAATTACTGCATAGTTTTCTTATCAATGTTTAGTCAGAAATGTTGTGTTTATAGTATAGTAAAACATTTGGTACCACAAGAGCCTTTGGCATGTTTCATCTGATTATGTATTTATCTGATGTTAACTAACATCTGAAGAGTTGGCCACTCAGCAAGAGGGATACCATATCAGACAAATAGAACCTGTCTATTCTAGAGCTTGTGTAACACTTGACATAAGACATAAGCTCTGTTAACCTGTGGACTAAAGGGGATGCCCGTGATGTCATAGTGTGGATCCCAGGAATCTCTCTGTCTTTGCTGTTTCACTTCTCACAGCTGATGTTCCCAGACAGATGATGTGCTGCTCCTGTTGAAGTTTTTCCTGTGTACTGTGAAACGTAAGTACTTTGCCTTTTTGATTTTATACTATGCAAAAGTGTACGCAATATCACACTATTTCCTTTTCTCAGTAATCATTGAATTATTATAATAAAATTAATTACCTTCTTTAATGCTGTATCTGACCCCTTTAAATACTTGGCAAAACAGTCACTCTGACAGCTCCCACAGTGCTGCCAGTGTGTTCGGAAGGTCGCATTGTGACATCGTGGGGATTACGTCTAATTTATGGGGTGTGTTTGGGTTAATAAATTAGTGAACGAGGGTGTGTTTTTTAAATCTAATGGATGCGCCAAATCTGGAGTGGCTGCAGGCTGATATTTTAAGGCTGGAGAGAGCTCACTAGACATGAGCCTCCCCAGTCTGAAAATACTAGTCAACAGCTGTCTGCTTTTTCATTCCTGGTTATCAAAAATGGGGGGACCCACAACATTACTTAACTACATAATACAAAAAAAAAAACAAAAAAAAAAAAGGAGTGGGGGAGCTTCTATATTTAATAATCAGCAAAGATAAAGCAGACAGCTGGGGTCTGCAGCCCGCAGCTGTCTATATTATATGTGCTGGTTATCAAAAATTGCTGGGGGACCACTATTTTTTGTTTCACTGAGCCTGCCAATCACAGCAACAACTGTGAACTAGAAATGCATCCTGGCATCTTCTCCATGCTGTTCCCTATTCAGTTTCAGCACTTTACTATCCATATCTGCATTTTTACAGCCCTCTCAGACCTCCTGGTAAGGTCTAATGGTAAATTACTCATGTTTCCCATTGACTTGCATTAGGATTGATATTCGAAATACGGTATTTAGCACAAATAATCCAAACCCAAATATTTTGGTATTCGCTCATCACTACTAGAGATGAATGAATCTGATAAGATTTTATTTTGCAAATCATGCAGAATTTAACATAAATTCGATGTGCAGCAAATTTATTCTCCATTTATTGAAAGTCGCTTATTGTGTTCTGGAGTCTGGAAAAAATACATAAAACATCACTGCTCACCTGTGCTGCTAATAATCCCCTGACCATGACTAGGGTTGTGCTGGGACATTCAGAGTTTAGAGCTGGAGAAAACAGATTTTGGAAACATTTTTAGTAAACTAGTATACCGTATATACTCGTGTATAAGCCGACCCGTGTATAAGCCGACCCCCTACTTTTGCCCCCAAAACCTGGGAAAATCTATTGACTCGCGTATAAGCCGAGGATGGACCCCAGCACAGGTATACAGCCCCCAGCAGTGGTATACAGGCCCCAGCAGTATGATATACAGCAGCCCCCAGTGGTATATACAGCAGCTCCCAGTGGTATATACAGCAGCCACAGTGGTATATACAGCAGCCCCATTGGTATATACAGCAGCCCCCAGTGGTATATACAGCAGCCCCAGTGGTATTGCAGCCCCTATATACAGCAGCCCCAGTGGTGTATACAGCAGCCCTTATATACAGCAGCCCCAGTGGTATTGCAGCCCCTATATACAGCAGCCCCAGTGGTATTGCAGCCCCAGTGGTGTATACAGCAGCCCCTATATACAGCAGCCCCAGTGGTATTGCAGCCCCAGTGGTATTGCAGCCCCTATATACAGCAGCCCCAGTGGTATTGCAGCCCCAGTGGTGTATACAGCAGCCCCTATATACAGCAGCCCCAGTGGTATTGCAGCCCCAGTGGTGTATACAGCAGCCCCTATATACAGCAGCCCCAGTGGTATTGCAGCCCCAGTGGTGTATACAGCAGCCCCTATATACAGCAGCCCCAGTGGTATTGCAGCCCCAGTGGTATTGCAGCCCCTATATACAGCAGCCCCAGTGGTATTGCAGCCCTAGTGGTGTATACAGCAGCCCCTATATACAGCAGCCCCAGTGGTATTGCAGCCCCAGTGGTGTATACAGCCCCTGTATACAGCAGCCCCAGTGGTATTGCAGCCCCAGTGGTGTATACAGCAGCCCCTATATACAGCAGCCCCAGTGGTATTGCAGCCCCAGTGGTATTGCAGCCCCTGTATACAGCAGCCCCAGTGGTATTGCAGCCCCAGTGGTGTATACAGCAGCCCCTATATACAGCAGCCCCAGTGGTATTGCAGCCCCAGTGGTGTATACAGCCCCTATATACAGCAGCCCCAGTGGTATTGCAGCCCCAGTGGTGTATACAGCCCCTATATATAGCAGCCCCAGTGGTATTGCAGCCCCAGTGGTGTATACAGCCCCTATATACAGCAGCCCCAGTGGTATTGCAGCCCCAGTGGTGTATACAGCAGCCCCAGTGGTATTGCAGCCCCAGTGGTATTGCAGCCCCTATATACAGCAGCCCCACACAAATGCTGGCACACGTCCCCCCCTGTTGTAAGGCCCCCCCCTGCTGATTACTTACCATCCCTGGTCTTCAGCAGCACCCCGGCGCCGGTCCTCTGTGTTCCGGTCCTCCGTGATCCCGTCCTCTGTGCTCCGCTCCACGGCTGCATCCGGGGTCCCCGCGCGTCGCAGAAGCGATGACGTCATCGCTTCTGCGACCCGGCCGGTCACATGATACAGCCGGGGAACGGAGCACAGAGGACGGGATCGCGGAGGACCGGAGCACAGAGGACCGGCGCCGGGGTGCTGCTGAAGACCAGGGATGGTAAGTATTCAGCAGGGGGGGCCTTACAACAGGGGGGGACGTGTGCCAGCATTTATGTGGGGCATTATCTACCTATATGCACTGCTCCCCCTGGCGCTGATTGACAGGGGGATGCAGTGCATATGTAATGAGCGGCCCCACGTGACGGGGCCGCTCATACAGCAGCCTCCCCCCGCCTCCTCCTGCCTCCCCAGCCCGACACAGCCCCCACCCCACTCACCCCTGTATAGTGACTCGTGTATAAGCCGAGGGGGGGACTTTTCAGCCCAATTTTTGGGCTGAAAAACTCGGCTTATACACGAGTATATACGGTAATTAATTTCCATTCAAGTAAATTCACCCATCTCTAGTTCCAATAGCAGAGATTAATGTCTTCCATTTTGAAATGAAAACTCATTAATCACTGAAAGAAAATATATTGTGAACCTGCACCAGAAGTACTTTCCAGCAGCTTCACATATGATCCAAATATGACCAAGCTCTAGGATAGAATTGATGGCCAGGGGAAAACCCCCACTGCAATAGGTTTGCTTTAGGGTTTTCTTGCTATTAGAGAGTGTGGCTAATCCACCCTAATGTTTTCTAATATGTTGGGATCACTACCCAATACCGTATTGTCACTTCTGCCAACATGTGATGTTCTGTGACCCAGGGGGTACGTAAGGTCTGCTTGTCACATTTTTACCCTGACTCCTTCTATCCATATGGGCACAGGGAGGCATAGAGAGTGAGACAGGGTGATTCACACAACGTCTGGCATGATGCCACAGAGCTGCCTCCAGTTTCTTGTTAGAAATAAACCTGGTGTCTTAACAGGATTATATGGGGCCAGAAACCAGCCCAGGTAGCATGTAATATTAAACCGAGAATACGGCCGTGGGAATTCATGGATCAAGATAAAAGAGCAACCCAAAATTAAATAATATATTTAATTGCAGTAAGTGCACTCTAAATAAAAACATAATTTACATGATGGGTTTACAGATATTATAGCCAGATATGCAAATAAAGGTAGTTACATTTTTCTGCATATACCTTTTGTAAGTCAATTACGAGTTCTGACTTTAAGCCTTATTTGCTGATTCAGCATATGAGAGGCACTGTGCAACCAGGGGTTTTCTTGGTTACTTCCAGCACATGAAATGACATGATCTCCCTATAGAAAGAATATGGCTATTGCTCGCATTCAGTGCGCACCCAGAAATTTCCCAAGGTAGGGTCCAAGAAACACACACCGGCCCTGAAAGGGGGTGTCACCCCCCAGCGGGGTTCCGAGGGCAAAGCCCCCGTGGGGTGGTTTGGGGGAGCGAAGCCCCCCTAAAGGCAGCCTCTTTGTGGGCCCTTGGGTGCTGTGTAATTGTTCCTGTCTCCTGACATAGGGCCAGCTCCTTGTGTACTGCACCACTTCTCAGGGCCGTCCAAAGGGGGGTCCAGACACGTAGGTCCCCCCCCTTGGTGCGCCTATGCTCGCATTCACAGATACCTTCTTGGTGGTCTCTCCATTCCCAACCTCCAGGTTGGTTCTAATTCCCTCCCCTGGTGCTTGAGCTGAAAATTCCAAAAATCTATGATGTGTCATAACTTTTCAAAAGAAGGTCCTGAGGAGATGGTTCTGGTGCCATTGGACCTACTTTTGGAGACCAAACTCTGGTTACCTACCTGGCTTCCGCTAGCCATTCTTGGTATCTCCCCACCCCAGAGTTATAGGAAGAATTTGGATCGAGGTGTGTGTTCAGTTTGTCCCTGCAGTTCCGGGAATAAACTTTGTGTAGGGCTTCGATATACAGTAATTCTGTAATCCTTTATGATATTACAGTACCTGTCCGACTGCTGGTTTTGTTTGAGGTTTAGTAGGTCAGCAGGGTTTTTTTTTCCTGTTAGAGACAAATGCTGTGTGTCTTTCCATTTGAAGCTGTTGATTCTGTCATCTCTCCATTTGTGACAGTGGATAGAAGTATCCCATTTCAGACTGCTACTCTGAACATGAAGCTGAATAGGTGCATGTAGTAATCTTCCATATTTTTCACAGATAGAATTCCCATTGGTGAAGAAAGGTGGCAAATACACCCAACATTTTATTTTGAAAGCTGCAGGTAGAACCAAAAAATCTGTTGTTTATATTGAACATTTCTTAACTTTCTCTTCACTGACATAATCTGTTGCGGGCCAGGCTGGATGCCAAGATATGTATCCGATGGTTGGCCATTTCTTCCAAAATCTGCTGGTGTAGTGTATTTGGGCTTTAACTTGTGTAAATACAAGCTGCAGGAACTTAATACTCCTGGGACTATCATATACAGCTAGAGGTCCACGACAATGAAGCATCCTCAATCATAGAGGTTTCCTGGGCCCATACCTACCTCATCTATCTACCAGATTACTCCTTTGATCTGCTATTAAAAAATAGGTCACTAAACCACAACAACTCTTTCTCACTACTTCTTCACCCTGATTCTAATGACGTTGCCAAAATCACTTGACAAGTGTATTTTACACCTAAAGTGGTTGTTTAGTCTAAAATGACAAGTTTGCAGTCACTCTATGTGACTGTAGACTGGTGAATCCTCGCATTGCAAGCACTATCATGATTCACCGATGTTAGAGCTAATCATGGAATGGTGACTACGTGGTTGCAAGTATGCAATATGAATATTCCTGGCCAGAATCTGATTAGACCTAAATTCATACACTTGCATTAAGCAAGGCCATGCTAATCTAGTCAGATTCTGGTCAGGAGTATGCATATTGCATACTAGTGACCACATGACCGCCATTCCCAGCTCTTATACCAGAGAATACTCACAGCGCACAGTGCGTGCAATGTGAGGAATCACAAGTGTGCCTGATGGAGAGACATGAGAAGTCTCAAAAGCTTGCTGCTTTGTAACATCAATTACTTTATTTGTGTTAGCTAATAAAAGCTATCACAAATACAAGATTACTATTTTGCTTCTCCCACTGAGAGCGATCAATCTTTCATCCATCTTCCAGTCACATAGAGCGACTGAAGTTTTGTCATTTTAGACTGGACAACAGTTTTATTAACTAAATCGTCATGTAACCAGTTGGTTAATTTATTTGCTCAGTGAGTTACACGTTTTCTTAAGTAGAATATTTTGTTAATTCCTTGATGCCTTTTGGTTATTTAAAATAACTAATAACACTACCATTTGCTTAGATCCTCAAAGAGAGTGTTGATATAAGGAAATTTTGTTCCGATGGGGGGTTTATGATGACAACTTTTAGTCCCTTTTATGTGTTGAATGTAATTCATTTTACAATGGTCTGCTGCTTCATATACTGATCGCTCAGATCCTTCCACAGTTCTTTTCTTTTTTGCATTCTTGTTGTTACAGTGTAATTATACTGTTGATAGACAAGCATGTTGTTTTGTTAAATTTACTCATACTGTTATCTCACCTCTCTCTTTTATTATTCTTAGTTACCCTTTTGTTTAAAGAATTTCATAAAAAAATTTAATGCAAATAAAAAAAAAAATTATACTCAGACACCAGGGAAGAGATTCTGAGATGTTCATATGTAAAACATCAACCTGTACACAAATGACATATATTTTTGATATAATGACATACAAAACTTGGTAATTTGGCATGTCTTATGTAAAATTGTTTACTTTTCTAGACAAATAATTTATTTTTATTGCTGCACATTCATGTTCTTGTACGAACAGTAATTAAATGCTACAATTGTTATACTTAAAGCGGCTTGTCATGTCCATTAATGGGTAAAATTGAAAAATGTTTGTAAAAACAAGCAACTCTACAATCTACTTGATATTAAAAATCCTTTTCATTCTCCAGAACAGAGGTATTTTTTTAAATTATTGTATATTGCTTGTTGCCTAGGGTCAGGGCTGCCTCAAGGAATTTCAGGGCCCCATACTGGAAACATTTTGGGGCACCCTTGAGAGTCCACATCAGCTTTACCTCAACCCCAGATCCGCCTCCACCCCCGAACCTTCCACAGTCTCACTGCCACTCTAGAAACTCTTTACATCTGCACTCCACTCCCTCCCCAAAGTGCTCTAAGTAGTTGTCATGTGACCAATCATTCATATATGATTTTATACTTATAGTCATGTGCTGACAAACTGCTCCTCATAATTGTTTTAGCAGGAAAAAAACTGTCACATGACCATAAGTATGAAAATCAATTATGAGTGGAGTGTCCATTTGATGACTGCTGGAAATAGAAAACAGAGCTGAATCTTGACAGTGAGTATAATACATGCTGTTAGAATTGGTCTACTGTCAGGAATCCGGGTCTTCAGATTACCCTTTGTGTCTCTTCGCCCTTTTCCAAAATTACATCTGCTGCCTTGTTCCTGTCCATGTGTTCTTGACGTTCTGCCTTTATAAGCTCCAGTCAGTCCTTGCTTGAGTATCCTGCTTGGGTCCCTGTGTCACGTGTTGACTGCTATCAGTCCATGTGCTATGCTGCTGTAGTTTTATCAGAGTTAATTTCCTTTGGCACATGCCAGAAAGCTAATGCCAGAAAGCTGGTGTAGTTTATGTTATGTGTGTGGCTCTGCAACTGGAGGTGGGAGGGTGCATCAGAGAATTCAGATCTCCACTCCCTCAGCCTTTAAGTAGTTCTTCTTGCTTCCACCAGGGGTCGAAGATAAAGTTTATTCTCTACTAGGACGTCAAGTGGGAGTTCTTGTTTCTTTTGTGGTCAAGCTGATCACTTTATTAGGGTTTCTCCACACCACTCTAAACCCGTTTCTCAGCCACTGAAGTCCTTTATTGATAAACGCCTGAGTACTACTGTCTCTGCTGTGTTGGTCAGGCCTGCTTCTATGTCTCCAGTGGAGATGGTTAAACACCTATTCGAGAAGAGGGGCAAAACCAAGCTTACACCTAAGAATGATGTGGGGCCCAGGTGTTATCCTGACAAGAGTGATAGGGGAGAGTGGTGACTTGAGTAAAGGGGGTGTCACACGCGTCAATGTCGTCAGCGAGATGATCGCTGACAACATTGACGGCTGATTGCTGGTGAGCTGTCACACAGACAGACTCACCAGCGATCAATTGACCAGTGACATCATGGAAACGATTTAAATATCGTTTCCACGATGTCCTGCTCCCGCTGCCAGCCTGCTGGAAGCGGGAGCAGGCTGGTCTCCAAGGTACACGTCGGGTAACTAGGCAGCGCGCACTGCCTAGATACCCGACGTGTACCTTAGTTACCAGCCTCCTCCGCTCACCCGGTGAGCGGAGGAGGCTGGTAACTAAGGTACACAGTCGGGTATCTAGGCAGCGCGCGCTGCCTAGTTACCCGACGTGTACCTTAGTTACCAGCCTCCTCCGCTCACCCGGTGAGCGGAGGAGGCTGGTAACTAAGGTACACAGTCGGGTATCTAGGCAGCGCGCGCTGCCTAGTTACCCGCAGTGTACCTTGGAGACCAGCTCCCAGCGCTTGTGACAGGCGCTGGGAGCTGGAATATCGCTAGTCCCGGTGTCACACGCAGCGATGCTGCGTGTCCACCGGGCGACAATCGCCAGGTTTCAGAGCTGGTTCTGAAACCTGGCGATCATCAACCAGCGATTTATCGCTGGTTGATGCAGTATGTCACACGCGTCAATATCGCTGCAACGTCACGTGCAGTCGTTATCGTGCAGGCGATATTGACGCGTGTGACACCCCCTTTAGTCTTTTGTGGGAAAGTTTTCTGAGAAGAGACAAGGAAATGTGGGGGGGTGTGGCCGACCTCTGAATGGTACAGGCTGCTTAGTGCAGGAGCTCCAGCAGAGACTGGCTTCAACTCAGCACAACAAGGTGTAAAACTGCTCTGAGAAGCCCTAAATAAGTTAACTGGTGACCTGAGGACACAGTGGTTCCAATGGTGCAAGGCAAGTTAGCAAGAAGGAGCTCACCAAGGAAGGTGACTGCATATTTCTCCAGAGACCAAGTACTGAATACAGCCTCTAAAGGCTGCAGATTCTCATTCCCGAGCTCCTACTTCCTGCTATGGAGGCTTTGTTGAAGTCCCTGAGGCAAGAGATCCAAGCTGCTCTGAATGTAATGATAGCTCAGTTTAAGACAGAGTTCAGCTGAAGGACCTGGGAACTAAAATAGATCATCTGGAGGAGAAGGTGGCAGAACTTACTAAATGTCATAATGAACTAATAGATGCTAATGAGGCTTTAGAAAAGGAGGTTTCCCAAATCCACAACAAGACCCTGGACATGGAGGACAGGGCCAGAAGGAATAATATTTGCATTAGAGGGATTGATGAATCCAATCTTGACAAAGACTTGCCAAGTCTCCTGCAAATATTCATACACACACTGATTCCTTCTGCAGAAAGCAAGGACTTAATTGTGCATAGAATACACAGGGTTCCGAAACCAAAAGGCCTCGACCCACATTTACCACAAGATGTTAGCGGCTACATCCATTTCTATACAATAAAGGAGACTTTTATGGCTTCCCTCAGGAAAATGCCGAAACATCTGGATAACTTGGCCCACCTGAAGGTAATACCTGATTTGTTGGCAGGTACTGTAGCTCAGAGAAGGAAGTATATACAGTATACTACAGCCCTCAGAGAACAAGGGATAAAGTACCACTGGGGGTTCCCCTCTAAAGTGAAAGTCTTGAGGGACAATTCCATATTTGTCTGCACATCCCCGGAAAAGGCAAGAGATTTATTGCTAAAATGGAAGATTCAGCCTATATATCCTAATGACAAAAGAGCTCCTCAGGCACAGAAAAAGAAAAGACTGGTTTATGGGATGAATGACTACTGCAGAGCCGTTCTCTGCTTCCTACTTTCTACTGTTTGTCTGGTGCCTCTATGGCAATGTTGAAATCAAGCAAAGTTACCCACAGAGTGTCTTTTTCACTCTTTCACAGTATTTTTTCACTTTTTTCCTTTTTCTTTACTGCTTGCTTGATTTTGGAACTGTAAGGGGACTTCCTCTTATGATGAAGCAAATATTTAGGTTTGATAACCCTTCATTTGTTTATACAAGCACATTTGTTTCCTTGTCTGTCCTCCCTGTGTTTGTCACTCATTTAGGAGCAATGGTTTAACATAAAGCAGTATATAGTATTAACAATGCATATTAAGGTTATATCTATAAATGCCAATAATTTGAACTCCCCAGGTAAAAGATCCATCTTCTAGAAGAATATTTGCAAAGAAACTGCTGACGTAATAAGTGTTCATGAAACGCACTTGTTGGCGCAGGAAAATGCTTGGCTAAAGACCCCATGATATCCACATCAGTTTTTTGCAAACAACAAGACTAAAAGAGCTGGAGTGGCTATTTTTATAAGAGACTTCCTATCCTTTAAGTTGTATTACACTACTAGTGATCCGGAGAGGCGTTTTGTTTTCCTTGATTGTTCTTTAAACAACTCTAGGTACACAATTATATCTCTATATGGCCCAAATATGCACCAGTTTTCATTTATCAGACAAACACTTAAGAGAGTTCAGGTGTTCTCCAAAGGGTTTAAAATTGTTTGTGGAAATTTCAACCTCCTCATGTCTGTCGTGTTAGATTGCTCAAACAGACGTACCTCTAGAGGAGAGATGAAATCACTGGTTTCAGAATATAACATCTGGAGATATCTCCACAGCACTCCACAGCAAAGAGAGATTACTCCCATTTCTCCTGTAGATTTAATTCCTATAGCAGGATATACTATATTTTTGTGGATGATAGAATTCTAGCTTGTGTGCTTGACGCAATGATTGGTGTGATCTTGTGGTCTGACCATGCTCCATTCTCGCTCACAATATCTGATAGGGACTCTTTGTCAAAGCTAATAGGTGGCCTTTAAATGATTTTTTTACTAACCAACAAACAAATCACTGAATTAATAGAGACCAAGTTAAAAGACTTCTTTGACATACATGATGATAGCTCCACCTCAGTTGAAGTCGTATGGTCAGCCCACAAGACATACATGAGAGGTATCTTTATTAAGATGGCAGCAGTAGAAAACAAAAGAGAGGAGGCAGTGTCAGAGCTATTAATTCAAATTAACAATCAGGAATGAATCAGCAAGAAAAACCCCACCCCCCATTTGTCCCAAAAATAACAAAACATAGAATGAGGCTGCATACTCTACTTTTATTCCAGTAGGAATAATATACAATACAATACAAAATATTATGCAATGGGAGATAGAGCAGAGAAGATTTTAGCTAGGAGAATAAAAAAAAAGTGAGATAAGAAATAGGATTGCATACTTGAATAAACCTGATGGGACAAAAGTACTAAATTCAATCGATGTAGCTAAAGAATTTAGGCAATTTTATTATTCACACTACAACCCAAAAGAGAATCCCCATACAGTTCAGCCTAATCCACTAGAAATTGATAACTTCCTCGAAAAAATCTCACTCCCCAAAGTATCAGCGGCTCAGCTAAGTGATCTAAATACTCCCATATCTATCATTGAAATAGAACAAATAATCCGTTCTACTGAAAAGTCCTCTGCTCTGGGCCCAGACGGTTTTTCTAACGCCTATTATCATTGTTTCCCCAAAACTTTAAAGTTTGAAAAATATATCGATGGATTTTGGGTGTTTTATAATACTATGATATATTGGCCCCATACTCTAAACATTTACAACATTTGTAAATCTAATTACCGTATATACTCGTGTATAAGCCGAGTTTTTCAGCCCAAAAATTGGGCTGAAAAGTCCCCTCCTCGGCTTATACACGGGTCAATACGGTATGTGGTGTGTGGGGGCTGTGTCCGGGTGCTGAGGAGGCGGGGGAGGCTGCTGACTGAGCGGCCCGTCACATGTGCCGCTCATTAGATATGCACGGCTCCCCCCACCCATCATAGCGGCAGGGGGAGCCGTGCATACAGCCCCCAGTGGTAGTATACAGGCAGCCCCCCTCCTGCTGGCACTCACCCCCCATACTGTGCAGAGCCCCCCACACTGTGCAGAGCCCCCCCCCCCCGCTGCATTATCTTACCCTCCAGCATCTTCATCACCGCGGGTCCTCCAGTCCTTGCTCACTCGCTGTGTTCGGGTCTCACGTGACCCGGCGCGATGACGTCATCCCACTGCGACCGCCGGGTCACATGAGACCAGGAACACAGCGCGCGAGGATGGACGCGAGGGCCCGCTGGATGATAAGTTAATGCAGCGGGGGGGCTCTGCACAGTGTGGGGGGGCTCTGCACAGTGTGGGGGGGCTCTGCACAGTGTGGGGGGCTCTGCACAGTGTGGGGGGCGAGTGCCAGCAGGAGGAGGGCTGCATCACATAGTGCACTGCATCCCACGGCTGGGGGAGCAGTGCACTATCTGATACAGCCCCCTCCTGCCGGCACTCGCCTGCTGTATACTACTGGGGGCCTGCTGTATACTACTGGGGGCCTGCTGTATACTACTGGGGGCCTGCTGTATACCATACTGCTGGGGCCTGTATACCACTGGGGGGGCATGTATACCTCACTGCTGGGGGCTGTATACAATACTGCTGGGGGCTGTATGCCACTGGGGGGACCTGTATACCTTACTGCTGGGGACTGTATACCTGTCCTGGTGGCTGTATACCATACTACTGGGGCCTGTATACCACTGGGAGGGCCTGTATACCACACTGCTGGGGGCTGTATACCTCACTGCTGGGGGTTGTATACCTGTGCTGGGGTCCACCCTCGCCTTATACACAAGTCAATAAGTTTTCCCAGTTTTTGGGGCAAAAGTAGGGGGGTCGGCTTATACACGGGTCGGCTTATACACGAGTATATACGGTAAGCTGAACTGCGAATCACTGATTTTGGAAGTTCGTGGAGACTTGGAAAGGCAGACCCTTCTTCCACTGTCATGGGTTGCCAGAATACAAATTGTAAAAATCATGTTGCTGCCTAAGATTACCTACTTGTTCAGATGTCTCCCTCTCAAATTCCCATCTAGATGAATAGGGCTCCTGCAATCCCTATTTGGTAAGTTTATTTGGAAAAACAAAAAATCAAGAGTGGTGGTCAGGGCTCTACATTTCCAGTATTCTCATGGTGGAATAGGGGTACCAAATGTATTTTGTACCACAAGGCGGCCATACTCGAGACTGCAAAGGATTGGTTGGCTGGGGATCTTAATTAAATATAGCTCCAAATAGAAAGACAGTTTGCCCCCCACAGGATTACTAGACTTTTTTGCTAGAAATTGAGCTACTAAAGCCCCTGAAATCGAATTTTCCCTTACATACAATGTCCTTGTTGATTTCTTATTGGAATAACCTTGATAGAACACTGACAAAATCCCTATTTAAATACATTTCTGTAAAAGCGATCGAGGCACACATCTCTGCTTTATTTCTAGACCTGTGCGTGAAATTAGGTGTAAGCACGCTTGACAAACGCATAGATGGTCCTGTATTCCCCTCCTTTGCAGATTTGTCCCAAATTTACAAGATTCCCAAAACGTGCTTTTATCAGTACTTCCAAATTCGTAATTTTATCCAGTTATGCACATTTCCAGCTTGGTGTAACCCTGACTCATCAGAGATGATGCAGAAATACTTGAAAGTAGAATACCCAAATAAACATGGATTGTCTCTGTTCTATAGGACTCTTAATTCACCAGCGTAAGCAGTCAAACTCCCTTATATGAATGTCTGGGAGGAGGCACTCTTTTACTCACCTAGAACAACTAAACAAAGTACATATGAACTGGTATTTGACCCCTTATAAAATTTCGAAATGTAACACATTATATTCCCCATTATGCTGGAAGGAATGTGGTAAAAAGGAGATCTGAGTCATGTGTGGTGGTGGTGCCCCAAGATAGGAGAATTCTGGAATCAAGTGGCAGACTTAATCAGGACCTTGCTGGAGGGAAGTTTCTACCCCCACACAGGAGGAAGTCATCGGTAGGATAAACTCTCATTATCTACATGAACATTGTTTGGTTCACTCGATTTAAAGCAAAAAGAACGAGTCGCGATGGCTCACACTTAGGATGGTTTAAGTATTTTCCCTGGTTGATTCTGGTCTTCTGATAATTAGATTAGTATACAGAGATGTTTAAAACAAAGCTCCTAAAGCTTATTTCCCCCCCCACTATCCATTACCTTACCTTTTATGTCCAATCATGGCTGCCTCCTTCCTTCTGTGTTGTCCTTTCTTTCCCTTCCCTCTCCTATGATATCCAGTTTGTAATTGGTTTACACTGGTGGTGATTTTTTGGACATGACTCTTAGGGTACCTTTACACACGGCTACATTTGTAGCTTGTCACCAGGTAACTTACTGGTTGCAGTGAAATCATGGATACATGATTCCATTTGTACACAGCAACACGATAGAACCATGTATCCATGATTTCACTGCAACCAGTAAGTTACCTGGTGACAAGCTACAAATGTAGCCGTGTGTAAAGGTACCCTTATAGTGATAAAATTGTGCAAACAAGTTATATATGTTGTTATAAGATTTACCGTATATACTCGCGTATAAGCCGAGTTTTTCAGCCCAAAAATTGGGCTGAAAAGTACCCCCCTCGGCTTATACGCGAGTTTGTGACGGCAGCAGCCCCGGCACTACAGCAGCCCCAGTAATCCAGGGCCCCCCAGCCTTGCTCCGGTCACCTGTAAAGTAAAATATACTTATCACTGTCCCGCTGCCGTCCGCGCCCGCATCTGCCGACATGCGATCCTCCATCTTCATGCGTCTTCTTCCGGTTTCCTGTGTTCATCGCAGGCAATGACGTCATTGCCGGCGCCGAACACAGGAAGTCGGAAGAAGACGCATGAAGATGGAGGATCACATGTCGGCAGATGCGGGCGCGGACGGCAGCGGGACAGTGATAAGTATATTTTACTTTACAGGTGACCGGAGCAAGGCTGGGGGGGCCCTGGATTACTGGGGCTGTTGTATACTACCGCTGGGGCTGCCGGGGCTGCTGTATACTACCGCTGGGGCTGCCGGGGCTGCTGTATACTACCGCTGGGGCTGCTGGGGCTGCTGTATACTACCACTTGGGCTGCTGGGGCTCCTATATACTACCACTGGGGCTGCTGGGGCTCCTATATTACTACCACTGGGGCTGCTGGGGCTCCTATATACTACCACTGGGGCTGCTGGGGCTGCTGTATACTACCACTGGGGTTCCTGTATACTACCACTGGGGCTGCTGTATACTACCACTGGGGCTGCTGGGGCTGCTATATACTACCACTGGGGCTGCTGGGGATGCTATATACTACCACTGGGGCTGCTGGGGCTGCTGTATACTACCACTGGGGCTGCTGGGGCTGCTATATACTACAACTGGGGCTGCTGGGGATGCTATATACTACCACTGGGGCTGCTGTATACTACCACTGGGGCTGCTGGGGCTGCTATATACTACCACTGGGGCTGCTGGGGATGCTATATACTACCACTGGGGCTGCTGGGGATGCTATATACTACCACTGGGGCTGCTGGGGATGCTATATACTACCACTGGGGCTGCTGTATACTACCACTGGGGCTGCTGTATACTACCACTGGGGAGGCCTGTATACCACTGGGGGGGGCCTGTATACCACACTGCTGGGGGCTGTATACCTGTGCTGGGGTCCACCCTCAGCTTATACACGAGTCAATAGGTTTTTCCAGATTTTTGGGGCAAAAGTAGGGGGGTCGGCTTATACACGGGTCGGCTTATACACGAGTATATACGGTATTTGTATACAAAAATTATTATTTAAAAAAAACAAGAGAGACAGTGAAATGTCTCTACTGTTTGCCTCCCTGAAAATATACCCTCTGTCTGTAACCGCATGAATGGTAATAAACGTCCAGGTCCAGACCCGAGTGTGGATGGTTTTGTGTGGGTGTTGTCCAAACATGTCGGGCGGAAGTATGAAGCTGGAGCTCCTACTTGTGGAGTTATTGGCCCATTTAGGTATCATCCATTTGCAACCCTGTATTGTACCAGCTCGAACTTCCTCCAATGCTAAATACCCATAATCTCTTCCATATGTCATCACTCAGAAAATTTAGGACGTTACCAAACGTGCCCGGTTTAGAGTCCAGAGACCTCTCATAAAGAGGGATACTGTCACATGTTGACTGCTTTTATTTTATGCGTGTTGCTGCTGTAGTTTAATCAGAGTTAATTTCCTTTGGCACATCTGGAGTTAATGCCAGAAAGCTGCTGTAATTTATATTATGTATGCAGCTCTGAAGGTGGAGATGGGGATGTAGCAGAGGATTCAGATCTGTACTCCCTCACCCTTTAAGTAGTTGCTCTACAACCGGGGCTGCAGATATTTTAGTCTCTACTAGGACCCGGTGAAGACGTGCGTGCTGGTGCTTCTGCTGGTCCCTTCCTTATAAGTTGCTGTGTTTTTTCCCAGTCTGTGGGAAGAGGTAGGGGCTCTTAACCTAGGGGTTTTCAGGATCAAGGACAAGGGTGATGACCCAGACCTCCTCATCATCAGCAGTACGTCTGGGAGCAGGGTGAGCCAGGAACTCCCAGTCTAAGGGTCAGACTAGCTCCCCTTAAAGCCTTTGCCCATCTTACCAGCCTGCCTTCTGATTTCCTATCCACTACACCACCGTGTGCACCCTGCTCCTTGTGCATCTCAAGTTTTGCTCCTGATCCTGCAATTTTAGTTTGGCCCTTTCCAGTGTCTCCAGTCTGAAGATCTGCTTCCCGTTCCTCTCCTGTATCAAGCTGCTCAGTGCTGTGTGTTTCTGCTTCAGCTCCTGCCTGCCAGTCCTGTGTCACGTAAACTCTGTTTGCTTTGCAAACTCTTAGCAGCTTCCCTGTTTGTTTATTGTAGCAGTGCTCTGGACAGTTCAGGACATTTTTAAGTATACTGCACTGCATCAAGTTCTGGACTTGTTTTCAGAGACTTCTGTTCCCAGGCCTCCCTGGGTATGAATTGTGCTCATAGACTGTTCTGTTATCAGCATATCTCAGCATATCTCAGTGTGAACTATGCTCTTAGACTGTTCTGTTATCGGCATCTCCCTGTGTATACTGTGCTCATTGACTAAAATAATAATAATAATAATAATAAATCTTTATTTATATAGCGCCAACATATTCCACAGTGCTTTACAATACAGTGGTTCATATACGAAAAATATACAATATAATACAGTAAGTACCGTATATACTCGTGTATAAGCCGACCCGTGTATAAGCCGACCCCCCTACTTTTGCCCCAAAACCTGGGAAAATCTATTGACTCGTGTATAAGCCGAGGGTGGACCCTAACACAAGTATACAGCCCCCAGCAGTGTGGTATACACCAGTCCCAGAGGTAGATACAGCAGCCCCACTGGTAGTATACACGCAGCCCCAGTAGTATATACAGCCCCAGTGGTATATACAGACCCAGTGGTAGTATAGACGCAGCCCTAGTAGTATATGCAGCCCCAGTGGTTGTATATATAGCCCCAGTGGTAGTATACAGGGCCCCAGCAGTATATACAGCCCCAGTGGTAGTATATACAGCCCCAGTGGTAGTATACAGGGCCCCAGCAGTATATACAGCCCCAGTGGTAGTATATACAGCCCCAGTGGTAGTATACAGGGCCCCAGCAGTATATACAGCCCCAGTGGTTTATACAGCCCCAGTGGTAGTATACAGGGCCCCAGAGGTATATACAGCCCCAGTGGTAGTATATAGCAGCCCCAGTGGTAGTGTATACAGCCCCACTAGTAGTATATAGCAGCCCCAGCGGTAGTATACAGTATCCCCAGTAATCCAGGGCCCCCCCAGCCTGACTCCGGTCACCTGTAAAGGAAACTATACTTATCACAGTCCCTCTGTCCGCGCCCGCTCGCCGCTGCCGTCCGCGATCCTCCATCTTCATGCGACTTCTTCCTGTTTCCTGTGCTCGTCGCAGGGAATGACGTCATTGCCTGCGACGCGCACAGAAACAGGAAGAAGACGCATGAAGATGGAGGATAGCGGATGTCGGCAGCGGCGGGCGCGGACAGCGGGACTGTGATAAGTATAGTTTGCTTTACAGGTGACCGGAGCGACGCTGGGGGGGCCCTGCATTACTGGGGATGCGGGGGCTGCTGTATACCGATGTATACATCGGTATGTACCGATGTATACATCGGTATACAGCACTGACTCGCGTATAAGCCGAGGGGGGTACTTTTCAGCCCAATTTGTGGGCTGAAAAACTCGGCTTATACGCGAGTATATACGGTAATTACAGTAGAGAAAGAATATAGTACAATAATTGGATACAATAGACATAGAATCAATGTAAAAAATGCAATACAATAAATAAAGCAAAAAATAGAGGCGACTCAAAAGAGCTTACAATCTACAACGGGATAGGGGTTACACAAAGTACAGGGGCTTATTACACTAATAGTCCAGGCATCTTGAGGAAATGGGGGATAGAAATAAAGTTACATGAATAGTCATCAGACAATCTGTGTTGACCTTTTGGGTTTGGTGGAGTTTGAAGAAGAGTTATGTCGAGAGAGATAGTGAATGGGCTATATACAGTACAAAGGACTTCTATTACGGCGGTAGGCCGCCTTAAAAAGATGTGTTTTTAGGGAGAGTCTGAAGCTATCGGCATCTCCAAGTGTGAACTATTTGTAGAGGTTGATCTGTTTGACTTAACCAAAGGACTATTATTGAGTGTTTAATAAACTGCATACTTTGCTGCACTTCTTGATTGATTTCTGCCACGTGTGTTTAACACAGACCTTTTCACCTTAAAACCTTGTCTGTCATGTCTTTACTCCTATGCTATACCTGAGTTAGCCATACTAGTTATTATAGCTACACTGCTTAATTTTAAAATTAAAGGGCTTGTCCAGGTTTGAGATGAAAGTCAGCAGTCACTGTAGGTGACTGCAGGCCTCTGAATTCTCACAGTGCACACACTTTACACTTTCAGAATTCTCCTGTGCCAATGGCAAGACTGGATTATCATGTGAGAACAAGCATGCGATTTATATACTTCTGGCCACATTCTGACTAGACATGTCTGGCCTCACTGAATTCATTTTCATTAATCGAGGCTACGAATGTCAAGTTTGCATTTGACTGCATATACGTAAGATACATACTTCCGGTTTCATGACCTCCTGCTCTCATCACCAGCACCAGACAATCCAGACAGCAAGCATTTTGCACAGAATGAGAATTGAGAAGTCTGCAGTCACAAAGAATGACACAGAGAGTAACTGCAGACTTATCACAAACTTGGGACAACCCCTTTAATGCTTCTAACATAAATAAAAACATAGCAACCCTTAAATTGTCAGTCGGCACAATGCTTTATTGACATAGCCATGGCTAAAGTAATCTTACAAATTCTGAACTGTTACAATTGTTCAGTATCAGAACATATAACAGCACAGGAATACATCACCAGACTCACCAAAGGTACATTAATAAATCCCAATAACCCCCATCAGTACAAAACTACAGCATCAAAACTATCATCAGAACAGGAATACATCACAAGAACCATCAGTGCATGATGCATCAATTGTAATGTCAGGTCAGCCATGTATATATATTTTTATTGCATGAACCTACAACTTTCTGTATGTCCATAATAATGGTAAGAGAATACTGGAAGTTGTTACCAGTCCTCATCAGACCATACAGGAACCACAGTACTGATGAGAATTAGTCAGTATCACAAATAATCATTTATTTCCAGGTACCTTATGGAATAGATGACTTTGTCTCTGATCAGAGTTGTTCTTTTTTTCTTTATTTTGTCCAGATGCCATGATGATTTTTCATGGCCACAGTTCGTCACTGCAGACTTCCATCTTTTCCACTTTTCTGCAGCACATTCTGAAAGGGTGCCCTTAAAAATACGAGTAGTTAAAAGTATAGCATCTAGCTCAACCACTAATTAGGTGCTCATGGGAAAAGAGTCAAACAGTATAAAGTTTTAGCCCTGGCACACATAGCGTGAAAAAACAAAGAGGAAAATGGTAGTTGCTTTTCAGGTTTTTAATTTTCAGTGCAAAGTGTGTAGTTTCCAAAAAACTGACGTTTCGGCTCAGGCACGAGCCTTCGTCAGGAAGACAATTGGAAGGCAGATTGAAGAGGGATGAGATTGCATAATGGTATATGATGAATCCTGTTGCTTTGGTGCTGTAGTAATCACAGCCCCTTCATTATGTTTGGAAACTGATTCAAGGATATACTATTTGCCTTGTTAGACAGATTGCCAGATTGACTTTAAGGGGATGAGACCTATTATTCATATGTAGCTGGAACTGTTACAATCGGGTTGCCAGGCGCAAGGAAGAAAAGGAATTCCTGTTCAGGATAGAACATAAGGATTGTCTGGTAGCCTTAAATGCAGGCAGGTACTGTTGGGGGTATATTAGTAGTAGGATAGGTCCAAAAGGTCCTTCAGGTAGTTTTGTTATTGCTGGCCTGTGGCTCTCTCCTGTGTCCATCTGTGTGGGGCATCCGTATACTGTATACTGTGTCCACAACACCCTCACTCCTCATATTGTGTCTGTACCCGTCTCGCCATCATGCCTCATATTGTCTACACCCATTTCACCATCACTCCTCATATTGTGTCTGCACCCATCCCGCTATCACTCCTTCATATTGTGTCTGCATCCATCCCATCCTCTTGCTCAAGTTACTGTGTTCTCAAACATACCACATGTCTTTCCATACGTCCTTCACTCACTCCCCATACGTATACACCCCCCTCTCTCCTCATACTTTGTAAGCACCCATCACATCCTCCTTGGTTCCTACTCTGGGTGCAAATTCCACCCCCATATCCACCCATTTGCTTCACATACACTTCCCCTTCAACCCCGTTTGCTTCACATACAGTGAAGGAAATTACTTGATCCCTTGCTGAATTTTGTAAGTTAGCTCACTGACAAAGACATAAACAGTCTATAATTTAAAGGGTAGGATCATTTTAACAGTGTGGGATAGAATATAAAAAAATTAAATCCAGAAAATCACATTGTCTAAATTATATAAATGTGAACAGGTCACCTGATCACGCTGCTGACATCACAGATTGCGAGAGAGCGTATGTGATGCAAACAGGACTGACGAGGAGTGTACAGTAAAGAAAATAATTATATGATCCCTTGCTCACCAGGCCCCATACAGCAGTAAGGGTAGTAATGCCCTGATGGTGGCCATGCCTATGGTACCAGCCCCTGCTCCAGTCAAGCAATAGAGGCAGAAAATTCTCAGTGCTTCTTGTAAGATGGCTTGATTGCTGTAGTGCAAATTTAGCTCCCAATCCAGCAAGCTTCAGTGAGTCTGCACTCCTCCAGTGCTGCAGAGGCAAAACTACATGTGCCTGTACCATCAGAGAGCACATAGTTCAGGCTAGCAGTGCAATGATACAGCAGGTCCAAGCTGTCAGTCAAGCAGAAGCACTAAACACAATACTTACAATACTAAAAAAAAGCTGCACTCTGCTATGACAATTAGAATATAGGAATATTTCATAAGCAAAAAAATTGAGACACTTAGCTTTATAAATATGGTCATATCGATAAACCACCCAGTCGCCGCATTCAGGTGTGTCTGTTTGACCGGTTCCCTAAACTGCATTTTCAGCCTCCATCTGGGTTAAACACCTCCTTTTTTATAGGCAATTGGAAAAGACTGATACCAGAGAACACTAGCCTAATGGGCCAAGGGTGGGGAAGGTGCGCTACAGAGGGTGTAAACCCATACTAAGATACAATAATATCTGTGGCACTCGATCCTGTCAGTGTGCACAGGTGCATGCTAAGCACAATACTTAAAATAGTAAAAAAAAGTGGCACTCTGCTATGACAATTAGAAAATAGGAATATTTTATAAGTAGTGATAGGCGAGCATGATCACCGGTACTCGGTGTTCGCCCGAGCATCTCTGTACTCATGATGCTCGGTGCTCGCTGAGTATCGGCAAGATGCAAAGACCCAACATCTTCTCGCCTAACCTTCCTGACCCGATTCCTAGGGGACCGCAGCACACCACTACTAGAGTAGTGTGAAAAGGTTGTTGGTTGGATAGCGGATAATGCTTCCTGTCAGTTTGCCACTACCACAACCACCCTGTCTTCCCAACGGTCAAGTCTCAGTAGCCGTGCGTCTGGATCTCATATTTCTCACCCTGATCCTGCTTCCTCCCACCATGTCGAGTGGGATCCCACACTTGGTCACTCTTAAGAGCTGTTCACTTTTCCATTTATAGATTCAGGCCTCTTGCCCGCTCCACTTGAAGGGGAGCAAGAGGAGATCACATGGAGAGATGCCCAAATATTTGAGCAGCCATGGTCACACGAAGGTGACAGTGGGAAAGTATCACAAGAGGTGGATGATGATAAGACACAATTGCCAGAAAGTCAGGAGGAGGACCAGGGTGGGGAAGTGCAAGGCCACGTGGTGGATGATATAGTAACTGACCCAACCTGGCAGTACGACATGCAGAGTGAGGACAGCAGTGCACAGGGGGAGGGAGGCGTAGGACCCCAACAGGCAGGAAAAAGCAGTGGGGTGGCCGCAGACAGAAGGCGAGCAACCATTCCCCATAACACCAACATGACGGAAGTTGCCAGTACAACTTCCCAAGTCTGGCTGTTTTTTAAGGACTCTGCCGATAATTCCAATAAGGCCATTTGCACCAACTGCCATGCCAGCTTCAGCAGGGGTAGCAAAACTACCAGCCTGACCACCACTAGCATGATCAGGCACATGGCAGCAAAGCACCTGACTTTGTGGGCCAAACCCCAGGGTCCGGGAACAGTGTCTGCGGGTGACACCACAGGTTCTTCCACTATTGTGCATGCAAGGCAATCCCCTGTCTAAAGTGCATGCCAAGATGCCTTCTGTCCTGCACCTGTCATTGCACAATCTGTAATAGTACCAGCAGAAACCACGTCCATGTCCTTGCCCCAGCGCAGCATTCAGTTGTCCATACCCCAATCCTTGGAACGCAAGTGCAAATACGCAGCCAACACTCCACAAGCAACACTACTGAATTCGCACATTTCGCGACTGCTTGCTCTCGAAATGTTGTCTTTTAGGATAGTGAAGATGAAAGCATTCCACAACCTGATGACGGCGGCCGTCCCTCATTACTCGGTCCCCAGCCGCCACTATTTCTTCCGGTGTGCCGTGCCTGCATTACACAAGCAAGTGTCCCAAAACATTAGCTGTGCCCTCAACAACACAGTTAGCGGGAATGTCCACCTAACCACGGACACGTGGACAATTACTTGTTGGCAGGGATGCTAATATTTTGCTGATGGCACACTGGGTTAACATAGTGGAAGTCGGGAACCAATCGGACCTTGGGACGGAACATGTCCTCCCGACACCAAGGATTGTGGGCCCTAACTCAATCAGGATTGCCCCCACAGCCCCTGCACATCATCCTCCTCAGCCTACCTCTCCTCCTCAGCCTCCACATCAGTCACAACCTGGAAGCACTGCAGCACTGCCTTGGCCAAGCTGCAAGAGACTGTGCTGACGCTAATATGTGTAGGTGACAAACCGAACAATGCTGAAGAGTTGTGGACAGCTCTGAAAAAGCAGGCAGATCTGTGGCTCACACCGCTGAACCTACAGCCAGGCATGGTTGTGTGTGACAATGGGCAGGACCTGGTGGCAGCTCTGAGGCGAGGTGAGCTCACACATGTACCATACGTGGCCCATGTGCTCAACCTCGTGGTTCAGCAGTTTCTTAAATCTTACCTGGAACTGTCGGATTTGCTTGTCAAAGTACGCTGCCTATGTGCCCAATTTAGAAAGTCACCTACTGCTTCGGCCGCCCTTGCCGGGTTTCAGCAGCGTTTACAGCTTCCAGCTCACAGACAGGTGTGTGATGTCCCCACACGTTGAAATTCGACACTGCAGATGTTGGTCAGGATTTGTGACCTGAAGAGGGCAGTTGTTTGACTACCAACATCAACAAGGCTGTCGGTATTCTGTTCAGACTCCACACACAAGACCTGGATGTCCGACATATGTACCATCCTCCAAATCTTTGAGGACTCGACCAAGATGACGCCATCATTAGCTTCTCTGTCTTCTGAAACTCTCTCTGCTCAACATCAAAGAGCAGGGCCGCACCTATCATGAGGCAAGTTGAGTACACTGCCTCAGGCGCGGCACCTGTTCATAAAATGGGGGCGGCATCTGCGGGGCCCGCTATATCAGATGCCGCCCGGTGCCTGCATTGGGCCTCTCTTCTCTCCCCGACACCCTATTGTCTCCTGCGCTGCCGCTTATTAGTGCACCTTGCACTGATTAGGAATCTGCGGCTTTCACCTGCCGGGTTCAACAATCAGATAGGGGGCGTGTCCTGCAGAGGAGAACACTGGCCAATGAACGCTCTCATATCAGAATGATAGAAGAGCTGATTGGCCAGTGTTCTCCTCCTGCAGGGCGGGAAGAAGTGAGAGCCGGCAAAAAAGATTAGAGAGGACACCTGGCTGTGCTGGAGCTGGAAGAGGAGGAGGAGAAGTGGCCCCGGTCACAAGGTGACAGATCTCCTGCTATGCGCAGTCCCAGCAGAGAGAAGGAGGGAGTGGGGGAGTGGGGGAGGGGCAGGGATCCAACTGCTGAGAGCAGGGGAAGCTACACATGTGCCCCCCTCCTGCAGCACAGAGGAGTGTGTGTGAGAGGTGTCTATCTGTAAAATGAGTGTATGAGTTGTGTCTGTATGTGTCTTCTGTGTGTGTTGTGTGTCTGTATGTGTCTTCTGTGTGTGAGCTGTGTGTGTATGTCTTCTGTGTGTGAGTTGTGTGTCTGTATGTGTCTTCTGTGTGTGAGTTGTGTGTCTGTATGTGTCTTCTGTGTGTGAGTTGTGTGTCTTCTGTGTGTGAGTTGTGTGCCTGTGTCTTCTGTGTGAGTTGTGTCCGTATGTCTTCTGTGTCTGTGTGTCTTCTGTGTGTGAGTTGTGTGCCTGTGTGTCTGTGTGTCTTCTGTGTGTGAGTTGTGTGTATGTGTGTCACCTGTGTGTGTGTGTCTTCTGTGTGTGAGTTGTGTCTGTATGTGTCTTCTGTGTGTGAGTTGTGTCTGTATGTGTCTGCTGTGTGAGTTGTGTGTCTGTATGTGACTTCTGTGTGTGAGTTGTGTGTCTTCTGTGTGTGAGTTGTGTGCCTGTGTCTTCTGTGTGAGTTGTGTCCATATGTCTTCTGTGTCTGTGTGTCTTCTGTGTGTGAGTTGTGTGTCTGTGTGTGAGCTGTGTGCCTGTGTGTCTTCTGTGTGTGAGTTGTGTGTATGTGTGTCGCCTGTGTGTATGTGTATCTTCTGTGTGTGAGTTGTGTATCTGTGTGTCTTCTGTGTGAGTTTTTCTCTGTGCATCAGTTGTGTCTTCTGTGTATGTTGTGTGCCTGCTGTGTGTATGTATGTTTATCTTCTGTGTATGTTGTGTGCCTGGTGTGGGTATGTATGTTTGTCTTCTGTGTATAAGTTGTCTGTGTGTGTGTCTTCTGTGCATCAGTTGTGTCTTCTGTGTATGTTGTGTGCCTGGTGTGTGTATGTATGTGTATCTTCTGTGTGAGTTGTCTCTGTGTGAGTTGTGTCTTCTGTGTGTGAGTTGTGTCCTTGTGTGAGTTGCATGTGTGTGTAAGGCGGCCGTCACACGCTTCAATCTCCTGCACGATATCGTTTAAGCGATCTGCTTTTTGATCGCTTAAGCGATATCGTTTGTGCATCGCTACGTGCGATCAAGCGATTTTACAATGTAAAATCGCTTGATCGTGACATCGCAGATATGAGAGCCGGAGCTCATATCAAGCGATAATCGCTTGTTCAATCTGCTTCATCGTGGTGTGTGACACCACGATGAACGATCTCCCAGCGGCAGAGCCTATGCTGGGAGATGGTATCTATGGTAAACATCGGGTTACTAAGCGCCGCGCGGCGCCTAGTAACCCGATGTGTACCATAGTTACCAGCGATCTCGCTGCTCCACATCGCTGGTGAGTCTGTCTGTGTGACAGCTCACCAGCGATGTGAGCGATATCGTTAGCGATCGCGCGTGCACGTGATCGCTAACAATATCGCTCACGATATTGATGAGTGTGACGGCCGCCTAAGTTGTATGTCTGTGTGAGTTGCGTTCCTGTGTGTGTAGGTTGTCTCTGTGTATGTTTAGATATCTTTTGAGTATATTGAAGTGTGTGTATATACACTTGTCCTGCATGCATGTTCTGTGTATATCATGTGTACCTGCTGTGTATCTGTTATATAGCATATGTGTACTAAGGACTTGTGTGATATGAGTGTCTGTGTGACTGTATTATGTGTATGTAAGGAGCATGTGTTGTCCAGTATGTGTGTGCTGTATACATGTATATAATGTAATTTAACCCCTTCACCACCTATGATGAACATTTACATATACATCAAAAGTTGTATCTCTACCTCTGATACACGCTCACGTGCTGAGCATGCATCAGTCACCGCACATACTAATGGAGGACTGTGTCTGCCTACGGGACCACAGCTGTGCCAGTCGTCAATGTGTGTCTGTAGCTTTCGCCAAGCTACCATTGCCATTGATGCTCCTAATTCTGGACTCTTCTGTGTGGTTGTTGTGTGTGCATGTGATAACATCCTTGCATTTGGACAACTTTTTTCTATCTCTCTAAATTTAAATGTCCACTAATGTAGTCATTTGATAAGAAAGATATGGCTCTGTATGAACCAGATTTAATTATACTGATTGAAAAATAATTTACGCGGGGAGGGGGGGCGCTGTTCTGCAGCTCGCCTCAGGCAGCAGAGAGGCTAGGTTCACCCCTGTCAAAGAGGATGAATTGCAGGCAGAGCACAATGAGATGGAGCAAGAAACCATACAGGGTGATTACACACAGCCCAGCCTCAACTCATCCCAACGTGGATTGGGGGACAATGAGGAGGAGGAGGGAGAAGAGCAGAAGCTTGTTTCATGCACTATAGACAGTGCTATCTGCACAACTGTCATACCGTCTGTTCAGCATGGATGGCCAGAGGACAGGGAGGAGGAGGAGAGCAAGGTCAGTTGTCCTCTTGGTGAGGACACAGAATCTTGCCTGTTACCAGTCTGGCGCGCATGGCTGAGTTTATGTTACGCTGCCTTTCCCGTGACCCTCGCGTTATCAAAATTTTGGGCGACAGTTATTACTGGTTGATTACACTTTTAGACCCACGCTCCAAGGAGAACTTTATATCTATCTCTTATTCTCGAGGTGGAGAGGTCTACAAAAATGGGGAAATACCAAAAAGCCCTTGTTGCGGAGTTATTAAAAAAACTCCCATCAGGAAACGCTGGCGGCTGAGGTCAGAGTTCGTTGGACAACCAAGGAGTACAGGTGAGAGAGAGAGAACTCCAATCCAGCAGAGGCAGGGGAACACTGTCAAAGTTCTGGGAGATTTTTCTCAGCCCCTCCAATGGCACTGGCTCTGAGGCGTGGGGTACTCTCACAAGGAGTGCAAAGTTTGGTAAGGTGCTGAAGGAGTACCTTGTCGACCGTACTAAAGTCCTCCATGATTCCTCTGTGCTTTATAATTATTGGGTATCTAAGCTGGACACGTGGCATGAACTGGCTCTCTACGCCTTGGAAGCCCTGGCCTGCCCTGCCACTAGCATTTTGTCAGAGTGGGTTTTTAGTGCCGCAGGAGGAATTATAACTGATAAGCGCACCCGCCTGTCAACTGAAAATGCTCCACCTGTCGAAATGCATAGTGGGAAGTAAAGAGCAATATAGGTTTTTTTGTTTTGTTTATTAAATTAAAGATTTAAAAAAAAAAAATGGCATGGGGTACCATGTAAATTTCAAGTCTAGCAAAGGCCAAGGAGACCGCTGGGGCCGATGTTATAAGCCTGGGAAGGGGTAATACCAATGGAGCTTCCCAGGCTATTAATATCAGCTCCCAGATGAATATTTAGCCTTTACTGGCTATTAAAATGGGGGACCCCCCAAAAAATGGCATGTGGTCCCCCCTATTTTATCAGCTAGCCAAGGCTAAGCAGACAGTCCCCCCTATTTTATCAGCTAGCTAAGGCTAAGCAGACACCTGGAAGCTAGTATTAATAGCCTGGGAAGGGACCAAGAATATTGGCCCCCTCCGAGGCTAAAAACAAGAGCCCTCAGCCGTCCCAGAAATGCCGCATCCATGGGACGTGCCAAATCTGGCACTTAGCCTCACTCTGCCACACTGCCCTGTAGCGGTGGGAGAAGGGTTATGGGCTTGGGGTTGATGTCAACTTATTATGCCAGTTGATATCAAGCCCAGGCCCTGATCTAGTGAAAGTACTGTAAGCCATAGCTAGTAAAACCAGAGGCTGCTGGCTTGGAAGGGCAGCAGACAAAACTGTGGACATTCCGCAAGACGGTGGCCATATAGGGTCAGGGGACATCATGTAGTTGACCGAAAGGGCCCGCGGCAACTAGATTGGGACTCTGTCACATGAAGATGCCGGGCAGGAAGGGAGAGGAGCCATCGTGGGAGACGGCCAGGAAAGGCTCATAAAAGGTGTCTTGGTGAAGTGGTCCTGTATCATCTGAGAGCTGGCCAGGCTGTGCCATGGAGGAGCACAGCACCCGGCTGGATGAACTTGAGTGATCCTCAAGGAAAAGGTAAAGAACTGCAAGCTTGGTCTCCTCAGATTATTCTGCGCGCCATCCTTGTTGATCCCTGTACATCGTCCACTTTCTAAACTCCAATACCAATCCCTAGGGCCATGCTCTATCTGTGGGCAGCGATACCGCGATACCATCCAGGCTGCCATTCCACCAGCCACAGAGGTCGCATAGTGGCACTGGTCATCCTGACCAGACTAACCACAGGTGGCATCAGAAACTTATCCCCTGTAAATAAATCCCCTTTTTCTGCACGCCCAGGGCCACGGCGCTGGGTCACCGCCACCGTGACCTCCTAAGCCATCACCAACCTGGTCACCGTGTACCCCACAGCCCTGACTGGGCGTCACAATTTCACAAGCAAAAAATTGAGACATATAGCCATATCCATAAACCACCCAGTCACTGCATTGAGGCATGCCTGTTTGACCGGGTTCCTAACCTCCATTTTCAGCCTCCAGCTGGGTTAAATACCATCTCTTTTATAGGCAATTGGAAAATACTGATACTAGCTTAACGGGCCCAGGGTGGGGAAGGTGCACTACAGGGGGTGTGAACCCATACTAAAATACAAGAATATCTGTGGCACTCAATCCTATTGAGCTTTTGATACATTTTGTGAGAATCCGCTTTTGGTGAATTTTCAGCAGCAAAACTAGATCGATTTGCGCAAAAAGGGCTCAAAAAACGAATTTGGTGTTTTTGACCAGTTTTTGATCCATTTTTGCTGCATTTTTTCAAGCATTATACACTAGAAAGATAGTGAATAAAGATAGTCATGAAAAAGGCTCCTTGATGTAATTTCGTTCTTCTTTATTCTCCATTTTGACACCGAGCAGTTCAGTGCCTGGTTTTTCTGTATGGACAATACTGAAGGAGCAATGCGTCTGAGTGTGAGGAATCGCAACCTTTTGTTGCTGATTGCGCAGAGATCAGTTTGTCGTCGCAGAAAGGTATGTACTATGTGCGCTAATAAATTAATGTTTATGTTTATGAAGTATTTCCATAAGTTGTTCACTAACCAATTTCATATGTTTATAGGCCCAGAAAAAAGCTAAGAAGATGTAGGTGCATCCCATCATAATAGAGTGAGAAGGGCCATTTCAGAGTCCTCTACTAAGATTCCTATTACCCAATATAGGTACTTAGAATTTGAAGTATGTTTGTTGATTTGTTTCATGTGCCACTGTCGTGCGGGCCGGGATACTCGGTAGCCAGGCAGGCAATCTGTTGGGATATCATGGTGGCAATTGCCCGTCCCTAAACGGAGAAGTGAAACGGGGGTAATATTTTATGGATTAATGTTGGATTAATTGATGCAGTTGCTCCTCTCATTTACGGCAGAACACGACGAATCAACAGACAACCCTGGCACACAGACACCACTAAAATGCTGCAGCGGAGTCTAGGATACTGAGAGGCGCTGGAAGAAAACACATTTGCGAGAAGACTACACAGCATTCAAACAAGCACTTCTCACATTCAAGTTAGCACTCACCACCACTAAACAGAACTACTTCATTACCCTCATATCCTCTTTATCTCACAACCCTAGGCAGTTATTCAACACACTTCACTCTCTCCTTTGCCCCCACTGCCCCCCCTACTTCTCGTATCTCTGCTAAAGACTTCGCAACACACTTCACCATCAAGAACGATCAGATCAGACAAGTCTTTGCTACCCAACCATCATAATCCCTATGTATATCAGACCACTCCTGTCCCCCACTAACCCTCCTCACCTCCATCACTGAAGGAGAACTTGCACATCTCCTCTCCAAATTGCACCTCACCACTTGTGCTTTGAACCTCATCCCATCCCACTTCCTCCCCAACTTCACCACCACGCTTATCCCAGCCCTAACCCACCTCTTCAATCTATCACTAACCTCCGGTACCTTTCCTTCCGCTTTCAAACATGCAACAATTGCACCTGTCTTGAAGAAGCCATCTCTCGTCCGACCTCCACATCCAGTTACCGCCCCATATCGCTGCTCCTGTTCACCTCCAAGCTTCTTGAAAAGCATGTCCACACTGTACTTTCATCCCAACTCTCATCCAACTCTCTCTTTGACAACCTTCAATCTGGTTTCCCCGCCCCCACAACTCCACTGAAACCGCTTTAACCAAAATTACTAATGACCTACTTACCGCAATGGACACTTCTCCATTCTCCTCCTTCTTGACCGGTCCTCTGCATTCAACACAGTCGACCACTGCCTCCTATTACAGATCCTCACTTCCATTGGTATCACTGACCCTGCCCTCTCCTGGATCTCTCCCTACCTGTCCAACTGCACATTTGTGTCTCCCACTCCAACACTACCTTCTCACCCCATCTCATCTCTGTTGTGGTCCCTCAAGGCTCTGTCCTGGGACCCCTTCTTTTTTCCATCTATACCCTTGGCCTATAACAACTCATAAAGTCCCATGGATTCCAGTACCACCTGTACGCTGATGACACTCATCTACCTCTCTGATCCAGACGTCACCTCTCTGCTGTCCAGAATCCCAGAGTGTCTATCAGCCATATCCTCCTTCTTCTCCTCTCGCTTCCTTAAACTAAATGTAGACAAAACTGAACTCATCATCTTTCCTCCATCTTACACACCTCCCTTACCTGATCTATCACAATAAATGATATCAGTCACACTTTGCCCTGTACCTGAAGTCCACTGCCTCGGAGTGATCCTTGACTCTACCTTATCCTTCAGACTACACATTCAAGCTCTCGCCACCTCCAACTCAACCAGAATCCATCCCTTCCTCAACCCTCAATCTACAAACTACTAGTGCATGCCTCATTATCTCCCGCCTCGACTGCTGCAACCTCCTCCTCTGTGGCTTCCCTGCTAACAACCTTGCACCTCTCTAATCTGTCCTTAACTCTGCTGCCCGACTAATCCACCTCTCTCCTCGCTGTTCCTCCACTTCTACCCTCTGCAAATCCCTCCACTGGCTCCCAATTCACCAGTGTATCCAACTCAAACTGCTAACATTGACTTACAAAGCCATCGACAATCTGTCCCCACCCATATATCTCTGAATTAATCTCCCAATATCATCAAAGACCTCCTCGTTTCCTCCACACTTGTGCATTCCTCATCAAACCGCTTGCAAGACTTTGCCCGAGCATCACTCATCCTCTGGAACTCTGCACCTCAAAACGTCCGACAGTCCCCTACACTTGGAGCCTTTAAGCATGAAACCTGAAAATTTGTATGTAAACCCCTTCTCATGTACAGCACCGTGGATTCAATGGTGCTCTATAAATAAATAAATAATAATAACAATAATGTGATACCAGCCGAATTATCTGACCGGGAATGGTCATTGCTGCATACAGTGCCTACAAGTAGTCTTCAACCCCCTGCAGATTTAGCTGGTTGACACATGCGGAATTAACTTGGCATTGTGACATTTGGACTGTAGATCAGCCTGAAAGTGGGAAAAGCACTGCAGCCAAAAATAATTTTTTTTTTTAAAGCGTTAAAAGTTAATTCAGAGGTCATTTATTATTCAACCCCTCAAACCACCAGCATTCTGTTTGGTCCCCCTAAAGTATTAAGAAGTAGTTCAGGCACAAAGAACAATGAGCTTCACATGTGTGGATTAATTATCTCTTTTGCCAGCCTTTTCTGACTATTTAAGACCCTCCCCAAACTTGTGAACAGCACTCATACATGGTCAACATGGGAAAGACAAAGGAGCATTCCAAGGCCATCAGAGACAAGATCGTGGAGGGTCACAAGGCTGGCAAGGGGTACAAAACCCTTTCCAAGGAGTTGGCCCTACTTGTCTCCACTGTTGGGAGCATCATCCGGAAGTGGAAGGCTTATGGAACTACTGTTAGCCTTCCACGACCTGGACAGCCTTTGAAAGTTTCCTCCCGTGCCGAGGCCAGGCTTGTCCGAAGAGTCAAGGCTAACCCAATGACAACAAGGAAGGAGCTCCAGGAAGATCTCATGGCAGTGGGGACATTGGTTTCAGTCAATACCATAAGTAACGTACTCCACCGCAATGGTCTCCGTTCCAGACGAGCCCGTAAGGTACCTTTACTTTCAAAGCGTCATGTCAAGGCTCGTCTACAGTTTGCTCATGATCACTTGGAGGACTCTGAGACAGACTGGTTCAAGGTTCTATGGTCTAATGAGACCAAGATTGAGATCTTTGGTGCCAACCACACACGTGACGTTTGGAGACTGAATGTCACTGCATACGACCCCAAGAATACCATCCCTACAGTCAAGCATGGTGGTGGCAGCATCATGCTGTGGGGATGTTTCTCAGCCAAGGGGCCTGGCCATCTGGTCCGCATCCATGGGAAGATGGATAGCACGGCCTACCTGGAGATTTTGGCCAAGAACCTCCGCTCCTCCATCAAGGATCTTAAGATGGGTCGTAATTTCATCTTCCAACAAGACAACGACCCAAAGCACACAGCCAAGAAAACCAAGGCCTGGTTCAAGATAGAAAAAATCAAGATGTTGGAGTGGCCTAGTCAGTCTCCTGACCTTAACCCAATTGAAAACTTGTGGAAGGAGCTCAAGATTAAAGTCCACATGAGACACCGAAAGAACCTAGATAATTTGGAGAAGATCTGCATGGAGGAGTGGGCCAAGATAACTCCAGAGACCTGTGCCGGCCTGATCAGGTCTTATAAAAGACGATTATTAGCTGTAATTGCAAACAAGGGTTATTCCACAAAATATTAAACCTAGGGGTTGAATAATAATTGACCCACACTTTTATGTTTAAAATTTATTAAAATTCAACTGAGCAACATAACTTTTTGGTTTGTAAGATTTATGCTTCTGTTAATAAATCCTACTCTCGTTTGCAGTTTGAAGGCTCTAACTTATTTGCATCTTATCAAACCACCTAAATCAGCAGGGGGTTGAAGACTACTTGTAGGCACTGTATGGGGTCCCCAGGGGATTGATCGTAGTGCAGGAAGGTGGATCACTAGCAGGAGCGGGCCCTAGGGTAATGATGGGGAAGATCAGGGGAAGCCCTGAGGAAGATTTTAAATTGAAACGTGCGTAGGCCGCTCTGTGGGTGGCACTCTGCAACACAGTGTGGATCTATCTGAGACAAGTTAGAGGTAAGTTAGAGGTAAGCGATGCAGCAGTAATCCAGATGACTATAGGTGGGGAAGGCATATAGTGCAGAAACACCCCTGGGAAGTGCTGTTCCAACTAATAGAGTACCTCACTTGAAAACTGATAGGAGCACATAGTGGAAGATTATTGGTAGTAAAACTATAAGAACTGTACTGTATAAAGGCTATTATGTGCATATAAGATATCTCACAGTTTGTGTCAAATTATACAGGCAGAGTACACCCACACAATTATATATATATTTTATGGAATAATTTTATTGATATTGCTTTTAATTGGTACCTGAATAAATTGTATTTATATGAAATTAAGAATAAAAATTAATTTGTATGAAAAAGAGGTTCAGTTAGTTTCATGTGTCATCGGTGTACCTCAGGTGAGGCAACACGGATGATTTTGGGGATATATATTTATGATGGGGGTTGTAGTGAGAGGTGCAGCAGACAGAGACAAGGAGGCAGTTGAATACAGTCTTTATCTTTACTGAAGGTTGATAACAAGGTGTATCCAGGATACTGCCACCAGGTCCAGGGTTTAGTCTGTTCAGAAGCAGGTGAAGTCCGCTCCACTAAGTGGGTAAAATAAACCTTTCTTCTCTGCCTGTTTGGGGATTCAACAGCTTATGAGCTGGTCTGTCTTCCTGTGTCTCTTCTGCTGCAGCTACTCCAGCCAGCCTGCATGGTGAGCCACGTGTAAGCTGTTCTCCAAGTCCCAGCATGAGCTCTCTGTAATACTGTGATGCTGGTGCTGTAAGGGTGACCAGAGGACCTGCAATCCCTTGGTCTCTAGATACTGCTACTGGGGTTTGCAAATCACTAGATAGCCCAGGACTCTGGTGTCCTGCTTGGTGTAGTCCTAGAGCAAGCTAAGGCTGGCTTCACATTTGCGTTTGAGAACGCAGCGTATAATCCGCATGCGCATACGCATGCAAAAACGCATGCATCTGCATGCAAACGCTGCGTGTATCATATGCATGCATATACACAATGCTTAAAATAACGCAGCGTTTGCGTGCGTATGCTTGCGTTTGTACATTGCGTATGCGTTTTTTGTCCGCATGCGTTACAGATTTTTTTGTGTCAAACATGTTTCTTTTTGTCAGAAACGCCCATGGGGAGTGGCAATGTAAGGTACGCATGCGTTTCAAATGCACACTTCCGCAAGACCACGCGGACGCTTGCGTACCTATTAACAATAATGCGTTGTTTATACGCAAGCGTACGCATGCGGATGCTTGCAGATTTTTCAGGCGCCAAAAAATGCTGCTTGTTGCGTTTTGAGGGGACGAAATTAAACGCACATGTACGCAAACGCATACAAACGCATGTCATTGCGTATGAATGCGTACCCCATTATAAAGATAGGTAAGCAATACGCATGCGGATTTAGTTTATTAAATCCGCAACATACGCTGCGCTTGCAAACGCAAATGTGAAGGCAGCCTTACATAGCTCCAGCTCTAGACATGTGCTCCCTCCTCTTCATGCTTCTTTTTCCCTTCCTCACTCACTACTCTAATCCCTCCCCCCAGCCAGAGGAGTGAGTCAACCTACAAAACTAGATGTGTGTGCTCCCCCTTCTTGTCAGGAATCAGGCTTGTGTATGAATGCAGTGGGTACCTAGTGTAGGGAGCTCCAATTACCTCTGGACATGATACCACCACTGATTAGGGAGGTGATACATCTGTGGCGACTGGACCGCAGGGGCGCCACACATGTATTTCTGTTGCAGATATCACAAGAAATGTAGGTAATTATGTTTTGATTTCAATTTTAATGCATTTTTTATTTTACAGATTTCCAGAGAAATTCCAAGAATTTTGCAGACTTCAGCTGGTGGAATTTGACCACCTACTGGAACTTGTATGAGACTTGACAGTTCAGGAGACATATTTCAGGCAACTGATCGCTACTGAAGAACAGCTGCTCCTCACCTTGCAGTAAGGCTAGCTTCACACCACAGCAAGACCTGATCCAGGGCTGTCCGGTGTAAACCAGACAGCCCCGGACCGGATTTTGGCCCCATAGTTTCCTATGGGGCCGGATGGAGGCGGATGGCTTGTAACGTTTTTGTGTCCGGGGAGAAAAATCTCCCCAAATTGGCATCTCCCGGATCCAGGGCAATCCGGCACTCCCTAACATGGAAGTCTATGGGGTCGGATTGCCCCAATCGGGAGGATCCGGGAACCGGATACCGGCGGCTGGATGCCACTGTTATTTCAGGTCCTGAATCATCAGCAGCGACAGCTGGTCCGGCTGCACAACGGACCGGAGGGCATATTAGCCCTCCGGTTCTGTGTGCTGATCCGGTCCGGGGCTGTTAGGTTCATCCCTGACAGCCCCGGATCGAATCTTGCTGTGTGCCGTGGTGTAAAGGTAGCCTATGTCTTCCATAAAAATGTGTGAAATGGAACATGGTTTACTTTATATGTGTGTGTAGCTATATGTGTGTGTAAACCAAGGTGTATATTTAAATATACATTGTACTAGCTGGGTGCCCGATGCACATGCATCGGGATTCTAGCAGAGCGAGTCTCTGACTCGCAATTACCGCTTCGCGGCCAATGCTTCGCGCTGCTAAGGCGACTCGCCATGCCCGCTGCACGGGCATAGCGAGTCGCCTTAGAACTGCTCGCAATGGCCACTGCGCGGCCAATGCTTCGGGCGTATCCACATGACCACGCTGACTCGCAGCATGAGCGGACTCAGAAGGGGCAAAAAACCCATTCGTGATTATATAATAGATATTATAATATATATATATATATATATATATATATATATATATATATATATATATATATATATTATATTATATATATATATATATATATCTTGAAAAGAGTACAAAGTACAGCGGTAGTCACCAGTAACGATTTTTCTTCTTTATTTACGGTTCCAAAGAAGCATATCAAGAATCGTACAGAGGGGGAGGGAGGTGCAGAGAGAGCGGACGACAGTGACCGTTTCGCGGCTGGTAGCCGCTTCTACTGGTCCAGACTGGTGAGTGCCGCTGTACTTTGTACTCTTTTCAAGATTTAACCGCACTTTTACATGCGTGCACCATTATACTCTGTTGCCTACAATCACACTAAGCGTATTAGTACCAGTCGAATCCACGGATAGTGCCCGGTTTCCTCTCTTGAATAATATATATATATATATTGTGAGGTAGCGACCCGGGGAACTCGCTTGGCCACGGAAATTACACCAACACGTGTTTTTACCATAACTTTAGGTGGCCGTTTATTAGGTTTAAACGGCCCTTCCCACATAAAATACTTATATTACACTCACATCACATAACATTAGAAATAACATCACATTACATCCTTCAATACTTATATTGCACATATCCTTTCTACACCCGGTTACCTTACGGTACCGGTACACACACAGAGTACCCGGGTTATAGACCGTCCCATGGGGATCCAGGCCTGGTCGGCCCACCCCTATGCACACCAACCGGTATCTACCCTACAGCCAGTCTCTCCCTTGGCCTAATTCCCCTTGGAGAGTCCAGTCCTTTCCCACAGACCACTAACTATTCCCAGCCTCTACACAGCGCTCCGGGTGCTCTGAACCAAGCCCCAACCCGGGTTTAGTCACCGGAGCTCCAGGGCAAGACAAGCCCACAAGAACTCCTTGGCGCGTGTCTCTAGGTTGAAAACAGTTCCAAGTCTGCCATCACCAGGCCAGACCTCCAGGCAAGCGGCTGCACCAAACACTCCCTCGCGAGCCCCTCCAGGGTCAGCCTGACTTCCCCACTCCCAATACTCTATTAAAGGGATCCTGTCACCCCCAAAACACCTCAAAAGCTATTAAAAGCTGTCCCTAAAGCATAGTAACACTTACCCTACACTCCTTTTAGCTCCTAAATGCAGCTAGTGAAAATGAAGATAAACGTTTTAAAACTACCTCATTAGCCATGTTAATTAGTGACTATTGTATGCATAGTCACCCTGGCAGGCTCTCCTTATTCCTAATATCACGCCTCAATAGGCGTGATCTTCTACTCACATTCAAATGCGTGCCTCCCCGCTCTCCTATGCCAGCCTGACCGCTGCATTGTGTGGCTGTATGACGCGAATCGCGTCATTTCCGGTGCCGGGTGACGTATGTACACCCGCGCCGCTGTTAGCTTCAAGACCCGCACTGCGCATGCGCAGTGCGCGTTTTGAAGCTAACAGAGCGGCGCGGGTGTACATACCGTCACCCGGCGCCGGAAATGACGCGATTCGCGTCACCCAGCCCCACTGCAGCCCGGCCGACACAGGACAGAGCGGGGAGGCGCGCATTTGAATCTGATTTGAAGATCCCGCCTATTGAGGCTTGATATCATGAAGAGGGAGAGCCTGCCAGGGTGACTATGCATACAATAGTCACTAATTATCATCACTAATGAGGTAGTGTGATAACGTTTATCTTCATTCCCAATAGATGCTTTTAGGAGCTAAAAGGAGTGTAGGGTAAGTGTGAATATGCTCTAGGGACAGCTTTTAATAGCTTTTGAGGTGTTTTGGGGGTGACAGGATCCCTTTAACCCCTGTCGTCTGGCCTCACGGCTCTATTCTCACAGGACTTGGTCTTCTCCCACTCCCAGGGCTTCTGCTCTGTTTTCATTCATCCACAGACCGAACGGCCCCACATCATACATGGCCCTTTTCCTTAAGCCAACACATATACTTCCACTGTCCCTCATGGACTTCTATGGACATCAGCCTTGTCAGGCCCAGACCACACACACACCAGCACAGTCCGGCATGGACTTCATTCCTCTAGGCCCAGACCAAGTTGTGAGCCACCTGAGCTTCAGGGCAGTCAAAACATCCCCCAAGGTCTCCTCACCCTGCCCATGATGCCCAGCTGCCTCCAAGCCTTACCAACACAGGTAGAGATCCCGGATGGCAGCCTCACCACCATGGACAGAGTGAGCCCCCTGCAAGTTCAGCCAGGACCCCCCATACACCCAGGTGCTCCACTAACCTCTCGGTCTGGCCACAGGCGTCATACGGCTCAGAAGGGCTGAGACACGTCCTCTCCCTCAGAGGATCATGTTTGGTCTCTCTGTCTCTAGACTGCCATCTCTCTCTGGACTCTGCAGTCTATCTCCTCTCTGCAGTCTGTCGTCTCCTCCCACAGACACCTAGTTAGCTCTTATCGTGCCTGCCACACCCACACTGACACACCTGGGCTGCTATGCAATCAGTACACACATTGCTCTTAGCCGCTCATTAAGCTCATCTACATGTCAGGTCTACAGCACTCACTCTCAGCCGTTAACTCACTGTGTTCCGGGTAGGTTTAACACAGCACTCCCACAGTAAAACCGGATAATGTGAATAGAGTCATATACCGACAACCCGTGTGATGCACCCGGCCATGGGTCGCATCACCACAATATAATATATATATATATATATATATATATATATATATATATATATACACACACACACACACACACACACACACACACACACATAAATATACATGCATATGTATCCCCTTTGGGTACCTTTACACGCGGCAACTTACTAATGGAACAATGTCTCCATGATTTAAAAAGTTGCTGTGTGTAAAGGTACTTTTCAAGACCACATAACATATAAAAATGGCGGCATTTAAAGGTACTTCTTCATTTCTGCCATTTAAATAAGGCAAAAAATAAAAAGCCTGTAGCGCCCCCCCATTGCCAAAAATCTCCAGGGTTTCAGCTACCGGGGGTAGCAGAGACCGTGCAGATTAGGAATCGGGCTGGATTTTACCAGTACTGGCCTTGTGATTGCTGTTATACACCGTTTTACGCCGGTAGAAAAATGATTTTTCGCCATGCGACAGGATCAAACCTGTCACATGCCAGAGAAATGTTTGTTCAGCTCATCGATACCAGAACACAGCCCCCTTACCTCCTGCTAAACTGGCGCCAGAAGCAGCACCTGCAGCTGCCTCCTGTGGATTTCTCTCCCGTCCCCTCGGACCCCCAGTGTGCAGCTCCAGTCCTCACCGTGCTCCCCTGCTGTCATCATCATCATTTCCCTCTCATCTGACATGTCAGGTTGGAGGTAAATTACCTGTTCTGTACTGCTCTGCCCCCCTACCCAATCCCACCCCATGGTAGTCCCCTGATCTCCTACCTTATCCCCTTTGTGTGACCCTGGTGTGCCTCCCTCAGCTTCTCTGGCTCCTGTGTCTCTTTTTACGGTTTGTCGAGTGCATGCGCAGACAGAGCAGGGATTGCTCTGTTTGCTCACAGAATGACAGCTCATGATCTCAGTGAGACCATGGCATGTCACAATCCTTGATTCACACAGGGGTCAATTGTGATCCCATCATTGGATCACAATTGACCCCTGTATGAACAAAGGATCGTGACCTGCCATGACCTTACTGAGGTCATGATCTCTCATTTTTCTGGCAGGGTGCCTGCTTTTATAACATATGGGGATGCCCCCATATGCTGTAACAGATTGGAAATCATCGAGGGACCTCCCACTAGACTACGTCGGACCTTCCCACTGGACCACCTTTGCTCTTTTTTCCAATAAATTGGGAAAAAAGAGCTGTTGGGGAGTGTTTTTCAAAAAACTATTTTTGTATGTGTTTATTTGTGTTGTTATTGATATGGTTATTAACGTTGAGTATCTAATTGACACCTTGACACTACTAACCTCTAGGTTTAGTGCCAGCTGGCAATATTCAGTTAGCATTAACTACTTTATTACCCAGTCTGCCACCGCTACACTGCAGCTGGAAGAAAAAGGCACTTCTATAAATGCGTCATATTCTGTGGCGGCTGCGGGTTGCAATTCACAGCGGGGTGGGGGGAGGGGTCCAGAAAGCTTGGGGCTCCCTACACTGAGGATTCCATCCCAAAGTTGCCTATTTGTACCTGGCTGGACCAAAACTATGGTGAAGCTCCTTGGCCATTTTTATTAACTACCGTATATACTCGTGTATAAGCAGAGTTTTTCAGCTCATGGGCTGAAAAGTCTCCCCCTCGGCTTATACACGGGTCAATACGGTAGGCTGCAGTGGTGGGGGCTGGGGAGGCTGGAGGAGGCGGGGGAGGCTGCTGAATGAGCGCCCATCACGTGGGGCCGCTCATTATATATGCACTGCTTCCTCCTGTCAATCAGCGGCAGGGGAAGCAGTGCATATCTACAGTAAATATATGCCCCCAAATGCTGGCACTTGCCCCCCTGCTTGTAAGGCCCCCCCCCCGGCTGCTTTTATTACCATCCTTGGTATTCTAAATCGCGCAGGTCCCTCCGTGCTCCCGTCCTCCGTAGCATCCGGGGTCATGTGACCGGCCGGTCGCATGACGTCATCGCTAAGCGACGGCCGGGGACCCCGGATGCAGCTGACGCCGGGAGCACGGAGGACGGGATCACGGAGGGACCTGCGCGATGCAGAAGACCAGGGATGGTAAGTTAAGCAGCCGGGGGGTGGCCTTACAAGGAGGGGGCGAGTGCCAGCATTTGGGGCTGCTGTATACACCTCTGGGGCTGCCTGTATATACCACCTCTGGGGCTGCCTGTATTTACCACCACTGGGGCTGCTGTATACACCTCTGGGGCTGCCTATATATACCACCACTGGGGCTGCTGTATACACCTCTGGGGCTGCCTGTATATACCACCACTGGGGCTGCTGTATACACCTCTGGGGCTGCTTGTATATACCACCTCTGGGGCTGCCTGTATATACCACTACTGGGGCTGCTGTATACACCTCTGGGGCTGCCTGTATATACCACCACTGGGGCTGCTGTATACACCTCTGGGGCTGCCTGTATATACCACCTCTGGGGCTGCCTGTATATACCACCACTGGGGCTGCTGTATACACCTCTGGGGCTGCCTGTATATACCACCACTGGGGCTGCCTGTATATACCACCACTGGGGCTGCTGTATACACCTCTGGGGAGGCTGCTGTATACTACCATTGGGGCTGCTGTATACACCGCTGGGGCCTGTATATACCACTGGGGAGGCTGCTGTATACACCGCTGGGGCCTGCATATACCACTGGGGAGGCTGCTGTAATACTGCTGGGGCCTGTATATACCACTGGGGAGACTGCTGTAATACCGCTGGGGCCTGTATACACCACTGGGGAGGCTGCTGTAATACTGCTGGGGCCTGTATACAGCGTTACTGCAGTTTAGCTACCTTAGGGGCCTAGGAAATGCAAGATGGGGCCCATCATCCATTTCAACCAAATTTTCTTTCCAAAATCCAAATAGCGCTCCTTCCCTTCTGAGCCCTCCCATTTGTTCAAGCAGCGTTTTCTGACCGCATGTGTGGTATGCACATGTTCAGAAGAAACTCGGTAACAAATTTTGCCATCCAATTTGTTATGCAATCCCTTGTAAAAGTGAATAAATGGAGACTAAATAACATTTTTAGGTTAAAATATAAATTTCTTTTTTTTACTCCACTTTGCATTCATTCCTGAGAAGCAGCTGAGGGATTAATAATCTTCTTGAATGTGGTTTTGAGTAGCTTGAGACGTGCAGTTTGTGGAATGGTGTCACTTTTGGGTGTTTTCTGCCATGTAGGCCCCTCAAAGTCACTTCTAATTTGATGTGGTGTCTAAAAAAATGGTTTTGTAAATTTTGATGTAAAAATGAGAAATTGCTGATGAAATTTGAGCCCTTCTAAATTTCTAACAAAAAATGATGTTTCCAAAATTTCCCAAATTTAAATAGACATGTGGGAAATATTTTGTGTGATTTAACGCTCTACTTTAACTAAATAAAAATTCAAAAGTGGAAAATTACAAAATTTTCACCAAAATTCCATTATTTTCCCAAATAAACACAAAAAATATTGTTCTAAATTTACCACTAACATGAAGTCCAACATGTCATGAAATAATAATCTTGGAATCACAGGGATCCGTTGAAGTGTTCCAGAGATATAACCTCATAACGTGACACTGGTCAAAATTCCAAAAAAATGGTCCTGTCATTAAGGTGGAAATTGGCTCTGTCACGAAGGGTTTAAATATATATTATTTTTATATATATATATATATATATATATATATATATATATATATATATATATATATATATATATATATATATATATATATATATATATACTAGCTGTGAGCCCGATGCAAATGCATCGGGTGTCTAGAATATTTTTAATTTTTTTTGTAGATTTTAAAATAATAATCCAATTATTCCAATGACATCTTTACACCAACCTGCAAGTGTAGCGACTCGCAATGGCCTCGCGGCCATTGCTCGCGCTACACAGCGAGTCGCAATAGATCCCCATTGAAAGTATAGGGGGAGTTGCGACAACTGAGGTAGCGACTCGCAATGGCCTCGCGGCCATTGCTCGCGCTACCATTGAAAGTATAGGGGGAGTTGCGACAACTGAGGTAGCGACTCGCAATGGCCTCGCGGCCATTGCTCGCGCTACCTCAGCGGGAAATCGCTAGCTTTGTGGCCGAGCCTCTGGTTCTATTTTCGGCCAGCGTGATGACGTCACAATAGTGACATAGCCACGGCGATTTCGGGGGCCGACACGATTTTGCCTACGGCAATTATATAGTAGATATACACATACATACATACACACATATATGGATAAATAGATATATTATGCTACTCCCTGATTATTTTGGAAAAACTGTTTCCCGATTCCCTACACACTCTCCATCTATATACATATCTCTATACATATATATATATATATATATATATATATATACAGTGAGTACGGAAAGTATTCAGACCCCTTTACATTTTTCACTCTTTGTTTCATTGCAGCCATTTGGTAAATTCAAAAAAGTTCATTATTTTTCTCATTATTGTACACTCTGTACCCCATCTTGAGTGAAAAAAACAGTAATGTAGCCATTTTAAAGAGAAACTGAAATATCACATGGTCATAAGTATTCAGATCCTTTGCTCAGACACTCATATTTAAGCCACCTTGTGATCCTCCTTGAGATGGTTCTACTCCTTCATTGGAGTTCAGCTGTGTTTAATTACCTGATAGGACTTGATTTGGAAAGGCACTCACCTGTCTATATAAGGCCTCACAGCTCACAGTGCATGTCAGACCAAATGAGAATCATGAGGTCAAAGGAACTGCCCAAGGAGCTCAGAGACAGAATTGTGGCAAGCACAGATCTGGTCAAGGTTACAAAAGAATTTCTTCAGTACTCAAGGCTCCTAAGAGCACAGTGGCCTCCATAATCCTTAAATGGAAGAGGTTTGAGACCACCAGAATTCTTCCTAGACCTGGTCGTCCAGCCAAACTGAGTAATCGTGGGAGAAGAGCCTTGGTGAGAGAGGTAAGGAAGAACCTCAAGACCACTGTGGCTGAATTCCAGAGATGCAGTAGGGAGATGGGAGAAAATACCACAAAGTCAACTATCACTGCAGCTCTCTACCAGTCGGACCTTTATGGCAGAGTGGCCTGATGGAAGCCACTCCTCAGTGCAAGACATATGAAAGGCCACATAGAGTTTGCAAAAAAACACATGAAGGACTCGCAGACTATGAGAAATAAGATTCTCTGGTCTGATGAGATGAAAATAGAACTTTTTGGTGATAATTCTAAGTGGTATGTGTGGAGAATACCAGGCGCTGCTCATCACCTGCCCAATACAATTCCAATAGTGAAACTTGGTGGTGGCAGCATCATACTATGGGGGTGTTTTTTAGCTGAGGGGGTAGGACGACTGGTTACAACTGAAGGAAACATGAATGCGGCTAATTACAGGGATATCCTGGATGAAAACCTCTTCCAAAGTGCTCTGGACCTTAGACTTGGCCGAAGGTTTACCTTCCAACAAGACAATGACCCTAAGCACACAGCTAAAATAACAAAGGAGTGGCTTCAGAACAACTCTGTGACCATTCTTGACTGTCCCTGCCAGAGCCCTGACCTAAACCCAATTGAGCATCTCTGAAGAGACCTGAAAATGGCTGTCCACCAACATTCACTATCATAGTTCATAGTGCAGGCAAAAATAGTGAAGAAAACATTGCTCTAAACCAGTGCTTCATCCTCTGCATCCTCAGGCTTGGTGGGTTGGTAAGGGTGCTTTCACATTGCGTTCTGCTGCACGTTCAGTGGTCCTATCGGGTCTTACGTACACACGGATGGCCATACGGATGGTCAAATCTACTTTACATCAGCACAATTTTTGTAACTTTTTTTTTGCTAGGAAGTCAATAGGGTTAAAGGTTTACAGCAATTTTTACAGCAATTCAAGAAAATAATTTTCTAGGAACCAACTCATATTTAAAGGAATAATAGAAAATACCAAAAAGTGACATCATTCTAAAAATAGCACCTCTCAAACCACTCAAAACCACATTCAAGAAGTTTTTTAACACTTCAGGTGCTTCACGGGAATTAAATCAATGTGGAAGGAAAAAATGAAAATGTAACTTTTTCCCACAAAAATTTTTCCCTGGTATATTATGTGGTGAAAAACTCCTGTTTTGGTGCACGGCAGGGCTCGGAAGGGAAGGAATATGCCATTTCTCCTGCCGCGGGGCCGGCCTTCACTGACCAGGGAGGCCGGTGCCCAGCACGTGGCTCCATATAGTCTGCCTAGCCTGCTGTGCTTTCTACCATACAAGCTACTCACCCGGTCCGCGATCCAGTGATGCCTCCTGTCTCCCCGCTTTAGCCTTCTCTGTCCAGTGTCTGCGGTCTCTGAGCAGTACTTCCAGGAGCTTCCTTAGGTGACGCCTGATGCATCCTGCTAACATTTAAAGGGCCAGTGCACCCTGACCTGGTTCTGTGCATATACGGCATCTTCCCCTTGTGGGAGGTGCCTGAGCAATGTTTCCTGTCCCTTAGTTGCATTGCTAGTACTCCGGTACCCTATGCTATCCTATGCCTGTCCCCTGTCCCATTCTCTGTGACTCACTTGTCTCTTGTCTCTTGCTCCACAGCCTGCTTTTGCTACACACCTGCATGCAAAGAGACTACTATGCTCTCGCATTGCTATGCACCTGCCTGTACATAAGACTAGTATGCTCTGTCATGGCTATACACCAGTCTGCACAAAAGACTACTACACTCCTCCATCAACACTACATACTTCAAGCTACACTAAGAGACTGTTCTTGCCAGACCTTGGCCCCTCTGTGGGTGTATGCAAATAAACACTGTATTTACTTACGTTACTAACCTGCCTGTTTCTGTCCTTAGAGTCATCTGCCACGGTTTTCCCCCTGGACAGTCACCCTCCTGGTGGGCATTATAGTTTGCTCAGGCCATGGACCCCACTGACACCAGGTTTATTCTCCTAGCAGAGATGCAGCAAGAGCTCTCCTGCCAATGAAAGATGCAGTCCAAAATTAAGACCTACATGAAAAGTGTAGATGCACATTCTGCAGCAATGCAGGCTGACAACCCTTCAAATTCTGCTCAGCTGATGGAGATGCAGCAGTAGATTACTTGCCAGCACAAGGCGCAGAAATGCATGTTGGAATATTTAGCTTTAGTGGACTCTATTCGCCTTACAGAATCCTGCTCCTACTGGTATTCCACACCCAGCTGTAATGTTTACTTCCTTATCCAGGCCTCAGATGGCAGCTCCTCCACTATATAATGGTGACCTCAAGATATGTAGATGATTTCTAAACCAATGCTTGCTTCATTTCGAACTGTTTTCTCAGGCTTTTGCTTCCAACCGCTCTAAGGTGGCCTTCATCATGTCACATCTTACCGGAGGAGCTCGGGCCTGGATGAATCCTCTCTAAGACAGAAAGGACCCTATTCTCTCCCACCTGACCAACTTCCTCTTGACCTTTTTCAAGGTGTTGGATGAGTGTAGTCAACTCACCTCCATGCCTTGTTTCTCATGAACATCAGTTAGGGCAGTGAGACTGTAGGCCAGTACGCCATTCACTTCTGTACTATCTTTTCTGAACTTGGATAGAACAATGAAATACTGGTAGCCTTCTTTTGTGAGGGATTGTCCAGAAAAATTAGGATGAGTTAGTTGATCAAGACGTTCCTACCCACCTGCATGGCTTGATATGCTTGAACACTCTCATTTCTATCTGGTCTAAGGGCTGCATCCGAGAATCAAATCTCCAGTGACCCTTGCTACCAGTACTCCAGCGGTCGAAAATGTCACAAGAAACTTCTCCAAAAAGCTGCGAGCCATATGAGGTCTCACACAGATAAGAGAGTCTTGATCCTTTTCAACCTGGAGACAAGGTATGGCTTTCTTCCAGACACATTAATCTCAAGGTCCCTTCCTTCAAACTGGCATCATGGCATATTGGTCTATTTGAGGTTCTACAAAAGATCAAGGAAGTGTCCTACCGTTTAACACTGCCTCCTTCCTTACGGATACACAACTCCTTGCATGTCTCTTTTCTGAAGCCGGTCATTCTCAGCTCTCGTCTCTACTTTCAAGATCCTGGTATACCTCCTGCACCAGTCAGCGCAGAGGATGTCTTTTAGGTCAAGGAGATTCAGGCCATTGAAAAGGAGAGGTAATGGGACTTTTTCTTAGTTGATTAGAGAGAATTTAGTCCAGAGGAAAGATCGTGGGAGCCTAGACGGAAAATGTATGCTCCTCACCGACTAAAGAAGTTCCTGACTGGCCTAAAAAAAGAGGGAAATGTAAAAGGAAAAAAAAAGTAGTTTTCAGCCTATGCGCTGATAATCCCTGGTAGCAATCCACTGATATAAGGTATAAGACTTGAAGAATTTAGAAAAAAATCGAGCACCTTCTCCATATCCATCAAATAAAGAGAGTGTTTAGATTAAAATGTCAATTTTATTATTTTACAAACTCTCCTACATCCATGACTTTTTCCTTTCACATAACATTAACCTCCTTGCTCTTACAGAGACCTGGATTCAGCAGTCGGACACTACCGCTGCTGCTGCTCTCTCATATGGTGGCCTCCCATTTTCTCATACCCCTAGACCTGAGAACAGATCAGGTGGAGGTGTTGGTCTTCTCTGTCAACAAATTGTGCGTGTCAGGTTATCCCACCTGTCCCCTCACTTATCTTCTCTTGAGTTACACACTGTAAGACAGTGGTTTATCGACTCCCAGGCCCCCCACGTCAATTTCTTGATCACTTTGCTACCTGGCTTCCCCACTTTCTAGCCTGCGATCTTCCCACTCTCATCATGGGTGACTTTGCACAGATTAGTAGAGATTGGGATTTAGTTTGCGCTGGCCCAGAAGACAGAAGGATTCAAAATCTTTTATTCACCACCACGCCATAGAACGAACATGGTGATGCGTTTTGTAGCCAGTGGGCCACTTCATCAGGGCTTAAGGCCTGATGAAGTGGCCCACTAGCTACAAAACGCGTCGTCATGTTCGTTGTTCTATGGTGTGGTGGTGAATAAAAGATTGAAAATCCTTCTGTCTCCTGGGTCAGCGCAGACTAAATCCCAATCTCTACTAATCTGTGCAATCTTCCTGTCTATGGGATCTGCAGCAACCAGGCTCTCATAGTGGGTTGTGGCTTCTCACAACCCCTTAACGTGAGTGGACCCTTGTGTTAAATCCCCCGGGTGTCCCTCAGATACTACACTATTGTGCGCTCCCCTTCCCCTCTCTTGCATGGGTGACTTTAACATTCCTATTGACAACTCCATCTGCATATCCGCCTCTCATCTTTTAACCCTAACCTTCTCTCTTGGTCTTTCATAACTTTGTAACTCTGCCACGCATGAAGATGGGAATACTTTGGAACTGATCTTCTCCCAGCTTTGCTCAGTGCATGATTTTACAAATTCCTCTCTTCCACTCTGTGACCACAACCTTCTTTCATTCTCAGTCAAGTACTGTCAACCCTTCAAGGACACTCCCAACTCATTCACCTATCGGAATATACGTGCCATTGACACTCAGAAACTTATAAAGAATTTACAGTCTTCCTTCACCCCAATCTCCTCCCTCTTTTGTCCCGACTCTGCTCTAAAACTCTATAATGAAGAACTGCACAGTGCCCTGGATGAAGCTGCACCTCCTACACTTAAAACAACTCGTCACCGATAGCAGCAACCCTGGCAAACACTGCAAGCACGGTTTCTTCAGCGGTGCTCCAGGTGTGCAGAACGCCTCTGGAGAAAATCCAACCTGGCCGAAGATTTCATCCATTATAAGTTTATGCTAAAAACATACAACATCGCCCTTCACCTCTCCAAACAAGCTTACTACAACACCCTTATAACTTCACTAGCCAACAATCCTAAACGACTCTTTGACACTTTCCATTCTCTCCTCAGTCCAAGAGTACAGGGCCCAACCACCAGCCTCACAGCTGACGATCTGCCAAATATTTTAAGGACAAAATTGACAACATATGACAGGAAAGTTCTTTACAGCCTCAGAACATCATGCATTCTCCTCCCTCCTGCACTTCATCCAACTCCCTTTCGGTCTTTGATCCGGTCACAGAGGAAGAAGTCACCCGGCTTTTGCATCTTCTCGCCCTAGTACCTGCACCAGCGACCGTATTCACTCACATTCACTCCTTCCATCCCCTTCTCCAGCTGTCACATCTCACCTAACTAAAGTATTTAATCTTTCCCTCTCATCTGGTGTTTTCCCCTCCTCCTTCAAACATGCCAGCATACATCCCTTATTAAAAAAAAAAAAAAAAAAAAACATCCCTCAACCAGAACTCTCTGCTAACTACAGACCTGTCTCTAATCTCCCCTTCGTCTCTAAACTCCTGGAACGCTTGGTCCTCTCCCGTATGATCTGCTATCTCTCTGACAATTCTCTTATTGACCCTCTACAATCCTGCTTCAGCTCCTTACATTCTACTGAAACTGCCCTCACTAAAGTCTCTAATGATCTACTAACAGCTAAATCTAAAGGTCACTACTCCCTGTTGATCCTCCTGGATCTCTCCGCTGCATTTGATTCTGTGGATCACCAGCTCCTTCTCTCTATATGCTCTGCTCTACTCGGGTTAAGGACATCGCTCTCTCCTGGTTCTCCCCCTACCTCTCAAACCGCTCCTTCTCTGTATCTTTCGCCGGCTCCTCTTCCTCTCCTCTTGCCCTCACGGTTGGGGTTCCTCAGAGTTCAGTCCTAGGACCCCTTCTCTTCTCTCTATACACTGCCCCCATTGGACAAACCAGTAGATTTGGTTTTCAGTACCATCTTTATGCTGACTACACCCAGTTATACACCTCTTCTCCTTAAATCACCACCACATTACTACAAAATACCACTGATTGTCTGTCTGCTGTCTCTAACATCATGTCTTCTCTCTACATTAAATTGAATCTGTCAAAAACTGAACTTCTCATGTTTCCTCACTCTCCTAATCTTCCGAAACCTAATATTGCCATTTCTGTATGTGTTTCTACTGTTACTCCTCAGCAGTACGCCCGCTGTCTTGGGGTTATATTTGACTCAGATCTCTCTTCTCTCCCCAAATCCGGTCTCTCGCTCGCTGATGTCACCTACACCTCAAAAGCATCTCTAGAATTCGAGCTTTTCTTACTGTTGACTTTGCAAAAATTCTAACTGTTGCCCTTATTCATTCTCGTCTGGATTACTGCAATTCTCTACTAATCGGTCTCCCTCTTACTAAACTCTCTCCTCTCCAATCCATCCTCAATGCAGCAGCCAGGATCATATTCCTCTCCAACCGCTTCACCGATGCCTCTATCCTAGGGCAGTCATTGCACTGGTTCCCAATTCGCTGTAGAGTACAATATAAAATTATCACTCTCACCCACAAAGCCCTCCACAGTTCTGCTCCGCCCTACATCTCCTCTCTCATCTCTGTCTATCGTCCCTACACATGCCCTCTACTCTGCAAGTGACCTAAGACTGACATCATCTACAATCCGAACCTCCCATTCCAGTCTCCAGTACTTCTCATGAGCTGCACCAATTCTCTGGAACAGGTTAGCAAAAACAATTCAATTAATTCCCAATATAAATAGTTTTAAGCGAGCCTTAAAAACACCTCTTTAGACTGGCCTAACTATTCCTATCTTCCCTTTTCCAAATCTGGCCTCTTGTGTCATCTGTCTGCACCTGCAGACTGTCTGTCTGTCCACATGCATAATATAGCACTTTATCTGTACTTGTACAAATCCCGACCGATGACTGGTTCATGCAGTGTTACGTGAATTCCCTAATCATTATCGTATATACTCGTGTATAAGCCGAGTTTTTCAACCCAAAAATTGGGCTGAAAAGTCCCCCCCTCGGCTTATACGCGGGTCAATACGGTGGTGGGGGCTGTGTCCGGGGCTGGGAGGCTGGAGGAGGCGAGGAGAGGCTGTGTATGAGCACCCCGTCACGTGGGGCCGCTCATTATATATGGCACTGCTTCCCCTGTCAATCAGCGCAGGGGAAGCAGTGCATATCTAAATATATGGCCCCCAATTGCTGGCACTCGCCCCCCTCCGTTGTAAGGCCCCCCCCTGCTGCTTAACTTACCATCCCTGGTCTTCTGCACCGCGCCGGTCTTCCGTGCTCCGTCCTCCATGCTCCCGTCCTCGGCAGCATCCGGGGTCATGTGACCGGCCATCACATGACGTCATCGTTACTGCGACGGCCGGGGACCCCGGATGCAGCCGAGGACGGGAGCATGGAGGACGAGCACGGAAGACCGGCGCGGTGCAGAAGACCAGGGATGGAAGTTAAGCAGCAGGGGGGGCCTTACAATGGAGGGGGCGAGTGCCAGCATTTGGGGCCTGTATACCACTAGGGCTGCTATATACCACTGGGGCTGCTGTATACCACACCACTGGGCTGCTGTATAACACACTGGCTCTGTATACCACTGGGGCTGCTGTATACCACACCACTGGGGCTGCTGTATACCACTGGGGCTGCTGTATACCACACCACTGGGGCTGCTGTATACCACTGGGGCTTCTGTATACCACTGGGACTGCTGTATACCACACCACTGGGGCTGCTGTATACCACTGGGGCTCTGTATACCACTGGGACTGCTGTATACCACTGGGGCTGCTGTATACCACACCACTGGGGCTGCTGTATACCACTGGGGCTGCTGTATACCACTGGGGCTGCTGTATATAGCACACCACTGGGGCTGCTGTATAACACACCACTGGGGCTGCTGTATACCACTGGGGCTGCTATATACCACTGGGGCTGCTGTATACACACCACTGGGGCTGCTGTATACCACACCACTGGGGCTGCTGTATACCACTGGGGCTGCTGTATATACTGCTGGGGCCTGTATATACAACTGGGGAGGCTGCTGTAATACTGCTGGGGCCTGTATATACCACTGGGGAGGCTGCTGTAATACTGCTGTGGCCTGTATATACCACTGGGGAGGCTGCTGTAATACTGCTGGGGCCTGTATATACCACTGGGGAGGCTGCTGTATACTACCACTGAGGAGGCCTGTATACCACTGGGGGGCCTGTATACCACACTGCTGGGGGCTGTATACCTGTGCTGGGGTCCACCCTTGGCTTATACACGAGTCAGTAGGTTTTCCCAGGTTTTGGGGGCAAAAGTAGGGGGGTCGGCTTATACAGGGGTCTGCTTATACACGAGTATATACGGTATATTGATGGCTGGACCATATATGACATCATTTGTTACTGTTACCTTTGTGCCTCCCAAATCCTCAGATTGTAAGCTTGCGAGCAGGGACCTCACTCCTCATGGTTTTTGAATTTTTGTTGCTCTGTATTGTCTCATATTGTCTGTACATGTCCCCTCCGAATTGTAAAGAGCTGCATAATATGTTGGCGCTATATAAATAAAATTATTATTATTATCTTTGTCATTTAAAAAAAACACATAAAAGCATGTGTAAAGATAGAAACTGTACGTGTTTCTAATGCAGCAGGGGTTCTTAATCATAGGTTTGTGTCACCGAGTATTATGCACTATCACTTTGAACCATGAGCTATTAGGTTTATTGCAGAGAGTGATGTAGACTGGCTCTATATTTATGGTCTAAGTGTAAAAAGTATATGCTGTTGGCAGTTGGTATAAGTAGGAATGACTAACAATATTCATTAATGGTTTTATTGGGAGTTGGTGAATGGCTCAGCCCCTGTGCAGTAATTTTTCTGCTTATACTGTATGCTGTGTCTATTCAGTGTTATATCCTTAGTATGTATATTTAGTGCATTTATTTATACTGATGTGTCGATAAACTGATCTAAAAATATATCTAAAAAAGAGAGGGTGTAAGCAGGGGGGGCACTGTCATGCCTCCTGCCACAGGGCTGGCCTCCACTGTGCAGGGGTCGGTGCCCAGCTTGTGGCTCCATATGGTCTGCAAAGCCCACTGTGCTTTCTACCATACCAGTTACTTACCCGGTCTGCGATCCAGTGATGCCTCCTGTCTCCCCGCCTGTAGTCTTCTCTGTCCAGAATCTGTGGTCTCTGAGCAGTACTTTCAGGAGCTACCTTAGGCCACGCCCATCGCATCTTGCTGACATTTAAAGGGCCAGTGCATCCTGACCTTTAAGTGCATCTCAGCCTATTGCTGAGAGGTTTGGTGTATATAAGACATCCTCCCCTTATGGGAGGTGCCTGAGCAATGTTTCTAGTCCCCTAGTGGCACTGCTAGTACTCAAATCTCCTACCCCTATAGTCTGCCTGTCCCCTGCCATGTGCTCCGTGACTCACTTGTCTTTCGTTCCAGAACCTGCATTTGCTACGCACATGCCTGCACAAAGACTACTACGCCTGTTCCTGTCCTCTGAGTCAGCTACTGCAGGCCATCCTGTGGTTACATAGCCCACAGACACTCATCCTCCTGATGGGCATTACAGAATGCCATTTTAATTTGGAATTCACAATTGGCTGGAATCATTAGCGGATGCCGTGTCACATTTGGAGAGCCCCTGATATGCCTAAACAGTGAAAACTCCCCACAAGTGACTCCAGTTTGGAAAGTACACCTCACATATATTTTATCTAGATGTGTGATAAACACCCTGAATGTCCAAGTGCATCAGAGAATTTTATGCCACTGAACCATGAAAATACAACATCATATTTTTCCCACAGAAATGTTGCCTTAGACCCATGTTTTTTATTTTCACAAGGCTAGCATGAAAATTGCGCATACAATTTTTGTACAATTTCTCCTGAGTACATAGATACCCCATATGTGGTGAAAACTACAGTTTGGGTGCACGGCAGGGCTCAGAAGGGAAGGAGCAAAATTTGATTTTTGAAATTCAAAATTGGCTGTAATTGTTAGTGAACACCATGTTGCATTTTGTATTTGGAGAGCTCATGCTGTGCCTAAACAGTGAAAACCTGCATATATGACCTAATTTTTGGGACTAAACGCCTCAAGGAATTTATCTAGATGTTTGGCGAGCACCCTTATTCCCAAATGACTTCACAGAAGTTTACAAAGGTGAACTGTGTAAATGAAAAAAAAATATTTTTTTCACAGAAATGTTGCTTTAACAAGCTCTATTTGGCTACTGTGCACCAGATTCTGAGGGTTTAATCTCCAAAAACGTTCTCTGGATGCCACGCACTAGATTTTTTGGGCTTAATCTCTGAAAAAGCTTTAAAGCCACTGCAACTGGCCCTGTGCGGCTAATCCCTATTGGCCACTGTTGCTCCAGTTTCTGTGGTCTAAGGCCGGCTTCACACCGCGATTTTTCAGGTCCTGGGTTGTCCGGTGTAAACTGGACAGCTCCGGATCCGAATTTGCCCCCCATGTCTCCCTATGGGGCCGGATGGCTGTCATTTGCCATCCGGTTTGGGGCTTTTCTGGGAGGATCTGGTTTTGTCTGATTTTAGCATTCTAGCATTCATCATGCACCATTTTTCGTATCCGATGCAAAGATCGCCTAGTGCTGAAAGAGCAGCGGCTATTAAAAGCAGCTGCCACTGAATTTCAGCACCTGGAGAGCTCCACTGCTGATATTTCAGCACCGTGGCCAGCTCCCCTGCAGCCGCAGTGCTGGAGTTTCAGCAATGTAAAGCACCAGCAATGAAGCCGGCAAAAAGCAGGTTCTGCACGTCCGTTGGTGTCAGGTTCTGTCTGGTGCATCCTGCAAAACTCCAGACAGAACCTGACAGTGAAAAATCGCAGTGTGAAGCCAGCCTTAGGCAACTTTCCAACGGTTGAGAGAATCTTAGTGCAATTAACTGACGGTATCCTGAGACATAAAAGTACACAAAGCAAATGGTAGACGTTATTAGCATCCTGAATAGGACCTGTGCACAATATATACCCTATGGGAATAAACATGCTAGAAATAGGAGGAAACCACTATGGCTAAATAAAGCTGTAAGGGGTGCAATAAGTGACAAAAAGAAAGCATTTAGGGAATTAAACAAGTAGGTAGTGATGAGGCATTAAATAAATACAGAAAATTAAATAACATCTGTAAAAAGCAAATTAAGACAGCAAAGTTTGAGACAGAGAGACTCATTGCCAGAGAAAGTAAAAAAAAATGGCAAAATATTGTTTAACTACATAAATAGTAAGAGACTAAAAAATGATTGTGTTGGCCCCCTTAAAAATAGTCTGGGTGAAATGGTGGATGAGGATGAGGAAAAAGCCAATATGCTAAATGACTTTTTTTCAACAGTATTAGCACAGGAAAATCCCATGACAGACAACATGATCAGTGATAACTAATAATCTCCATTAAATGTCACCTGCTTAACCCAGCAGAAAGTACGGCATCGCCTAAAAATCCTAGAGGGTTTTCTAAGAGATGCTATACTGGACTATCTGAAGAAAAATAACCTCATGGGTTTACTAGGGACCGTTCCTGTCAAACTAATCTGATAAGCTTCTATGAAGAGGTAAATTGTGGACTGGACCAAAGAAATGCAGCGGACGTTCTATATATGGACTTTTCAAAAGCTTTTGATACGATACCACACAAAAGGTTGATACATAAAATGAGAGCAATGGGGATAGAGGAAAATATGTGCAAGTGGGTTAAGAACTGGCTTAGTGATAGGAAACAAAGGGTGGTTATTAATGGAACACACTCAGAATGGGTCACAGTTAACAGTGGGGTACCACAGGGGTCAGTATTGGGCCCGCTTCTTTTTAACATATTTATTAATGACCTTGTAGGGGCATACAGAGTAGAATCTCAATATTTGCAGATGACACTAAACTCTGCAGGGTATCAATACAGAGGAGGACAATTTTATATTACAGGATGATTTATGTAAACTAGAAGCTTGGGCTGATAAATGGCAAATGAGCTTTAATGGGAATAAATGTAAGGTCATGCACTTGGGCAGAGGAAATAAAAGGTATAATTATGTGCCTAATTGTAAAACACTGGGCAAAACTGTCACTGAAAAAGACCTGGGTGTATGGGTAGATGACAAACTCACATTTAGTGGCCAGTGTCAGGCAGCTGCTGCAAAGGCAAATAAAATAATGGGATGTATTAAAAGACGCATAGATGCTCATGAGGAGAACATTAATTTTACCTCTATACAAGTCACTAGTGCAACCACACTTAGAATATTGTGTACAATTCTGGTCTCCAGTGTATAAGAAAGACATAGCTGAACTACAGCGGGTGCAGAGAAGAGCGACCAAGGTTATTAGAGGTCTGAGGGGTCTGCAATACCAAGACAGGTTATTAAACTTAGGGTTATTTAGTTTGGAAAAACGAAGGCTTAGGGGTGATAAATATGTGAGGGGTCAGTACAGAGACCTTTTTGATGATATTTTTACTCTTAGGCCTGAGACGGGGACAAGGGGGCATCCTCTACGTCTGGAGGAAAGAAGGTTTAATCATAATCACAGACGCGGATTCTTTACTGTAACAGCAGTGAGACTATGGAACTCTCTGCCACATGATGTTGTAATGAGTGTGTCACTACAAACATTTAAGAAGGAGATATATACAACAAAATACTCCACCTACACATTATGTATAATATACAGACCCAACAAGCCATGTACAGTTAGGGCCAGAAATATTTGGACAGTGACACAATTTTCGCGAGTTGGGCTCTGCATGCCACCACATTGGATTTGAAATGAAACCTCTACAACAGAATTCAAGTGCAGATTGTAACGTTTAATTTGAAGGGTTGAACAAAAATATCTGATAGAAAATGTAGGAATTGTACACATTTCTTTACAAACACTCCACATTTTTAGGAGGTCAAAAGTAATTGGACAAATAAACATAACCTAAACAAAATATTTTTATTTTCAATATTTTGTTGTGAATCCTTTGGAGGCAATCACTGCCTTAAGTCTGGAACCCATGGACATCACCAAACGCTGGGTTTCCTCCTTCTTAATGCTTTGCCAGGCCTTTACAGCCGCAGCCTTCAGGTCTTGCTTGTTTGTGGGTCTTTCCGTCTTAAGTCTGGATTTCAGCAAGTGAAATGCATGCTCAATTGGGTTAAGATCTGGTGATTGACTTGGCCATTGCAGAATGTTCCACTTTTTTGCACTCATGAACTCCTGGGTAGCTTTGGCTGTATGCTTGGGGTCATTGTCCATCTGTACTATGAAGCGCCGTCCAATCAACTTTGCAGCATTTGGCTGAATATGGGCTGAAAGTATATCCCGGTACACTTCAGAATTCATCCGGCTACTCTTGTCTGCTGTTATGTCATCAATAAGCACAAATGACCCAGTGCCATTGAAAGCCATGCATGCCCATGCCATCACGTTGCCTCCACCATGTTTTACAGAGGATGTGGTGTGCCTTGGATCATGTGCCGTTCCCTTTCTTCTCCAAACTTTTTTTTCCCCATCATTCTGGTACAGGTTGATCTTTGTCTCATCTGTCCATAGAATACTTTTCCAGAACTGAGCTGGCTTCTTGAGGTGTTTTTCAGCAAATTTAACTCTGGCCTGTCTATTTTTGGAATTGATGAATGGTTTGCATCTAGATGTGAACCCTTTGTATTTACTGTCATGGAGTCTTCTCTTTACTGTTGACTTAGAGACAGATACACCTACTTCACTGAGAGTGTTCTGGACTTCAGTTGATGTTGTGAACGGGTTCTTCTTCACCAAATAAAGTATGCAGCGATCATCCACAACTGTTGTCATCCGTGGACGCCCAGGCCTTTTAGAGTTCCCAAGCTCACCAGTCAATTCCTTTTTTCTCAGAATGTACCCAACTGTTGATTTTGCTACTCCAAGCATGTCTGCTATCTCTCTGATGGATTTTTTCTTTTTTTTCAGCCTCAGGATGTTCTGCTTCACCTCAATTGAGAGTTCCTTTGACCGCATGTTGTCTGGTCACAGCAACAACTTCCAAATGCAAAACCACACACCTGGAATCCACCCCTGACCTTTTAACTACTTCATTGATTACAGGTTAACGAGGGAGACGCCTTCAGAGTTAATTGCAGCCCTTAGAGTCCATTGTCCAATTACTTTTGGTCCCTTGAAAAAGAGGAGGCTATGCATTACAGAGCTATGATTCCTAAACCCTTTCTCCGATTTGGATGTGGAAACTCTCATATTGCAGCTGGGAGTGTGCACTTTCAGCCCATATTATATATATAATTGTATTTCTGAACATGTTTTTGTAAATAGCTAAAATAACAAAACTTGTGTCACTGTCCAAATATTTCTGGCCCTAACTGTATATTCGTCATGGTGAAAGTGCTGGACTTCAATAGAGGGCAAAATTCTAAAAATTCTAAAGAATCGGGTAGTCTAGAATCCATATATAGTTTATTTACTAATAGATACGGGAGTGCGGTGAAATTAATTGTGTGTATACAGGCGGCTCTGTGGGTAGCACAGTATACAGTGGCTCAGTGGTTGGCACTGCACGGTGGCTCAGTGGTTGGCACTGCGCGGTGGCTCAGTGGTTGGCACTGCGCGGAGGCTCAGTGGTTGGCACTGCGGGTAGGCTCAGTGGTTGGCACTGTGCGCGGTGGCTCAGTGGTTAGAAGTGAGTGCCGTGGCTCAGTGGTTAGCAGTGAGTGCCGTGGCTCAGTGGTTAGCAGTGAGTGCCGTGGCTCAGTGGTTAGCAGTGAGTGCCGTGGCTCAGTGGTTAGCAGTGAGTGCCGTGGCTCAGTGGTTAGCAGTGAGTGCCGTTGCTCAGTGGTTAGCAGTGAGTGCCGTGGCTCAGTGGTTAGCACTGCGTGCGGTGGCTCAGTGGTTAGCAGTGAGTGCCGTGGCTCAGTGGTTAGCAGTGAGTGCCGTGGCTCAGTGGTTAGCAGTGAGTGCCGTGGCTCAGTGGTTAGCAGTGAGTGCCGTGGCTCAGTGGTTAGCAGTGAGTGCCGTGGCTCAGTGGTTAGCAGGGAGTGCGGTGCCTCAGTGGTTAGCAGTGAGTGCGGTGAGTTTGGTCAGCGCAGCGCCGTGGGCAGAGTGGTTAGCGCAGCGCCGTAGGCAGAGTGGTCAGCGCAGCGCCGTGGGCAGAGTGGTCAGCGCAGCGCCGTGGGCAGTGGTCAGCACAGCGCCGTGGGCAGAGTGGTCAGCGTGGTCAGCGCAGCGCCGTGGGCAGAGTGGTCAGCGCAGCGCCGTGGGCAGAGTGGTCAGCGCAGCGCCGTGGGCAGAGTGGTCAGCACAGCGCCGTGGGCAGAGTGGTCAGCGCCGCGCCGTGGGCAGAGAGGTCAGCACAAACATACACACTCCGCTATTCTTACCACCGACCCTGCGTCTTCCCCGCCACCTGGATCCTATGGACAGGAATATTATCTTCCATCATATATTGATTTTATGAACTGTAATAATTGTTATGCACATCTAAAATAAAGTTTTTGCACTTTTTTGATATTTTGGGCAGTATGATCATGTTCTTTCTCTTTTTGATTTTATCAAACATTTAAGAAGGGCCCAGATGCCTTTCTTGAAAAGTATATTACCAGTTACAGTCATATGAAAAAGTTTGGGCACCCCTCTTAATCTTACTCTTTTTTTTTTTTTTTTTTTAAATAGTTTTTTTGCAATAGCTATTTCAGTGTGATGTATGTAATAACTGGTGGACACAGTAATGTTTCAGTATTGAAATGAGATAATTGTACTAACCGAAAATGTGAAATATGCATTATTTCAAAAATTGACTGGTGCAAAAGTATGGGCACCCTTCTGATTTTCACGAATTGAATACTCCTATAACTACCGTATATACTCGCGTATAAGCCGAGTTTTTCAGCCCACAAATTGGGCTGAAAAGTCCCCCCCTTGGCTTATACGCGAGTCATACCACTTGAGTATACAGGCCGCCCGCCACCCCCATCAGTATACAGGCGCCCCCTCATCAGTATCCAGGGCCCCCCCCTTGCTCCGCAAACCTGTAAAGTAAGATCATTATACTTATCACTATCCTGTCGCCGCCGTCCCCGCCACTGCTATCGCGCTCCTCCGGCTTCATCCGTTTTCTTCCGGCTTCCTCTAGTCAGCACAGGCAATGACGTCATTGTCTGCGTCAGAGGAGGAAGCCGGAAGACACTGGATGAAGCTGGAGGAGCGCGATGGCAACGGCGGGGATGGCGGCGACAGGTCAGTGATAAGTATAATGATCTTACTTTACAGGTTTGCGGAGCAGGGGGGAGGGCCCTGGATACTGATGGGGGTGACGGGCGGGCTGCTGCTGTATATACCTCTGGGGCTGCTGTATACTACTACTGGGGCTGCTGTATACTACTACTGGGGCTGCTGTATAGATCTCTGGGGCTGCTGTATACTACTACTGGGGCTGCTGTATACTACTACTGGGGCTGCTGTATACTACCACTGGGGCTGCTGTATATACCTCTGGGGCTGCTGTATACTACCTCTGGGGCTGCTGTATACTACCTCTGGGGCTGCTGTATACTACCTCTGGGGCTGCTGTATACTACCTCTGGGGCTGCTGCTGTATATACCACTGGGGAGGCTGCTGTAACACTGCTGAGGCCTGTATACCACTGGGGAGGCTGCTGTATACCACACTGCTGGGGGCTGTATACCTGTGCTGGGGTCCACCCTCGGCTTATACACGAGTCAATAGGTTTTCCCAGATTTTGGGGGCAAAAGTAGGGGGGGGTCGGCTTATACACGAGTATATACGGTACTTTTTACTGACTTACTGAAGCACTAAATTGGTTTGGTAACCTCATTGAGCTTTCTACTTCATAGCCCGGTATATCCAATCATGAGAAAAGCTATTTCAGGTGTCCACTTGCAAGTTGCTCTCCTAGCTGTTCTCCTAGTTGCATCTTCTCTGAGGAGTGGCATCATGGGCTCCTCAAAACAGCTCTCAAATGATCTGAAAAAAAGATTGTTAAACATAGTAGTTCAAGGGAAGGATACAAAATGTTGTCTCAGAGATTTCACCGGTCAGTTTCCACTGTGAGGAACATAGTAAGGAAATGGAAGACCACAGGGACAGTTCTTGTAAAGGCCAGAAGTGGCAGGCCAACAAAAATATCAGAAAGGTAGAGAAGAAGAATGGTGAAAACAGTCAAGACCAATCCACAGACCACCTCCAAAGACCTGCAGCATCATCTTGCTGCAGATGGTGTCACTGTGCATTGGTCAACAATACAGCGCACACGGCACAAGGAGAAGCTGTATGGGAGAGTGATGTGAAAGAAGCCGTTTCTGAATGCACACCAGAAACAGAGTCACCTGAGGTATGCAAAAGCACATTTGGACAAGCCAGTTTCATCTTGGAAGAAGGTCCTGTGGACTGATGAAATAAAGATTGAGTTGTTTGGTCATACAACAAGGCGTTATGCATGGCGCCAAAAAACACAGCATTCCAAGAAAAACACTTGCTACCCACTGTCAAATTTGGGGGAGGGTCCATCATGCTTTGGGGCTGTGTGGCCAATGACAACACCGGGAATCTTGTTAAAGTTGAGGGTCGCATGGATTCCACTCAGTATCAGCAGATTCTTGAGAATAATATTCAAGAATCAGTGTCAAAGTTGAAGTTACACCGGGGATGTATCATCAGCAAGACAATGATCCAAAACACCGCTCCAAATCTACTCAGCCATTCATGCAGAGGAACAATTACAATGTTCTGGAATGGCCATCCCAGTCCCCAGACCTGAATATCATTGAACATCTATGGGATGTTTTGATGCGGGCTGTCCATGCTCGGCGACCATCAAACTTAACTGAACTGGAATTGTTTTGTAAAGAGGAATGGTCAAAAATACCTTCATCCAGGATCCAGCAACTCATTAACAGCTACAGGAAGTGACTAGAGGCTGTTATTTTTACAAAAGGTGGATCTACTAAATATTAATGTCACTTTTCTGTTGAGGTGCCCATACTTTTGCACCTGTCAATTTTTGAAATAATGCATATTTCACATTTTCGGTTAGTACAATAAACCTCATTTCAATCCTGAAATATTACTGTGTCCATCAGTTATTACATATGTCACACTGAAATAGCTGTTGCAAAAAAACAATTAAAAAAACAAACAAACAAAAAAAAAAACAAGTAAGATTAAGAGGGGTGCTCAAACTTTTTCGCTGTATTTTTGACTGTATATATACTAGATTCTTTGATAGGTCGTTGATCCAGGGAACTAGTCTGATTGCCGTATGTGGAGTCAGGAAGGAATTATTTTTCCCAATGTTGTCACATGGTTTTTTTGCCTTCCTCTGGATCAATATGTTAGGCTATGGGTTGAACTAGATGGACTTAAAGGGAACCAACCACCCCAAATGACCCCCCGGACTGTTAATATGTGTCCCTACACCCAGCACACACATTAGGGGCAATCGTTTTTGCTAAAAAAAACGTTTAGTAGAAGCTAAGATATAGCTTTCGAAAGTTTAAAAAATCTTGCCGACTGCGCGTTACCTAGCTTGTCCCGCTGCCTGTGCAGCTGTGACTCATTCTGCCGGGTGATCACAGAGCACACAGAGCGTGTGCTCGTGACCCTGGCTGTAGCTGATGACGTGTGCACGGCCATGAGAGTCCGTGCACCAGCCTGTGACGAGGCTGAAAGGGCAGGACTTTACTGAAGAGAGGGGGGAGAGGAGGCTGACGGGCAGATGAACTCGGCAGCGGGACAAGCTAGGTAATGCCCAGTCGGCAAGATTTTTTAAACTTTATAAAGCTATATCTTAGCTTCTACTAAACTGTTTTTTTAGCAAAAACGATTGCCCCAAATGTGTGTGCTGGGTGTAGAGACACATATTAACAGTCCGGGGGGGGGGGTCATTTGGGGTGGTTGGTTCACTTTAAAGTCTTTCTTCAACCTTAAAAACCATGTTACTATGTTGCATGTTTATTTGAATATAGATCTGCATTGCAGCGAAAGAAATATGAAAATGGAGACACTTAACTAGTACATATGGCTATTAGAGATGAGCAAGTATGCTTGTCACTACTCGGTACTCGCACAAATATCTCGGTACTCGGGGTACTCGGCGAGTACCGAGTAATCTCGCGATACTCTTGCTATGCTCGGGGACCACCTCCCTGCATGTTGGTGCTCTTTACAGAGCCAACCCGCATGCAGGGATTGGCTGACAGACACTGTAATGCCACAGCCATGTTGGTTGTGGCATTACAGTTATTGGCTGGCTGCACAGCGTCATCAAGTCTTTATAAGACCTGACCGCGCTATGCTCGTCACTCTGCTCCACAGTCAGTGTAGGGAGAGCTGCTGCTGATTGAGGGACAGATTAGTGGCCTTTCAGCTAGTGTAGGCGCAGGGCTGACAATCTAATTACCACAACAGTCCTTCTGAGGACTAATAGAGCTGTATATGTCGAGCCCACTGGGACGGGGTTACTCGGTACCGGACCAGGTCTGCTACAGGGGATGTCACGGGTGGTCCTGGTCCGGACCGTGTCCCGGGCCCTAGCAACAATAAGGAGAATATTTACAGGGGATAATGTCAGTCGTGACGCCACCCACAGTGTGTGGCCAGTAGTGGGGCCACCGCTGCTGCAGAACCTCCGGGGATGATGTAATGGCAGCTAGGATGGAATAGCAGTGATGATATAATCTATTGTGTAGGGTATGGTGCAGGCCTGTGCTGGGTGCAATGCACTTACTGTCCTGAAGCTGCAGAAATCCTCCTTCAGCGTTGGAGCTGACGAGCTGTGGCTCTCCAGGAGGGGATCTTCTGCAGACCTGTTTGGAGGGAGTCATATGCAGGTAGAAACATGCAAGGGGGTCAGATTCAGGGTTCACAGTGTTTACTTCTCAAAGTACTCAGGTACAGCTCACAGTTCCAGTTCCAGTTCACAACTCAGATCTTACAGTCTTTACACGGGCACAACTCTCCCATCTGGGTTTCTTTACTTTCTGCAGCCAGGTTTCTCCTTTCTATGACCCCTCACTATGTCTCTCTGTCCTTTCCAGGCTTTCAGTTCTCTCTCTCTCTTGTTCACTTGGTGTGCGTGACTCCGGACAGTATGGCGGTGGCTCGGACTCCTGTGAGCCCTCCGGGTTGCCACTGAGCGGCCTGTCCTTTGGGGTAGGGACCCTAACGTGTAGCTGAGGTCCCCTGTCGGTTGTCTAGGGATGCCGGGTAAATCTGCGGTCCCCTCTACAGCCGACACTCTAGTCTAGCCTAGCCTCCAATAGTCCTCAGTGGTGAGGCTCTACCAGGCTCTCTCTGTGTCTTAGAGTTCAATAGGAGGTCTACTCTGCCTGCAGTCTGCCGTCTCGGCCGTGGTTCTAGGGCCCGGTATCACCGTCCCTCTCTTCCCTCACACTCCTGGGGCGCTGGCTTCGGACGTGCTTTCTCCCTGTGGCTCGCACTGGCTCCTCCAGATTCTGCGCTCCTTACACCCCACTCTTCCAGGACATGTGCTTCAGTCTGTGCTGCTCAGCCTACACCGGCCTACTGACTACTTTCTCCTCCCCCTGCTCTATATCTACCCTCTGTCACCTGACTTACGTGTTGGCCCACCCACTGTCTCTAAACCCACCACCCCTTGCCTGCCTAGAGTTCCCAGGCTCCGGGTTGGGTGCTGCTTTGTACTGCTACGTGGGTTGTGTGGGCTGTGAGGGTGTTGGAGTTCAACTGTCTTTCCTACCTTCCTGGCTGCAGTTCCCTTTGTGGCCTCCTGGTAGCACGGGCGCCACATATACAGGCAGGCACAGAGGCAGGGTATATAGCAAACTTCGTTGTGCTAGTATACCAGCCTGCATCACATCTGGGGCTGATGTACAGGCTCATCCATCCCAAAACAGTGCTTTTAGGGATTAATTTAGCTCTCTATAGGCAGAAGTAGGTTTTAGCGCAAATTAGGATACGCCAAAAGACTCGCTATTCTCGTCAGCGTTTGTGTCTGACCGGTCCACCTGCAGGGCCTTAATCTTATCTCAGTGTCGTGCTAAAAACAAACTCTTGTCTGCATTCATTTAGCATCTTAGTGCAGCTGCAGTACGTTTTAGCGTAAATTAGGATACGCCAAAAGACTCTCTATTCTCGTGAGCGTTTGTGTCTGACCAGTCCACCTGCAGGGCCTTAATCTCTAACTAGCAATAAAGAAATAACTTTTATCTTATGGTTGTATTTTATTACGGTTATTTAAAAAATCCAAGTGTGGATTGGTGAATACAGACAGTGCTTTATAACGTGTAACCCACCCCCCATACATACAATACAGACAAACAACAGTCCATGTGACATGAACCCCACAGATTTCTAATGGTGTTGGACACTCTAGTGGTTTTTTACAACGGGTTTTAATGGAGTTGGTCTCCCAGACACATTGCGTATCAAAGGAACCAACACAAACCCAGTCGCTGGTTAAGTCAGTTAGTCTCGTATTCAAGTCTTTCTAGTGCCCTATTATATCAGTCACCTATGATTACTGTTCAAAGGTCCTAAAGTCACATAGACCTGGTATTCATCGATTATTTCCAATAATATGGTTATCTCTTCCCTGCCCGACGCGTTTCGCCTCTCCAAATTATGTGAGAGGCTCATCAGGGGCTTTCAAAGTGAGAATCTCAAAGATGTGTGGGTCACACTAGTTATATGTGAGCCACCAGATTGTTAATCTGAAGTCCAGGTATATAGGCTGAGAAGCGGGTATGCTCCAGGAATCAAATTCTTGTGTTGGGTAGATCTTGTCAGAGTTCTGTTGGATAACAAAGTGGTCTAAGATTGAGCATATAACAATGTCTCAGAATCTCCCACCACCATTTTTCATTTATCTCTCATTATATAGTGGTGCCAGCTAGTAAGGTTACAAATCACCCTAATAGTGCAGAGATTGTTCCATCAGTCACCTACCAGGGTTTTACTATTGTCCCAAAAGGTTTCTTGATTTCAATAACCTTATAGCGACACAAAACCTCTTCCTTTTACATGTTGGAAAAAGGGAGAAATGTCTTGAGTGTCCCATTAATATATACTCTCTAACAATACAAATGTAATGTATATCCAACCTTATTTGTTAGATGGAGAAACGTATCTTAGAACCTTCTCCAATATTTGATATGTTGATCAGTCAAAATTGATTCCTAGGGTGTCCCTGACTTAGAAGAGAGAATTCGCATTGTTTATATAGAACAGGTACATTTATAAGTTCAATCTCTAAAAAATGCGTGGGGACCAACCTGTTAATAATAGCCCAGAAACCCACTACAGCAGGGGTGGGGAACTCCAGGCCTCGAGGGCCGCACACAGTGCATGTTTTCAGGATTTCCTTGGTATTGCACAGAGGTTGGAATCATCACCAGTGCAGGTGATTATATTATCACCTGTGCAACACTAAGGAAATCCTGAAAACCTGCACTGTGTGCGGCCCTTGAGGCCTGGAGTTCCCCACCCCTGCACTACAGGATTGAATGGTTTCAATTCTCCACATACTCATTAACAAGGAACAGATAGTTATCTAAAACAAAAAGGGGGGAATATTCTGATTCAATATCTTAACATATTCCCCTATTGTATATATGTATCATACATCTTAGAGATATTTGAATGTACCTGTATAAAAAGACATGCAGGTCTACAGTTTCACCTCCCTTTGTTATGATAAGTTGTCCAGAGCCTTCTACTCCCTCTTAGTCTAGGGTCCTGTGAAGGACTAAAGTGACTATCATTATAGCTTCCCATATAGATTACCACTATTATCAAGTTACTGTAACCTTATAGAACAGAAGATTTTTTAAATAACCGTAATAAAATACAACCATAAGATAAAAGTTATTTCTTTATTGCTAGATGAAATTTAAAAATAACTAGAAAACTGTAAATCGGTGATTCACCTTAATCTCTAACCTCAGTGTCCAGCTAAAAACACCAACTCTTGTCTGCATTCATTTAGCATCTTAGTGCCGCAGGAGTGGCTTGTAGCTCCAAGTAGTAAACGCCAAAACATGGTATACGCGTCAGCGTATGTGTCTGACCGTTCCAGCTGCCAGGACTAAACCACTGTAATCTGTAATTTCATTGTGCAGCTAAAAACCATCTTTTGGACGCCTTCATTTAGCTGTATACAGTCAGCACAACATTGAAAATGTGCAAGGCCTGTGGCAAGGGACAAGGAACTGGACGTGATGGTGGTGCAGGCAGAGACCGAGGCCGTGTGCAAGTTCGAATTGCGACACGACAAACGCCCACATCATCTTGCTTGACCTTCCTTTCCCAATTTCTAGGGGACCGTAGCAGTACACCACTATTAAACCAAGACCAGTGTCAACAGGTTGTTAGTTGGACAGCGGATAATGCTTCCAGTCAGTTTGGCACCACCACAAATACCCTGTCTTCCACACGATCAAGTGTCAGTAGCCGTGAGACTGGACCGCACATTCTACACCCTGATCCTCCTTCCTCCCACCACAGCCCGACCCCGGACATAACTGATCCAACACTTGGACACTCTGTACAGCTGTTCACTTATCCATTCGTAGATTCTGGCCTCTTGCTAGCTCCAGTTGAAGTGGGTCATGAGGAGATCGTATGTGCTGATGCAAAAATAATTGAGCAGCCACGGTCTCAAGAAGGCAACGTGTCTCAACAAGAGGTGGACGATGATGAGACACAATTGCCAGAAAGTCAGGAGGAGGACCAGGGTGCGAAAGTGGAAGACTACGTGGTGGATGATCCAGTAACTGACCCAACCTGGCAAGAGGACATGCAGAGCGAGGACAGCAGTGCACAGGGGGAGTTAGGCGTAGCATCACAACTTGCCGGAAGAAGCAGGGTGGTGTCCGCAGAAAAAAGGCAGGCAACCATTCCCCGGAACAACAACACGATAGAAGTTGCCAGTACAACTGTTAGGTCTTCCCGAGTCTGGCTGTTTTTTCAAAGTGTCTGCAGATAATTCAAAAAAGGCCATTTGCAACACCTGCCATGCCAGCATCAGCAGGGGTAGTAAAACTAGGAGCCTGACCACCATCAGCATGATCAGGCACATGGCAGCAAAGCACCCGACTTTGTGGGATGTACAGAAGAGTCCAGGAGCAGTGTCCGCGGGTGACACCGCTGTGTCTTCAACTGTTGTGCATGCAAGACAATCCCCGGTCCATACTGCATGTGAAGATGCCTCCTGTCCTTCACCTGTAGTTGCTCAAGCAGAAATAGCAGAAATAGCACCATCATCAACCACGTCCTTGTCCTAGCGCAGCGTTCAGTTATCCATACACCAATCTTTGGAACGAAGGCGCAAATACGCTGCCAACGCCCCACATGCCACAGTTCTAAATGCACACATTTGGAAATGTTGCCTTTTAGGCTGGTGGAGACGGAAGCATTCCGCAACCTGATGGCGGCGGCTGTCCCACGTTACTTGGTCCCCAGCCACCACTATTTTTCCCGGTGTGTGCCGTCCCCGCATTACATAAGCACGTGTCACAAAACATCATACGTGCCCTTAACAATGCAGTTTCAGGCAAAGTCCACCTTACCACGGACACGTGGACAAGTGCTTGTGGGCAGGGCCGGTACATCTCGCTGATGGCACACTGGGTTAATATTCTGGAAGCCGGGACCCAGTCTGAGCTTGGGACGCAACACGTCCTTCCAACACCAAGATTGCAGGCCCTAACTCAGTCAGAGTTTCACCCACAGTGTACAGCTCCGGAACGTCATGCTCCTCAGCCTCCTCCTCCTCCACTTCCTCCACACCAGTCCAAGCTGGAAGCACTGCAGCACTGCCTCGGCTAAGCAGCAACAGGCTGTGCTGATGCTAATATGTGTAAGTGACATGACAAACCCCACAACGCTGAAGAGTTGTGAACAGCTTTGAAACAGCAGGCAGATCACTGGCTCACACCGCGAACCTACAGCCAGGTATGGTTGTGTGTGACAATGGCCGGAACCTTGTGGTGGCTCTGAGGCGAGGCGAGCTGACACATGTTCCATGCGTGGCCCATGTGCTCAATCTCGTGGTTCAGGGGTTTATTAAATCCTACCCGGATCTGCTGATCTACTCGTAAAAGTACGCGCCTGTGTGCCCATTTTAGAAAGTCACCTACTGCTTCTGACCGCCCTTGCCGGCTTTCAGCGGTGTTTGCAGCTTCCGGCTCACAGACTGGTGTGTGATGTCCCCACGCTTGGAATTCCACACTGCACATGTTGGTCAGGATTGTGAGCAGAAGAGGGCAGTTGTTGAGGCCTCGGTATACGGTTCAAACTCCACATATAAGACATCAGGAGTGGCCATGGATGACCGACATATGTACCGTCCTCCAAAATTTGAGGACTCCACCAAGATGGTGAGCGGCGATTGACGCCATCATTAGCGTCACCATCCCGCTTCTCTGTCTTTAAAATGCTCTCTGCTCAAAATCAAAGATGATGCATTGCAGCGGAGCACGATGAGTTGGAGCAAGAAACCATACTGGGTGATTACACACAGCCAAGCCTCATCTCATCCCAATGTGCATTGGAGGACTATGACGAGGAGGATGAAGAAATAGAATCTTCAAAAGGTAGAAAGAGGCACCGATCACCACAGGGCTGGATAAAATGTGAAGCAGCTGCAGCTGCCGGCAATCGGGGGTGCACTTGACTCAAATGATCATCAGAATACTTTATCTTAGAAGAAGGCAATAAGGCACTCACCCGATTGTCTTTAAATTACGTGAAGACGGCTTTTATTCCACATTTAAGTACAGGGTGCAAGGGAGGGGGTGGAGAGGGTGCGGACAACGGCACGTTTTGGAGCTGTTGATCCTTCGGCTGGTCCAAGCTTGGACCAGCCGAAGGATCAACAGGTCCGAAACGGTGCCGTTGTCCGCACCCTCCTCCACCCCCTCCCTTGCACCCTGAAGAAATAGAGCTACTTTCATGCGGAATTGACGGTAATACATGCACAACCATCAGACCGTCTGTTCAGCATGGATGGCCAGAGGACAGGGGAGATGAGGAGGAGGCGAGGCCAGCATGGCCAGTCATCTGTTGGTGAGGACCCTGAAGTCTTGCCTGTTAACAGTCTGGCGCACATGGCTGACTTTATGTTATGTCCTGTCTCGTGACCCTCGCGTTACAACATCTTGGTGGACACTCATTACTGGTTGGTGACACTTTTAGACCCACGCTACAAGGAGAACTTTATTTCTCTTCTTCCCGAGGCGGAGAGGTCTACAAAAATGCTGCAGTACCAGAAGGCCATAGTCACGGAATTAGTAAAAAAAATTCCCTTTTGAAAACGCTAGCGGCAGAGGTCACGATTCGGTGGACAACCAAGGCGTCCGGCCGAAGAGGCACAAGTCCAATCCATCAGAGGTAGGGGAACACTCTCAAAGATCTGGGACACTTTTCTCAGCACCTCCCGTACCACAGGCCCTGAGGTGCAGGGTAGTGTCACAAGGACTGCAAAGTTTGCCAAGATGCTGAGGGAGTACCTTTCCGATCGTACTAAAGTGCTCCTAGACTCCTCTGTGCCTTATAATTATTGGGTCCAAAGTATTCACTGATCTCAGGGAGACCAGTCCAAGAAAACACTGCGGGCAGCTGGCTAAAGCGCTCAACACAGTGAATTCCTAGGCGCATTGCCTCCTGGGAATTTATGAATATGCAAATAAGTCTGTGGAGCCTCGGTTAGGAGCCTCAAACACTGTGCCTAGGAATTCACTGTGTTGAGCGCTTTAGCCAGCTGCCCGCAGTGTTTTCTTGGACTGGTCCCCTGAGATCAGATGAATACTTTGTGATGTTGGTCTACTAGGCCTTGCTTCCACCTAGCCAGAATCCTACTCCACACTGATGAGGGGCAAAAACCCCGAAACAGCTGTCTGTGGATGGATACCTGGTCTTGTATTCCCTTGTCATATCTCTAAGCTTGTAAAATAGCTGGATATTGACTAAATGGGCCACTTAACAATGTGGTTATGGTGTTCTCCGCAAGGAGCCACCCCTTGACTGTGTCCTTCCCTGGAAGGATATCTGGCTAGTCCTGTGTTTGAGACTCCTAACCGAGGCTCCACAGACTTATTTGCATATTTAATAATTATTGGGTATCCAAGCTGGACACTGGCAGGAATTGGCTCTCTACGCCTTGGAAGTCCTGGCCTGCCCTGCCGCTAGCGTTTTGTCAGAGCGTGTTTTTAGTGACGCAGGTGGAATCATTACTGATAAACGCACCCGCCTGTCAACTGAAATGCTCTGATCAAGATGAACAAGACCACCACCAAATGATAGCAGAATTCAAATTTTGTGGCGGTAGATCGCCATGCATCTCGGCACACCCACACATCGGTACACACTTCATGTCTTTGGCTACTTGCTGTACTGCTCCTCCTTCTCCTCATCCGCCACTATCATATGATCAGTGCAACAGTGGTTCATGATGCCACGAAAAAATTTTTTACATCATATTTATGATGATGATGAACCTAACCGTTCAAAAGTTAGGCAGTCGTTTCATGTATACCCCTGTATACTAAATGTTTTAGTCCATGCTTACAGAATGGGCATTACAAGTACAGGAGACCCGCTCCTTTGTAATGGGAACAATATTTAGAGGCTCTCCCCATGTTTCTCTCCAGGGGCATTGAAGTGCCACACAATTTTTGGCTTCCCTGCCTAAGGCAATCCAACAAAAGACCCACTTCCTTATAATGGGCACATTATTAAAAGAGGCCCTCATGCACGTCTCTATCCAGGGGCATGGGAGTGCCACACAATTTTTTTGAAAACAATCTTTCATATAATCCAAAAAAACTAACATACACCAACTCTGTCTCACAAGTGGGTATAAGCCCTTAATATATTCTCCATGAAAATCCATTTTGGTTTCATTTTGTAACGTTTTCTTGACAGTCCATAAAAGTGGCGTAATAGTCTGACAACATTGTTCACAGTAGTGACCTTGGAGGTCTGAAATGCTTACAGGGGTCTTCCCCATGCTGTTCCCATGTCATTCCAGCACTGTTCTGATACTTTTGTGACATTTTTAGGGTCATGCCAGAAAAATATTCGGGTCTCCCATAGGATAACATTGGGCTTGGTGCTTGGGCCGAGTACACGAGTATCTTGGGATGCTCGGCCCGAGCTTTGAGCACCCGAGCATTTTAGTACTCGCTCACCTCTACTCTGGATGTCCAGATCCTGGGCCAGTGACACTACAACTCCCAGCGTGCTCCACGACACAGTTTGCAGATACGGAGACTGTACAATGCACAGCATGCTCCATCACAGTCTGCAAATCCGGAGACACTACAACCCCCAGCATCAATGGAGGGCCTTGGTGCAGCCAAGGATGAGGAGCGGGGAAGGGGGGATTGGGGGGGGGGGGGGGGGGGGGGGACGTGCTAGCGGCCGTCAGCGAGGAGCTGGATGGTGGGGTGGGGGAGATCCGGGTGCTGGCGGCCATCGGCGAGGAGCGGTTATTGGTGATGCGGCTCTCCTACCTGCGCTGAGCCGGCAAATGCATTCCTGGGAGCTGTGACGGCAGAGGAGAGGAGGAGCGGGATCAGGCAAGCTTCCCTTGCCTGACCCTCCTCTCCTCTGACATCGGGTTACAGGGGTCGGCTGGGGGCCCCCCTGCAGGCTTGAGGGGCCCCCTAGCCGGTCGGGGCCCTGGTGCAGCGGAACCAGCTGCACCACGGTAGGTCCGCCCCTGCCCAGCATGATCCATAGACAGATAGCCATCTGTGATCTGAGCTGACAATAGCAGGGATCTGTCCAGATCTGTGAGAGGAGACAAATCAGGACATGTAGAGACTAGAGGCTGCTTCTCCTGCTTGTGAGATCACAGTCAAGCGGGGAGATGGAGGGAGACAAAGCAGTAATACAAAGAAAACCAGCCCCTCTTATGCTAATTGCTGCATACTCCGCCCCCCTGCAGCACACTTTCTGCGTGGCTTCTTTTAAACGCTTCCTGACATGGCAAATTTCCATTTTCTCCTTCCTTTCTTCCAAGAGTCATACATTTTTTTTTTTGTGTTCATATAGCCATTTTTTTGCGTGACACATTTTACTTTTGAATGAAACCATTCATTCATTTTACCACACAGTATACTGGAGACGGGAAAAAAATACAAATGTTGACATTGATTATTGGGAATTCTATTTACATCTTACATTGTGTGGAAAAAATGACCTGGAAGTCTGGTGTCACACGCGTCAATATCGCCTGCACGATATCGTCTGCACGTGACGTTGCAGCGATATTGACGCGTGTGACATACTGCATCAACCAGCGATAAATCGCTGGTTGATGATCGCCAGGTTTCAGAATCAGCTCTGAAACCTGGCGATTGTCGCCCGGTGGACACGCAGCATCGCTGCGTGTGACACCGGGACTAGCGATATTCCAGCTCCCAGCGCCTGTCACAAGCGCTGGGAGCTGGTCTCCAAGGTACACTGCGGGTAACTAGGCAGCGCGCGCTGCCTAGATACCCGACGTGTACCTTAGTTACCAGCCTCCTCCGCTCACCCGGTGAGCGGAGGAGGCTGGTAACTAAGGTACACGTCGGGTATCTAGGCAGCGCGCGCTGCCTAGTTACCCGCAGTGTACCTTGGAGACCAGGCTGCTCCTGCTTCCAGCAGGCTGGCAGCGGGAGCAGGACATCGTGGAAACGATATTTAAATCGTTTCCATGATGTCACTGGTCAATTGATCGCTGGTGAGTCTGCCTGTGTGACAGCTCACCAGCAATCAGCCGTCAATGTCGTCAGCGATCATATCGCTGACGACATTGACGCGTGTGACACCCCCTTAATTCTCACCATAAGTATGATAGAGCTATGTAAAGGCTTAAGGCACCGTTACACACAGAGATATGTCTGGAGACATTGCTTGCAACTCACTGGTTGCAGTGAAATCATGGACACATTCGTCCATTTGTACACGGCAACAAAATGGAATAATGTGTCCATGATTTCACTGCAACCAGTAAGTTGCAAGCAATATATCTCGGTGTATAACGGTACCTTTACTGTATTTTTTTTTGCAGAACAAAACAACATTTTCATTGATAACATTTTGGAATAGATATTGCATTTGAATTACTCCATGAGAGCCTGTGACTGGGATGATAGGTGACATCATAAAATTAAAGAATTTCACAGCAGCCAGGTAAATGATAGGGTGAGAGTCGGCTGCTGTGAACTGAGGTACCCTTGTGACTTCAGCACTCATCACTGCTGCCAGCTCTTAAGCTACCATTTGTGTGACCTGCGGCAACCTTAAAATGTCACAGTCGCTAGCTCTTGTGGCGTGCACTGTGAGACCTCGTAGTAGATACTGTAACGGGCTACTGGGCTTGATTCTCTGAACAAAGTTCCATAAGCTGGGAGACTGAGTCGGGGAACGCTGTAGGACCTCCATGTGGATTACGGTGGAGCTGCATGGTATTACTTTTAGGAATAAACTGGTTAACGAGGGACTGCATTCTGTCTATATTTCTCTCATTTTATGCCTTACAGGGTTGCTTTCATGGACTACTGTGGGCTTGTTAGACTACATTAAACTTCACCATGGCTTCTTAAAATAAATTAGTGAATGAGGCCTAGAGTCGGAGGCTGTTTAAAATAATTTTTTTTTTTAACCTTACAATTTACTGAGTTAATATTAGGGGTGTCTGATAGAGGTCTTTCCATTACTAATACCAGGGATTGCTGCTAGCCGACATCAACCCTATAAACAATTACCACAATTACCGACCACATCGGGGCAAACAGGAAGAGCCAGGGTGAAGTGTCACAATTGGCGCCTCTTATGTGTTGCAATACTTTTGGGACAGCTGTGGGCTGTTATTTTTAGGCTGGGAAGGGCCAAATAATCATTGACCTTCCCAGCCTGATAAATCCAGCCCCTAGCTGTCTGCATTACCTTTTCTGGTTATCAAAAAATGGGGAGACCCAATGTGTTCTTTTTAAAGATTTATTTGGATAAGAACTTTTCTACATATCATCTATCAGTTATCCATCTTTCACATCTTTTATGCATAAAAAACCTATAATTTCAGTATAATGTGTTTTTTCCCCAGTGCAGATGACACACACGTGGAAAGCACATGGATGAAGATAGCACATGAATAACACACATGTTCTCCCAGAAAGCACATGGATGAGGATAGCACTTGAATGACACACATGTACACATGGATGAGGATAGCACATGGATGACACACATATACACACAGTTAGCACATGCAATGCGCCGCTATGAATTTCAGGGCCCTCTCACTGGCAAAATAGAGAATACACAACAGACTGTTGCTGGCTAGATACACAATAGAGACTGCTGCGGGTCATACACACAATGGAGACTGCTGCGGGTCATACACACAATGGAGATTGCTGTGGGCCGCACACACAATGGAGCCAGCTGCGAGCCGAACACACAATGGAGACGGCTGCAGGCCGTTTGCATAATGGAGACGGCTGACGGCAGTATGCACAATGAAGAAGGCTGCTAGCCATATGCACATTAGAGACTAACAAGCAGTTTTCACATTAGGGACTGAAAGCCGTATGTACATTAGAGACTGCCGGCCGTATAAAAGAGACACTGCTGGCTCTAAATTTTGTATATGTGGCGCCCCGCAACGAGTGCGTCACAAGAGGGTATTGCAGCCATAAATGCAGCCGCAATATTCTCTGACACAGCAGTGATCTGGTTAACTTAGAAATCCAACCCTGCATGCATCACCTAGAACAGAGGGCCAATCCTAGGTCCTGGTGGGCGGAGTGCTAGGGAAGTGTGTAGGAGAACAGACCCTTAGTCATAGAGAGAAGGGATCTAGAACTTGACCTGAGCAGTCTAGAACTTGGAGAGGAGCGGGGGCTCCGCACCCCGTGCAGCCCCCGGGCTGTCACCGGTCGGGTGTCAGCACCTGAGGCCTTAACAACCGGGATTGGGCATCGTAACCACGGGTTCCCAAAAGACTCCCGTGCCCACAACCTCACAGCCGGTTCACTGGTACCGAAGCTGGCAGCAGTTCACCTCTGCTACGCGAACCAGAAGCGTGGAGGAGCAGCTTCAGAGGAGCACCCCACCACCAGCCAACTTCCAGTCGTCTAACCAGCGGTGTACCCGAGGGATCCAAGGCTCCCCAAAACATCCATAACGTACATCTTGGATAGGGCATTGAAGCAGCCTCCCCGTACCCGACCTGGTATTCCTGGGCGACACTGGCAACCACTTAGTTAGAATGGAGGAACACTGCGGATTTCTAAGGGACACCATCACTGCTGAGTTCACCCGGTCCACTACCCATGAACTGTATACCATGTACTGCCTGCTGGTTACAGTAAAGACCCGTTGCAGAGACTTTCTGTGTCCGTGCTTCCTTATGAACTGTCCGTCCGCACTACAAGGTAACCGCAGCTGCCGCACAACATCTTAAGCAGCTCCAGCCTCCGGGGATCACCGCTCAGCCTGTGGGGAGCATTCCATCTTGCTGCTGTCCATCCCCCGGAGGTTCCGCAGCGTCGGTAACGATTACCGAAACTACTCATAGGTGGCGTGTCGAATAAATTAAACCCCTTTAATCTGTTCCTTACAAGACGTCTTCAACCCTTTTGATCTGCACTACACCGGGCCCCACTACCGGCAGGCGCCGCCCACCCGTGACAAGGAGGAAGGAAGCATCGCCTGTCTAAACCGGAGTCCTGGCCACGGTGAGTCAGAAAATGGCATCACAAACAGGATACGAGCAGGCCCGTTATCCAACGGGTATCATGTGCTTTAAATTGACTTTATTGTCTACAAATTGGACTTTGTTCGTCCCTAAAAGAACTTTCCCGCCTTTACACCGTGGGCCAAGATGGCGTCCAAGATGGCGTTCCCGCCACAAGAATCCGCCACGTGCAAGCCCAGGAGTGAGTCAACCCCCCCTCATCGTGGGAGGGCTAAAGACAAAAGGCGCCAAACTCTTTGTCCTCCCTGATTGCTCGAATCAACCATGGGGGCGGACCCCAAAGACTTTTCCCACCATTGGACTACAAAAGCCCAGAGGAAATGGGAGTGTCACAGAAGTTCTTCACCAGCTCTTTACCAGAACGCTTACCGGTTGAACGGGTGTGGTTCCCTCCGAAGAAGAGAATGGCCAGCATGAGACTCCAAGACCTAATGCGGGAGGTCGAGGCGGAGGCCAGAGCAGCCATAGGCCAACCGGGTCCGGGTCCTGCCCTTACCATTGACGGCAGCCCCGACTTCTGGCTAGAGGCTCTACAAGACCTCCGGGTGCGGTTACTTGAGACTGTAGAATGGACGATTCGCAGCTGGAGCGCGACCCTAGGCAGACGACTACACCATGCGGTGCAGCAGAGCCGACCGGGTACCGCTACTCCATGCCCAGACGACGTCGCCAGCTTCTCAACCGCCTCACCGTCGCCTACCACCTGTCCTGCTTCGTCACCGGAGCCCATAGACTGCATCGTTCCAGTGGAGGCCCCAGCTCAGCTCGTTCCAGCGATTAATACCGCAGCCGACCCCGTTCCTGAGCCGGAGCTTACCATACGCTCCATGGAAGAACTTGACCTTTACCAGGTTCCCACCGAGGAACCCGCGACGTGTTTCACAACTACAGAGAGAGTCGCCTGTTTCGTCCCCGTACCGGAGGCTTCCCTTGCAATTGCCGAGGCCTACCTGGTAACCGGGATTGAGACCCCTCTACCTACAGTTACAGATGAAGAGGCAGGCAACCTGGAAGCCCCGCAGGACGTCTCTGTGGAAGGATCCGCAGCACCACCGCCCTGTTGTACAGAGGAACCAGCTTCAACATCTCCAGCCATCGAGCAGCCTGATGTGGTCATCGAGGAAGAGGTCGAAGAGGATGACGACGAGACCCGCAGCATCGTTGAGGATCTCGACACCGGGTTCGCTTGGGGAGACACCGAGGAACTTCCTACCGGGCATACAGCTCGGGTACACTGGTCGGGTGCAATGCTGACACCTTCCCCTGTGCCGTTCCACCGGGTGCCGGTCCAGACAGCCCGCCAAGTTCAAGCTTCCCGCCAAACCACCAGCTCCATTACTCATCTCTACACCCCGAGCCGTAACGACGGAGATGTACGCCAGAGACGACGAGAGGAGTGGCAAGCCCGTGAACGCGCCAACATGCAGGCCCGTGTCGAGGCTCGCCGCCAGCCGCCACTGCCTGATGAACTCCGCTGCGAAGGTAGAATTTCCACCTTTAACTTACATACCGGGTGGGGGTTCGCTTGGGAGGTGGGTTTGAATGAGGAAGTGTTTGTGGGGCGCCGGGACGTTGAGTCAAACTTGCCGAGAGGACATCCCGATCGCGACCTATACCGGGGCGATGTAATCACCTACGAATGCTATGCTTGTCCAGATGGGTGGTTCGCTATCCGGGTGCGCCATCATTCTCCGCGCCAGTGACTTTAAGACTTGAACTCATTCAATGACTCTGTTCCTGTTAATCACTGTCTGTGCGATCTGACGGCTACAGCCTGAACTTTTATCTAAGGACAGCCGACCGCCCGCCGGGTCCGCACCAAGTGTTTTACCTGTTTATTTTACCTGCCTCACTTTTATGCAAAATAATGACTTGTCATTAATAAAAGTGTATATTACCTGTTATAAAATATAAAAACCTCTGTAATGTGGGTAGTGTGACGCTTGGGGACAAGCGTATTCAACCAAGGGGAGTGTGGCGCCCCGCAACGAGTGCGTCACAAGAGGGTATTGCAGCCATAAATGCAGCCGCAATATTCTCTGACACAGCAGTGATCTGGTTAACTTAGAAATCCAACCCTGCATGCATCACCTAGAACAGAGGGCCAATCCTAGGTCCTGGTGGGCGGAGTGCTAGGGAAGTGTGTAGGAGAACAGACCCTTAGTCATAGAGAGAAGGGATCTAGAACTTGACCTGAGCAGTCTAAAATTTGGAGAGGAGAAGGGGCTCCGCACCCCGTGCAGCCCCCGGGCCGTCACCGGTCGGGTGTCAGCACCTGAGGCCTTAACAACCGGGATTGGGCATCGTAACCACGGGTTCCCAAAAGACTCCCGTGCCCACAACCTCACAGCCGGTTCACTGGTACCGAAGCTGGCAGCAGTTCACCTCTGCTACGCGAACCAGAAGCGTGGAGGAGCAGCTTCAGAGGAGCACCCCACCGCCAGCCAACTTCCAGTCGTCTAACCAGCGGTGTACCCACCGAGGGATCCAAGGCTCCCCAAAACATCCATAACGTACATCTTGGATAGGGCATTGAAGCAGCCTCCCCGTACCCGACCTGGTATTCCTGGTAGACACTGGCAACCACTTAGTTAGAATGGAGGAACACTGCGGATTTCTAAGGGACACCATCACTGCTGAGTCCACCCGGTCCACTACCCGTGAACTGTATACCATGTACTGCCTGCTGGTTACAGTAAAGACCCGTTGCAGAGACTTTCTGTGTCCGTGCTTCCTTATGAACTGTCCGTCCGCACTACAAGGTAACCGCAGCTGCCGCACAACATCTTAAGCAGCTCCAGCCTCCGGGGATCACCGCTCAGCCTGTGGGGAGCGTTCCATCTTGCTGCTGTCCATCCCCCGGAGGTTCCGCAGTGTCGGTAACGATTACCAAAATTACTCATAGGTGGTGTCACGAATAAATTAAACCCCTTTAATCTGTTCCTTACAAGACGTCTTCAACCCTTTTGATCTGCACTACACCGGGCCCCACAACCAGCAGGCGCGGCCCACCCGTGACAAGGAGGAAGGAAGCATCGCCTGTCTAAACCGGAGTCCCAGCCACGGTGAGTCATATACACAGCACTATAATGTACACACAGGTCCACACTATATACACATAGAATATACAAACACACTGTAATACAGGATATAGTGTGGACCCGTATATACAGTATAGTGCTGTGTAGAGATACGCAGACACTAGACACACATCATGCTCACCACCAGCAGCAACTCCGTCCTTCAAATCCTGCCACCACCACATGCTCTGCAGTTACTTCTGGTTTGTACTGCACATGTCAGCCTATTGGGTGCATGCGCAGTACAAACTTCGCCGAGCCTGACGTCACTGAAGATATCAGTCTCAGCCAGGCCAGCCCCCTCTGCTTTGGTGGCTGCAGGCCGAGGCAGTGATGAACAGGAGAGGGGAGGAGATTAACAGGATAGGGTGACCGTAAAATAAGTGATCCTCACAGGAGTCTGAGCAGTCATGCCCTGATAGCCACGCTTATGGAGGAGGACAGCACATGGATGACCCACATGTACACATGGATGAGGATAGCACATGGATGACACATATGTAGACATGGATAGCACATGGATCAGGATAGCACATACTCACATGGATAGCACATGCACGAGGAGGATACACATGGTTGACAAACATGTACACAAGGATAGCACATGGATGAGGATACCACATGGATGACACATGGATAGCACATGGATGACACACAAACACAGACAGCATATTGATGAGGATAGCACATGGATGACATGTACACACGGATAGCACATGGATTAGACATGGATGAGACACGTAGACATGGATGACACATGTACAACTGGATGACACATTACACATAGATGAGGATAGCACATAGATGACACACATGTAGACATGGATGAGGATAGCAGATGGATGACACACATGTACATGGATGGCACATGGATCACACAAACACACAGATAGCATGTTGATGAGGATAGCACATGAATGACACACAGATGGATGAGGATAGCACATGGATGACACACATGTAGACATGGATGAGGATAGCACATGTTCAAGATAGCACATTGATGACAAACATGTACAGAAGGATAGAACATGGATGAAAATAGCACATGGATGACACACATGTAGACATGGATAGCACATGGATCAGGATAGCACATACTCACATGGATAGCACATGGACGAGGATACACATGGTTGACAAACATGTACACAAGGATAGCACATGGATGAGGATACCACATGGATGACACATGGATGACACATGTACACACGGATAGCACATGGATTACACATGGATGAGACACGTAGACATGGATGACACACTACACATAGATGAGTATAGCACATAGATGACACACATGTACACATGGATGGGGACAGCACATGGATGACACACGTAGACATGGATACCACATGGATGAGGATAACACATGGATGACACACGTGTACATGGATGGCACATGGATCACACAAACACACAGATAGCATGTTGATGAGGATAGCACATGGATGACACACAGATGGATGAGGATAGCACATGGATGACACATGTAGACATGGATGAGGATAGCACATACTCAGATAGCACATTGATGACAAACATGTACACAAGGATAGAACATGGATGAGGATAGAACATGGATGACACACATGTAGACACGGATAGCACATGGATGACGCACACACATGGATAGCGTATTGATGAGGATAGCACATGGATGACACTTACACATGGATAGCACATGGACGAGACACGTATACATGGATGAGGATAGCACATGGACAGCACATGGATGACACACATGTAACAGCACATGGATGACACACAAATAGCACACGGATGATACATACTTGCAGAATGAACAGCTGGCAGTCGCAGGTATGTGTCGAGGTTTGGTGCAGGCAGGCGTGTTTTGGAGGACGGTGGGCGTGGCTCAGCGGTTTCTGACACAAACCAAAGGAGTGTTCATTTTTAAGCCCATGCGGTCATGGAGCTGATTAAAATAGAAGTGGGGATCTGGGGGAAGAACTCTAGGTGGGAGGCACGTAGCCCCCATTGCATGGTCCATTATAGCATGTGGATGCCCCACCATGCCCACAAGTAAGCTTTAAGAATGCAATAGGGGGCTTAAAGCTTACTAGTGGGCATGCCCACTGCAAACCTCCCCCCTCTGCTTGGGGGGGGGGGGGTCTTACCTCAGATTCTATTATAATCAGCTCCATAACTGCATGGACTTAAAAATGAACATTTGTTCCCTTGGCGAAATGCTGAGCCATGCCCACTGACTGCAAACCACACCTACCACCCAAGCCATTCATGCCCCACGACTTCCGTCTGTTTAAACAGAAAGTTTGCCTGACACATGGATGAAGATAGCACATGGATGACATGTACTAACGGATGGATAGCATATGGATGACATGTACACATGGATAGCACATGAATGAGGATAGCACATGGATGACACAAGTACATTTAGATGAGAATAGCACATGGATGACATATACACATGGATAGCATATGGATGAGAATAGCACATTGATGACACATGTACACATGGATGACACATATACACATGGATGAGGATAGCATGTGGATGACATAAGTACACATGGATAGCACATGGATGAGGATAGCACATGGTTGACAAATGTACGTATGGATGAAGACAGCACATGGATGACATATACACATGGATGAGGATAGCACATGGATGACACTTGTATACATGGATAGCACGTAAATGACATGTACACATGGATAGCACATGGTTGACAAATGTACATATCGATCAAGACAGCACATGGATGACACATGTACACATGGGTAATAGCACATGGATGACACCATGTGCACACGGATAGCACATTGATGAGGATAGCCCATGGATGACACACATGTACACACAGATAGCCCATGGATGACACACATGTACACACAGATAGCCCATGGATGACACACATGTACACATAGATAGCACATGGATGACACACATGTACACACAGATAGCACATGGATGACACACATGTACACACAGATAGCACATGGATGACATGTACACACAGATAACACATGGATGACACACATGTACACACAGATAGCCCATGGATGACACACATGTACACACAGATAGCCCATGGATGACACACATGTACACACAGATAGCCCATGGATGACATGTACACACAGATAGCCCATGGATGACATGTACACACAGATAACACATGGATGACACACATGTACACACAGATAACCCATGGATGACACACATGTACACACAGATAGCCCATGGATGACATGTACACACAGATAGCACATGGATGACATGTACACACAGATAACACATGGATGACATGTACACACAGATAGCCCATGGATGACATGTACACACAGATAGCCCATGGATGACACACATGTACACACAGATAACCCATGGATGACACACATGTACACACAGATAGCCCATGGATGACATGTACACACAGATAGCCCATGGATGACATGTACACACAGATAGCCCATGGATGACATGTACACACAGATAACACATGGATGACACACATGTACACACAGATAGCCCATGGATGACACACATGTACACACAGATAGCCCATGGATGACACACATGCACACACAGATAGCCCATGGATTACACACAGATAGCCCATGGATGACACACATGTACACACAGATAGCCCATGGATGACACACATGCACACACAGATAGCCCATGGATTACACACAGATAGCCCATGGATGACACACATGTACACACAGATAGCCCATGGATGACACACATGCACACACAGATAGCCCATGGATTACACACAGATAGCCCATGGATGACACACTTGTACACACAAATAGGAAGCTGATGTTGAAGAAACCAACATTCGGATGCTCTATAGAATGTGCCCCACGTGGATATGTGACGAGTCCTTAGTGGTGTGTCCTCGGTGCTGAGAGCGGACGGCGGAGAGGACTGCGGAGCACAGTACAGAGATTAGCCTCACTCCAGGAGTGCCGAGGTTTGGAACTTTCTCTTAGTTGTAGAGTCACATGTTTATATTACAAGCAGGACGGCCCATTCACAAAACGTCCTCACGTGACCCGGCAGTGCGGCTCTCACTGTCAGCTGACCGCCTTGTGCATTTGCCGGTTGTAGGCATAAGACTTGGCTCACATCCCGAACCGGTAGTTACCGAGGACTCCAGCTAGCAGCGACCATGTTCGGCGACGGAGACGCGACAGTGGCAGGCAGCCAGGTGAGGGAGCAGGTGTGACGTCACAGAGAGGGCGGTGTCACCTCACAGAGGTGTGTCAGGTGTGGGAGTCCTGCTGCACTGTGTGCGGACTGCCCTGGACCAAGGACCAAGGAGGACCAAGGCCTTATTCACATGGGCCGGGCTTGTGGCCACATGCCTGACACAGGGACATATGAGTACACATTTAAGGTCACATGATCAGATTTGGTCAGGATTTCACATCAGTTTTTGAAGTGGAGCAATCAGAGGAAAAGTGTCATAGAAACACGTCACCACTTCTGTATTTATCAGCCACTGCTGGATTTTGGTTTAGGAATACTGAGGTAAAATACTGACCAAAAACTGATGGTGTGACCGTGGCCTTACTGATTTCTTCACAGCAGGACAGGGTACAATACTCTTCTCACAAAGGAAAGAGCCAACAATAATATAAAAAGTTAGCATTGTTTATTTTTAAACTATGAAGTTCGGCCCTCTTCACATCACCTTGTTTTCCAGTCTGTAGGGATCCTGTTTTTTGTAGGACTCCACAGACATGAACAGACAGGACCGGATTGGTAACTCCAGATGCCATTTCTGTGTCCGGATCCAGGATTTTGAAGGATCCAGGCACAGAAAGAGCTAGGAGGAGCCGAGCCTGCAAAGCACAGTCAAGTGGTGTCGGGACTGTTACTTTAGTTTTCGCAATGTATCTACATGTATTGTGAAACAGAAAGAAAGCAATGGATAAAAAAAAAAAATGCTTACCTCTCCACCGAGTGTCCTGCGATACAAGGCGTCCACGTCCAATGGCTGGAAGGACCTGAATCAGCTGACCTGCGGCAACCGGACATGACAGCATCAGCTGATCGGTTGCCGGTGGTCAGCTGATTAAGGTCCTGCAGCGATCGGATGTGGACGCCTTGTATCGCAGGACACTTGGCAAAGAGGTGAGCATTTTTTTTATTTTTAACACATTGCTTTCTTTAATTTCACTTTAGCAGTGTATGTAGATAGTGTATGTAGATACACTGCTAAAGTGAAATTACAGGAACAGAGCAGTTTTAGTGCACTGAGCATGCTCAGTACACTTAAACCGGATCCAGGAAATAATCCTGTTTTTTTCCCGTATCCAGCGCCCATAAACCTCCATGTTATTTGAATCAGACAGCGTTGGATCAGATTTTGTACGATTGTGTCCAATTTTTTTGAAGGCAGCCCAAAATCAGAGCAGTCTTCGATTTTGGGTACCAGAAAAAAGCAGACACAATCAGATCCCTGATAAAACTGGCACACAAGGTTGGCCATTAAGGACCAATCCATGCCCATAGGGATACATGGAGGCCAAATTGGATCCGTTGCGATCTGTTTTACAACGGATAGCCACGGATCCCCAAAAAACATGATGTGAAGGGGCCCTAAGGGTACGTTTACACGCCACAACCGCGGCGAGAATGATTGACGGCGATATTGCGACCTGGAAATATCACTGCCACATTTCCACCCAATTGCCTCCTTATTGCGGCGTGTAAATACGGAATTTGGCGGCTATATTTCGCCTCTCTCCGGTCGCCTGGTTTTAGAGCTCTGCTGTGAAATCAAAACGAGGCTACATTGGTTTTATCACCACCAAATTCCCTATTTACATGCCGCAATAAGGAGGCAATTTGGCGGCGATAATTCCAGAGAGAAATATCGCTGCCAAAATTGTCTCCTTTGCTTGTGGCGTGTAAAGGTACCCAAAGGGTACCTTTACACGCCACAATTTCTGGTGGCGATCGGAAGCAATCTAATGTGCGCGTGCGCGTTTTTCATGGTCGCCTCAGATCGCCGATAGCGCTTTTACACGCCGCAATTTCGCCCTCAACCTAAGGCGATGTGTCACCCCAGAAATCGCCACACCAACAACGGGAAACATCCGGTAGACTCCCCTCGCCGCTTCACACCCCACAATCCCCAAAGGAATGTGGGTGTATATGTTCAGCGTGGCGAGAACATAGGCGTTGCAGACTGGTGCACACTGCGCCCCAAACACGCTGATTAGACAACACATTAGCGTTATGATTGGGCAGCCTGCGCTGGAAGGCTGGCTAATACATGACGCCATTGCCATTGTGTGGTGGTGAATGGACAGCTCTTCATATATGGCGCGGTGTCAAGTGACAGCCAATGGAAACCCAATAGCCACCACCAGTTATCGCTGACGGGGCACGGACTCCAGCACGCTGTGGCACGCCTACGGGAAATCAATAGGCGACGCAGATTCTATCACTATCGCCCGCTCACACGCCAAAAATAGGAAATCTCGCCTTCATAATTGCCTCTGATTTTGGAGCAGTGCTGTGAAATCGGAACCAGGCAACATGTTTTTTATCGCCGTCAAATTCCCAAATTAAACGCCACAACTGGGAGGCAATTTGACAGCGATAGTGCCAGGGCGACATATCGCCGGACAGATTCCTCGCCGCGGTATCAGCATGTAAAGGTACCTTAAGAGCATTTCCTCAAAGAGTTGTACACAAAGGGATTGGTGATGGCACTTGAGAACATATTGGAAGAAGGTGCTTGAGCTCATGTTGTATAGAGATATGTGTGTCAAATCCATTGAATATACTTTGGTGTAACTTCAGTTGAGAGCAATTGCTGCACACTTTCATGTATGTAAATTACTCTGGTGTTATTCAAGCTGTGTACAGGGGCTGGCTGGCCCAGAGGGGCAGATGCTCCCAGGCCAGTGGTCAAGCAGCAGTCTTGGGGCCACCTGCCCATCTGTCATGTTGGTTTGGGAGGCCGCTCTGCCCCTGAAGCTTACTGCTCATGGACCACTGCTGTGTACTTTCCCCCCAGGCCAAAATCTGCCAACCAGTCCCTGGCTGTGTACCATAATATGGTCTGCTGTTTGGCTCTGCTTACTGTGTCCCTCTTTGAGGAAATGCTCTAGCTTTGCATTGTTTGTTATTTATTTTTAAACAATAAAGTAAACTTTTTATATTATTGTTGGCTCTTTCCATTGTGAGAGGGGTATTGTACCCTGTCATGTTGTGAAGTTTTGAAATGGGAAGCAATAGTCACAAATAGGGACTTAAGGTACCATCACACGCGGCAATATTGATTGCAATTTCACAGGCAATTTGCTGGTTGCAGTGAAATCATGGACACATTGTTTCATTTGTACACAGCAACAAAATAGAACAATGTGTCCATGATTTCACTGCAACCAGCAAATTGCCAGTGAAATTGCAAGCAATATTGCCGCGTGTGACGGTACCTTTAGTGTTGGACATTTTATTGATTGCCCGTGTTTACTTGTCCGTGTTTCTGCACAAACTGTGTCTCCATTTGGAGCAGACGCGTGCACCACATGGCAATATGTCAGTTTTTGAGTGGCAGCACAGACATACGAACCCGTTCAGGTCGATGGGTCCGTGCCAAAAACGTCCTGCACAAAGATGTCGTCCGTTGGACATCCGTGTGCACGGACTGGAGCAAAGATATTTTAGTAAAAATATATGGATTTTTATACTCGCCTGTCTCCAGCGATGCTGCCTGTCACACTCTCTTCCGGGGTCGCTCATTAAGCTCATGAATATTCAATGCACTGAGTCCAACTGCGGACCCGGTAGCGAGAGGGACAGCAGCACCAGAGACAGGTAAGTATACAAAGTCTTGCTGTCCATGTCATATCTGGATGTCACACAGACAGCACACAAATAACACACTATGCCAGACACATGGGCAAAAAAAATGGCCCCTCCTACATGTGTGTAATTTGTACAGACACGTGAAAGGGGCCTAATACTGTGTGCACATGTGTACAGTACTGATGGCTAAGGCATCCTTTACATGTCTGTTCCTCCAGAGACACGGACTTACATATGAAAATCAATAGTATTTGACTCGCCCCCATAGGGTACTTGGAACCGGGCTGGTTCGGTCTCTCGGGACGCACGGGGGCTGAGCAGGCTCTGAAGCCCTGTGGAGTTGCTAAAATGCGAGGGAAATGTTTTAGGGATAATGGATCGTGACACCACCCGTGGTTTGTGGCTATGGGTAGCCGCCGCTGCTATATAACCTCTGGGGGATGATGGATGGGCAGCTGGGATGAAGTGGCTCCCTACGGGTACAGCGGGTCCCCATGGGAGTGGACGTTGTGGTAGTATTTTACTTGATCAGGCAGGAATTCACTTTTGGCTGCTTTATCGCCTGAATAAAACAGTCTCACACAGTTCTGTAATTCTGTACTCGGGTTTATTCACATCAAGTCTCAACAGGTCATACAATGTTACTCTGTCACAGATAAGCTCTGGCCTGTGTAGTCCTTAAGAAACCATGGCAGCAAGTATGAGATCCTCAGTGGTGTGCCTCTCTCTACCTTTCTCTGGTCCTGTTCCTCAGCACTTCTGCCTGCGTCTCCTTTCAACGCTTCTGTGTGCAGAGCCCCGATCCAGCAGCCACGGGTCTTGTCGGGCGACCAGTTCCTGTCCCCTGACCCTCGTCCAGCTGCCTTCTCGGGATGCACCAGGTGTGTGGCACAGCTCCTATGAATCTCGTGGCCTCCGATTCAGCGGTCTGGGTGCTGGACTCCAGATCCGCGTTCAGGGCTGGTCCCTGCTTCTAGACCAAACCCCTCCATCTGGTATCACTAGTCCCGGTCTCGGGCGCACGGGCCACTCTCGCTCTGCCGGTGCCTCTAGGGTTCCTTCTTTTCTGTTCCCGGGATGAGCCTCATTCTGCTCAAGTCCCCTGCTTTTCAGTTCAAAGCTTGCGTCTTTCTCCTGCTGTAGAGCCGCCTTGCTCTCCTCTGTTTCCTGCTCTCTCTCAGTGCTCTACATTCTCGCTGTTCTCTGCTCCACTCCGCACTACAGTCTCTACTTCTCCTTCTCACTCGACTCGACTTCCAACTCAAACTGAACTCATTCCTTCTGCCTCCCACCCACACTTCTTTACCCTATTCTCTTCCCTTGGACTGGGTACTCCCTACAGCGGGTCCACCCATGGTCCCTAACTAGGGTCCCTAACTAGAGTCTACGTGTTTGGGTGCTTGGTGAGGATCCCATACCTACCATTCTCATCTCCCGACCACAGGAATACCACACCCATGGCTTGGGTGCGGTACCCCTCTGGATGTCACACGGACAGCACACAAATAACACACAAAGATGTCGTCCGTTGGACATCCATGTGCACGGACTGGAGCAAAGATATTTTAGTAAAAATATATGGATTTTTATACTCGCCTGTCTCCAGCGATGCTGCCTGTCACACTCTCTTCCGGGGTCACTCATTAAGCTCATGAATATTCAATGCACTGAGTCCAACTGCGGACCCGGTAGCGAGAGGGACAGCAGCACCAGAGACAGGTAAGTATACAAAGTCTTGCTGTCCATGTCATATCTGGATGTCACACAGACAGCACACAAATAAAACACTATGCCAGACACATGGGCAAAAAAAATGGCCCCTCCTACATGTGTGTAATTTGTAAGGACACGTGAAAGGGGCCTAATACTGTGTGCACATGTGTACAGTACTGATGGCTAAGGCATGTGTCTGTGTGGAGCACATGCATGTCCTTGTACTCTACACTGCAACATGTCTGTTTTTGCTGGCAGCACAGATGCCACACAGACCACTCACTGATGCGATCTGTGTAACATCTGTGTGACACATACTGGAGAAAAACGCATGTCACTGAAATAAATGGATTTTGCTAATTACCACTCTCTGTGACAGCATCTGTGATTGGCTATTGAGTCAGACTGTACTGTTGTCTGTGATGAGTTGCCATACACATGTGTGAAAAAGAATAATTGAAGTAAAAATAAACAGCGCAGGGGGTCCCTCGTATTTTTTATTCTCAACCCAGATAAAGCGGACAGCTGAGGCTTGAACACAGCTGGGAGTTGGCATTCTCACCCTGGGGAGGCACAAAGTTATTATCTGCCCATGGTAAGAATAGCAATCCGCAGCCACCCCTGAAATTGACGCATTCATTAGAAGTATTAATTCTTGGTGCATTACCCAGCTCTTCCCAATGCCCTCGTGCAGTGGCAATCGGGGTCATAGTAGGGGATAATTATAGCTGTCATCAAGCCCTAGTTTGGTAATGTTCAGGTCTCTGAGACCCCCACATTACCAGTCCTATAAATAAATAGTAAAAATGCACACACATCCTTTATTTGGAATTAAACACGCAGACACTCTCTTTTACCTATTAACCCCAAACATACCCAGCTCCGACGGTAATCCACAACATGCTGTCCAATGATGATGCTCTGCTACACTGCGGTGAGTAAAGACATTACAGTGTCTGCTCATAGCAAGCACTAATCACACAGACAGCCGCGGCATTGAGAGCGATGACATCAGAGAGTTCATTTGTGGTCACAGCCATAACATGGTATCATGGGAACCACACCAGCTGTGACCCCAGATCAACTGTCTGACGTTACTGCTCTCAGCCTTGGCTCTGTCATTGTGAGAGCGCAACTTGTCCTGAATGTTCTAACTGCTTAGCATGATGTAGCAAAGCTGGAGATCTTCCTCGAGGAACATTGTGTAGATTTACAATCGGAGCTGGATGTGTTTGGGGTTAATAAATGGCTGAAAGAGAGTGTCAGTGTGTTTTGTTTTAAATAAAGGACTTTCTTTTTTTTTTAACTATTTACTTATGGGATTGGTGATGTATGGGTTATATAGAGGCCTGAACATTGCCAATCTAGGGGTTGATGACAGCTGTCAATACTCAGCTGCCATTTATCACTTCTTTTGCCACTGCACCAGGGTAGCGGCTGTGGCCTACTATTTTAAGGATGGGGAAGGCCCATTAAAGATGGCTATTACCACCATGAGAATACCAGAGCCCATCTGTTGGCCTTACCTTGGCTGGTTTTCCACAATAGAGGGGACCCTATGTATTTTTATTTATTTATTTATTCATAAATAAATATTTTGCATAAATAGCTTGGGGGGAACCTCTTTTTTGGATTACCAGCCAAAGTCAAGCTGAGGTCTGAAGGCTCCACCTGTCTGCTTTACAATAGCTGGCGATGAAAAATAGGGGGGAATCCACATTGTTTTTTTTGTTGATGTTATTATAATTATTTATTTATTCCCAAAAACAGCCTTTAGTGCCTCATGAAAGGCACTGAAGGGTGCAAGCTGAGAATATATAGGTAGGAGGGACATTATATACAGGTACACCTCGCAGCCCTGCCCTGACATCTCTAATATGCAGGAGTCGCGCAACACGGTACCATTACTTTGCCAGCGCGTGACATTCCTGAGCCCCTGGGGATAAGCAAGGTCAGCATTGCACAGTTTTACACTGACATCCTCTGTCCACACGGGTACAGGGAGGCACAGGCATTGAGAGACGCAACAACACTCACTTACAATACTGACAGGCTGAGAGACTCTTTTCACTAGCTCCAGTGAAAAGGAATCCTGCCAGCCCTGTAGCTCCGCCACCAGTTTCTTGTTAGCTATAAGCCAGTCTATTAACAGGTTTTGTTGGGCCAGAAATCAGCCCAGGAAGCATGTAATCTTAAACAAAGTGTCACGTATGGACAGGTAAAATGTCCACTGCACGGCGCAGCACAAATGGAAATTGGGATGGTAAAATAGGAAGGACGGCTTTAACCTTTAGGGAGCAGGGAATGGGTATACCTCTTGACACTGGCCTGTGACTATCCCTTTCTGCCTGACACCCTGAGCAAGTGCTTCCCCTGCTGCAGTCTTGTGCCTAGTCCCTGCCTATCACCTAAGGTAACCTGGGCTAGTGCACCAGCCGGCAAGGGCACTAGCCTTGCCAATGCAGATAATTAAAAACACAGGTATAGGTTAAGATAGGGAGGGGAAATCACAATAATGATACTTGGAAATAGGCAGCAGCATACTAAGACAGAGCAAGGGGGTCTCCAGGAAAGCTTCAGCAGCATAGAACTACTTCCACACAGGTGGATGTTCTAGCAGTGAATGAACTCTAACAATGACATCAGGTGATGGATCATGTGACTATATTTAAAGGGTGGAGGAGGATAATAAACCTCATCACCTAATGAAAGACTTCAGCAGCAACAAAGAAAAACTGGCATTAGCCATTAATGTCTCATAGGAAATGAACAACATTTAATACGCCCTTAATGTCTCAAAGGAAATTAACAACCGTTAATATACAGACTTCAATACAGTCAACTCGTGACCATACCCTCCCTCTTCCTTTTACGAGGAACCTCAGGACTTTTAATCCTGGACTTGTCAGAATGCACAAACGGCCTTCCATTTACTTCCATAGACATCTGATCCTCCTGATCCCCATAGATGCTAACATGAAATAAAATTGGCCCTTGGGCCATGACACACATCCTTAGTGATGACCTATGAAATATATTACATACATTAAGTATGGGGGGTAGGTTGAGCTGAAAGCACATACAGTTGAGGATGGCCGTCACCCTAAATGGACCAATAGCCTTGGAGCTAAGAGCCCCGGATATGCACTTCCACCTATGTTTTTGGTTCATACCCATACATCGTCATCCATACACAGGTCTGGACCTGAATGTTTATAACAATTCATACAGTTGCTGACAGAGGATATTTTTCTAGGAGGGAAGACAAAACAGGCATCCCACTGTGTCTTAGGACTCTTAGCCACAGAATACTTAGTGGGAGTCACCACCCTCCTGGCTGCTCTCCCAAGGATGACACCAGGGCCTAGCATTAACCTGGGGTGTAGGTCGATCTTTACATCTATTCTCCAGTAGCCCTTGAACCACTTCTACCGGAGATGTAGGAGTAGACTTAACCAATACTGCAAAAATACTAGTGCCCAGTCAATTATTTTCACAAAAATTACCCCAACTAACTACTACTTTAGACCACCAGTCGATCACCCAAATATGTTTTCTCAGCCAAGGAAAGCCCAAGACGATGGGTATAATCAGATTCTGCAAGATGTAGCAAGAAAGGAACTTCTTGTAAAGGGTCCATTGCAATTTCACATTGTGTACGAATTGAGAAATAACCTTCTGGCTGAGAGGAGCAGAATAAATGGCATAGATAGGAATGGATCTCGCTGATGCATTACAGATGAGACCATGGGTCTGAGTAAAGCGAGAATCCATCAGATTGACTCCAGCTCCGCTATCTACAAGAACCTGTAGATTGTGAGCCTTCGTGGACAGGGTCCCCTCCCCTCCTGTATCGGTAAAAGCTGATTGTCCAAATTTACTGTATTTTCCATGTTCTCCCCCTCTTCATATGTAAAGCACCATGGAATCTAATGGTGCTATATAAATAAATAATAATAATAATACCGACAGTCTGTTTTATCACTGATCACCACTTCAGCTGAAAGTGAAAACTGAGACCTAGAAAGGAAGGAAAGCTAAACACTCTGATCGTCTCCTTCCAAACGACCAGAGGAACACAACTTTTGATGCAGAATAGCGAATTTGGAGTGATGCGGACAATGATTGTGACGAAATGGACTCCTTCAATTTAGAACATATGATGATTTCTTATGTAACCCAGACATATTATATATAGGCTTGTAAACTTGTAATGGTCAAGGAGAATTTCCTACAGTATTTTCATAGATTACTGTGGTTTAAGTTTAGCATGGTAATGTAATTATCTAACTTGTTTGTCACTGAAGGCCAGAGAACTTAATTATGCTAATCGTCCATTGTCTATTACCCTGTGAATGTTGATTCTATGTACATGGCTCCAGCCACTATTGTTTTAATGTCATGGTTTGCAGACTGAATGTCTCCTACTGAAAAAAGGGGGATTATCCACAGCATCTTGTGGAAGGGGAATCCTCTGGGTTCCTCACATTTGGGCGCACGTCCTAAGTCAGGGAGATCCACCCAGCAATGACAACGTGAATGAATGTCTCCTACTAACATTCCATTGTAAGGACTATGTCAATCAGTATTTCACTCTACTTTGTCACGAGTACAATACTACTAAAATATGTTAAATGATGCTTGGGTTTCAGCCAATGAAAAGACAGTGTTATTGCACCAATCGTGACGTCCCCAATATCCTACAATGAGGGCTGAGGGTATATAAGGAGGACTGTTCACTTTGACCAGCAGATTGGAGATTGAAGATTGGACACAGGCAGCTAATCTAGGGTCTTCGGGTCTGATTAGCGAGCCATAACCCGAGGCCTAGGCATTTCGGTGCCAACCAAGGGGATCAGAACACGGACTATAGAAGTACAAGGACTTCAGCATCGGATTATCGGATTCGGCTGTGATAAAGACTGCATGAGGACAAGGAAACAACCCAGCTTGGGACGAGTCACCTGGCTACAGACTTTGCTGTGCTACATTCTAAACCCTGGTGAGCCAGCGGAAGGGTGAGACTCTGTTGCCTGTTACATTGTTGTGTTGTGCTTGGTTATGCGTTATATGCTGTTAACTCTATGGGGATCCAATAAAGCCTTAATATTGTGATTCCCTCACCCTGTGTTGTCTGAGTAGTGTTCCGCCCACGGTTAAGGAGCTCGGGCGTTCAGTTGGGGATGAGCCCTGGTCCACGCGGTCTTTGTAAAGACGGCTGGGCCTGCGGACGAGAGCACCCACTGACCCCCGGGTCTCCACAATGATCAGTATGACAACAATTGAAACATGCCCTTTAACCTGATGAACTGCATGTGGTCTTGTAAGGGTACCTTTACACACCGCAATTTTTGGTGGCGATATGAGGCGATCTAACGTGCACGTTTTTCATGCTCGCCTCAGATTGCCAATGGCGCCATTACACGCCACAATTTTGCCCTCAACCTAAGGCGATGTGTCGCCCCGGAAATCGCCTCACCCACAGCAGAAATAATCCAGTCGACTTCCCTCGCCGCTTCACAAGCCACAATCCCCAAAGCAATGTGGGCGTACAAGTTCAGCGCAGAGAGAACCTAGGCGTGCCAGAATGGTTTACACCGCGCCCCAAACACGCTCATTGGACAACGCAATAGTGTTATGATTGGTCAGCCTGCTCTGGAAGGCTGGCTAATACATGACGCCGTTGTAGATGTGTGTGTGGCAGAACGGACAGCTCATCAAATATGGCGCCCTGTGAACTGACAGCCAAGGGGAACACAGTAGCCACCACCAATCATCACAGACGGGGCGCGGACTCCAGCACGCTGTGGCACGCCTAAGGGAAATCAATAGGCGACGCAGATTCCATCACTATCGCCCTATCATACGCCAAAAGCCAGAAATCTCGCCTTCATGATTGCCTCTGATTTTGGAGCAGTGCTCTGAAATCAGGAACCAGGCGACAGGTGATTTATCACCGCCAAATTCCCCAATTACACGCCGCAACTGGGAGGCAATTTGACGACGGTAGTTTCAGGGCGACATATCGCCGTCAGGATTCCCAGCAGATATTGGAGCGTGTAAAGATACCTTAAGAGTGACTAGTAACTCCAGCCAACTGCATAGGTTCATCAAATACTAGCCATGGAACCTCATCAGAAGGACCACATGGGTCAAGGTTGGTTTAAGTCTCTCTGAGACGTTTGTCTATCCTGATGGTAAGAAACATTGCAGCCACCGACTCCGGAGTAGCATGTTGGACCAAAGTCCTTAAGCCTACCTGATGGACCCTGACAGAACTGACTCCTGAGGGCAAGGTCATTCCACTGAGTGTCAGTAGCCCATCTCCAGAACTCCAACCAATACTCAGCTGCCTGCCTCTCCTGCTTGGGTTTACGGAGATTAGACTCAACAAGAGACACCCATACGGGGTCGGCAGCACCACCATTTTGGAGCACCAAACACTTGCTGATATGTCTGGTATACACTTTCATTGCAAGGTTCTCTATGTGTTATGCTATATAGAATTCTGTATGCATTAGGGTTCAGACTCAAGTGATATTTCACTAAGTGTTCTCTGAATGAATCTACATACTTGAGCTTTGGATATATATATATTGTGACGCGGTCACTGGCCGTGTAGTTGAGGGGAGGTACGTGTCACGCAGGTTACTAGCCTGTGTGACCTAAAACCTGCAAAAGCTACCCAGCATGTTATGTGTTGTGGGGTTAATCTCAAAAGGGTGTGTGGTTTTAGGGGAATGACTAAGAGGGCGGGAGGTCATTCCCCCTACCTCCCCTGAGGGTGTGGCTGAGCCACAGTAAAAGCACAAGGCTGTTTTTTTTTCTTGTGGTTAGAGAGACTGATGTGGAGAGGCTCCAGACTGTGGAGCTGAGCTAAGGAGTAGCTGCAGTCTGCAGCCAGTCAGTACAGACGGACCTGTACACATACGGACTGTGTTTACTCGTTTTGTTTTTTTATTTTTGATTTACCTTGCAAGCCAGTGAGGCTCCTTTGTTTTTGTGCCCAATTCTGCTGGGTTTATGAGGTTTTAATAAACCTGCAGCCAAACACATTCCTGTGTCTACGTCTGAATGCAGCCGAGTGAGTCGTCTTGCCACACTTGGTGGAGAATGCGGGCAACGCTCCTCAGGAACCGTGTATCTGCTGCAAGAAACAGGAATAGTCGCAGAGCTGTATAGGAGGAGACCGCTGGGAGCAGAAGGGCGGGCGGCTGTATACTACCACTGGGTGTATATACTCGCGTATAAGCTGAGTTTTTCAGCCCAAAAATTGGGCTGAAAAGTCCCCCCTCGGCTTATATGCGAGTATATACACCCAGTGGTAGTATACAGCCGCCTGCCCGCCACCCCCATCAGTATACAGGCCCGCCTATCAGGATCCAGGGCCCCCCCTCCTTGCTCCGCAAAACCTGCAAAGGAAAATCGTTATACTTATCACTGTCCTGTCGCCGCCGGACCGCCGCTGCCATCGCGATCCCCGTCTTCTTCCGGCTTCCTGTGGTCGCAGGCAATGACGTCATTGCCTGCGCCGACCACAGGAAACCGGAAGACGCTGGAAGAAGACGGGGATCGCGATGGCAGCGGCGGTCCGGCGGCGACAGGACAGTGATAAGTATAATGATTTTCCTTTGCAGGTTTTGCGGAGCAATGAGGGGGGGCCCTGGATCCTGATGGGGGGGCCTGTATACTGATGGGGGTGGCGGGCGGGCGGCTGTATACTACCACTGGGGCTGTATATACCTCTGGGGCTGCTGTATACTACCACTGGGGCTGTATATACCTCTGGGGCTGCTGTATACTACCACTGGGGCTGCTGTATACTACCACTGGGGCTGCTGTATATAACTCTGGGGCTGCTGTATACTACCACTGGGGCTGCTGTGTACTACCACTGGGGCTGCTGTATACTACCACTGGGGCTGCTGTATACTACCACTGGGGCTGCTGTATATACCTCTGGTGCTGCTGTATACTACCACTGGGGCTGCTGTATACTACCACTGGGGCTGCTGTATACTACCACTGGGGCTGCTGTATACAACCACTGGGGCTGCTGTATATACCTCTGGGGCTGCTGTATACTACCACTGGGGCTGTTTATACCTCTGGGGCTGCTGTAGACTACCACTGGGGCTGCTGTATACTACCACTGGGGCTGCTGTATACTAGCACTGGGGCTGTATATACCTCTGGGGCTGCTGTATACTACCTCTGGGCCTGCTGTATACTACCACTGGGGCTGCTGTATATACCTCTGGGGCTGCTGTATACTACCACTGGGGCTGCATATACCTCTGGGGCTGCTGTATACTACCACTGGGGCTGCTGTATACTACCACTGGGGCTGCTGTATACTACCACTGGGGCTGTATATACCTCTGGGGCTGCTGTATACTACCACTGGGGCTGCTGTATACTACCACTGGGGATGCTGTATACTACCACTGGGGCTGTATATACCTCTGGGGCTGCTGTATACTACCTTTGGGGCTGCTGTATACTACCACTGGGGCTGCTGTATACTACCACTGGGGCTGCTGTATATACCTCTGGGGCTGCTGTATACTACCACTGGGGCTGTATATACCTTTGGGGCTGCTGTATACTACCACTGGGGCTGCTGTATACTACCACTGGGGCTGCTGTATATACCTCTGGGCTGCTGTATACTACTACTGGGGCTGCTGTATACTACCACTGGGGCTGCTGTATACTACCACTGGGGCTGTTTATACCTTTCGGGCTGCTGTATACCACTGGGGCTGCTGTATACTACCACTGGGGCTGCTGTATACTACCACTGGGGCTGCTGTATATACCACTGGGGAGGCTGCTGTAACACTGCTGGGGCCTGTATATACCACTGGGGAGGCTGCTGTATACCACACTGCTGGGGGCTGTATACCTGTGCTGGGGTCCACCCTCGGCTTATGCACGAGTCAATAGGTTTTCCCAGATTTTGGGGGCAAAAGTAGGGGGGTCGGCTTATACACGGGTCGGCTTATACACGAGTATATACGGTATACACCCATGTTAATATATTTAGGACAGACTCCCTGTCCATAAAGTATATACTTTGTTATAAGGTCTGTACATGTTGTACATCTCTGGAGGTGTGATTATGCTTTTTGTACTACAACCAGGGGCGTAACTACAATAGATGCAGGGGTTGCGATCACACCGGGGCCCTGGAGCCTAGGGTGCCCAAAAGTCCCTTTGGCCTATAGAAAAAGACTAATACTATCAAAGATTTGCAATAATTGGGGGCCCTGTTGGAGCTTTCACATCGGGGCCCCTGAGCCTGAAGTTACGCCACTGACTACAACTGTTGTATCATGTACACATCATGTAATCACTGCTTTGTAGACCTGCATCCATTACATTGTGTGATTTATGTGCTCTAGTGGTGCACGCCTACCAAATTGCTGCTTATGTCTATTGTTTGCCTTTACTACATCTGGTATTAAAATTCACACTGTTTTCATATATTGGATACTTGATCGTGTTTTTTCTTGATCTCTCAGGTTCACCATACACCTGAGCCAAAGCTGTAAAAACTCGTCCACCGACCGCAAAGATGGAGAATCGGTCAGCAAGGAGGAGGCCCAGGCTTAGGGATCCCCTTTAAGACAGGAGGTTACTATCACTACATGCTGTTCCTCACTCCTTGATTGAGGGCGTAGCCTGAAATACAACTTACAGGCTTCCCTAAACACCATAAATGTATTACTCCCTCCCAAAAATCTGTCAGGGAGAGATATCTTGGGTTCCGGCACAGACTGTGCATGAGCCGAGGCCAGATACCCAACAACTTGTTGCAGCTGCTTCACCACCTGAGTACGTAAACCAGTTACCTCCTCAGAGATGGTCTGCATCAGGCATGCAAAAGCATTAGCTTCCACAGCTTGAGTCATAATGACTCAGAAATATAGCAGGACGTTGTTATTGTCACGTACGGACAGGTAAAATGTTCATCACACGATGCAACACAAATAACGGGAATATAAAGGTGGCTGAGAATGAACTCTACAACTGCAATGTCACGGGGTGGTTATAACTGACGAACCGGTAGAGTAGCAGGATGGCAGTAATGGGCAAAGGCAATCGGGGGTACTAATCTGACCCTTAGACTGGGTGTTCCTAGCTACCCCTGTTCGCAGAAGTACCTCTGAAGGTGAGGATGTCTAGGCCGTCACCATTGCCCAGCTCCTGACCAGCCCTAGGTTAACATTCCATCACGTCCACCGAGAGACCGGGATAAGCACAGCAACTTCCACACAAGGTGGAAATCAACAGGAAAGCTACAGTACGGCTTCAGCAGTAACTGCAACAGCATCCACACAGCTCACGGTCATACAGAGAATGAACTATCAGCAACATTAGGTGATGGTTCATGGGACTACTTAAAAGCTGGCGAAGTGGTCAACCACCTCACCTGATACACACAGCAACAGCAGCTAGTACTGTTGAGCCATAACAACTTATACTGCAGAGCCACAGCAACAGAATTAAATCCTTAAGGTACAAAGGGGATTTACTCCCAGTCAACTACTGACAATGCGGAGAAGTTCACAGGGACTGCAGAGCAGTCTACATGCAACAGTAAAATGGGCCCATCTGAAAACAGTCTACATTTCCTAAATGATGATCTGTGAAAGATGTTGTGGGTGTTTAGCACTGGGGGTAGGTCGAATTAGTACAAAAAAAAGAGTTAAAAATGGCCAAAACCCTAAACGGGCCAATAATTCTGGAACTAGGAGCTCCAGCTGCACACCTTCACCTGACGTGTTTAGACATCACCCACACAAAATCATCCACTCTAAGGTCTGGACCTGAACGTTTATTAACATGCATTCGGTTACTGCCAGAGGGGTTTTTTTTTTTTAGGAGGGTGAACAATGGAAGCGTCTTCCCGTGTCTTAGGATTCTTTCCCTTGGGGTACTTAGTGAGAGTCATAGCCCATCCCCAGCCACTGTTCCCAGGACTGCGTCTAGGCTTAGCATTAACCTGAGAAGTAGGTCGAACTTTATCCTTATTCTCCAGTATACTATTAATTACTTCCGTTGGACACGTAGGAGCAGACTTGACCAATACGGCAGCGACAGTAGTACTAAGGCAAATATTTTGACAAAATTTGCCCCTACTAAATTTTTTTTGAACCACCAGCTAAACACCAGGTTATGCTTTCTCAGCCATGGAAGGCCCAAGACAATGGGTGTAGGCATATTGTCCAAGATGTAACATGACAGTAACTCCTTATGAAGAGTTCCTGTACACAAATTCACATTACATACAACTTTGGAAAGAATCTTCTGGCTGTGAGGAGCAGAGTCAATGGCAGAGATACAAAACGGACCTTGCTAAATCACTACCATTTAGATCATGGGCCTGTGCGAAGCGAGAATCTATCAAATTGACTCCTGTTCCACTATCCACAAGGAAAGGAATATTAACTGTTTTCCACACCAATTACTATTTCAGCAGAAATTCTGGGCTGAGAATGCACACCCTGGTCATCTCCTTCCACGTGATCAGATGGACATAGCTCCTAAGGCTGAGCAGCCAATTTGGAATGCAACAGACAGGCCTTAATTTATTGGTCCGAACAACTGCTATAGTAACATGCCCCTTTGTCATGAAGAACCACAGGTGACCTAGTATAAACGGTTCCTAACTGCATAGGCCATACCTATGTTTTTTATCCCCATAGTTATATAAATTAAATTATATGTGTGCAGGGTGTCCTCACTTTAAATGGGGAATCAACTGTCTAAACTATGGATCAATCTTTTTGTTCACTGTTGCATGACTTTTTTTATTTTTTTTAATTGCACACCTGGTCATGATTTTAGAGGTTTTTTTTTTAATAAAGACTATGATTATATTACCCAAATGTGATTTATCTTGTATATTATTACAATGGGCTTGAATTTTCCCCACCCAATCTTTTTATGTTTATCACACACAAGATGACAATCTTCCGGAAGCATACAGGATGGCTTCAGCAGGAACTACAGAGCCACAACAACAGAAAAACTCTTATGGTGGGGTTACACGTCCCGATATCGGGACGATATCGCATACAACGCCGCGGGAGCGCGCATTTCGGGAGCGCTTTTCCCGATATCGCATCGCCGGTTTACACGCTGCGATATCGGGAAACAACGTCCCTCCGATGTCTACGCCCACCAACCCAGGAACGACCAGTTAACATGGGAGTGAATGGGTGACGTGAGCGTAGACATCGGAGTTGGGCTGTCACACGCAGCGATGCTGGTACAACGGCCTTGCGATATCGGCGAGTTGAATAGCTTTGCTATTCAACTCCGATATCGTTTTGGCATCGTTCCAGCATCGCGTTGTACTGTCAAACAGTACAACGCGCACCCGATATTGGCTCCAACTCACGACCCACGTGACTTTTTGTCGGAGTTGGGTCGGAGTTGGACGCCGATATCGGGACGTGTAAACCCACCATTAAGGTACAAAAGGGCATTTACTCCCAGTTAACTACTCCCACTGCAGATCAGTCTACATGTGACAGACATCAGGTGATGGTCATGTGACTATTTAAAGTGTTGAGGAGGATAATCAACCGAATCACCTGATAAAAGACTTCAGCAGCAACAAGGAGAAAACAACAAGCCCTTAATGTCTCAAAGGAAATGAACAACATTAATATACAGACTGCAAAACAGTCAACTTGTGACAAAGAGAACACAGACGTGGGAATTCGTGGACCGAGATATATAATTTAATACTGGGTTGATCATTTATTTAATTGCCTTCATGGCACACAAGGTAAAAACACTATTTACACAATGGATATACAGATATAGTCAGATATGCAAATAAAGTTAGTAGTTGCAAATGGTATATGCAGACAAACGTAAGTCAGTTCCCCATTTATTGTTGCTGGCTCGGCACATGGGAGGCGCTGTGAAGTCAGGGGTTTCCTTGGTTACCTCCAGCACGTTACACAATGTGACCTCCTCACAGAAAGAACATAACTGCTTGCTGGCACTCCCAGATAACCCCTTGGTCGTTTGGTCACTCCCTTTTTGCCCCCAAGCTGGAAATTTAAAAAACCTATGATGGGTCATAACTTCCCATCGGAAGGTCAAAGATAGATGTTTCTGATGCTATCGGATCCGCCTGGGTCCCTGTTATGTTTGGAGACAAACACAGCATCTCTACCTGCATTCTACTACGGTAGCTGTTCTATATACACTGTATATCTATAAGAATCAGGACCCATGTGCACGTACAGCCTGTCTTCGCAGTTTTGGAAATAAATTGATGTAGGGCTAGGAGATATGGTAGTTCAATAATCCCATATGATATTACCATGCCAATCAGACTGATGGGTCTCTCTGAGGTTCAGGTTTTTTTTTCCTGTTAGAGACAATTTGTCCCTTATGAAGCTGTTGACTCTGGATCACCTGCTGAGCCCTGTGTCCTGAGTCATCATCACCTTTCTGATAGTAGGCCTATAATTCTGAGTTCAGATAAAATGCAGTTGATTGGCGGACCATAATATCATCCATATTCTTCACAATGTATCTCTGAGTTAAAATCTGGTGAGCAGTCTTTAAGATGGATGTAGGAGCACTGCAAGGGGTTTAGTAAGTGGTGTATTTCTTGGTTCACCATCCACTCCAACGCCTTCAATCAAATCTTAAGTGATTTCCCAAGGAAAAATATTCTTTACTTACATGACAGACTTGGCTGCCTGTGTATCTATTAAGGAATCTAATGTTCTATCTCCTGGTAATGTTAATTAAACTATTGGGATAGGACTGGTTGTATTTGGGACTAAAATAGGGTGCATTTTACCTTCTGGGTTGCCAAATTCGTATAGTGAAGAGAATTAATTCATAGTATTATTGTTGCATGGGACAGGGTTGCTGTTAGGCAGGCATGCTGCAATAATCTACATAACCCTGCTGTCCACAGTTGAAACAGATAAGGCTTGTGTCACACTTGCGAGAGACATGCGTGAGTCTCGCATCGCATAACCTGGCACGGCTGCCCGCTTTTTGGACAGGATCATGTAGCTGCATGTATTTTTATGCGATTGCACGCTCCTGTCCAGAGAGCGAGTGGCCATGCCGGGGGATGCGATCTCTTTCACAAGTGTGAAACTGGACTAATAGAGACACACTTTCTGCCATATCCTCCTTTTCCTCCTGCCCTTTGGAAATGGCACTTCTAATAAATGCGCAGTTTTCTGGGGTGGCTGCAGACTGCAATTTCCAACGTGGGGGGCCCAGAACACTTGGACTTCTCCACGCTGAGGATTTCAGCCCCCAACTGTCTAGTTGAACCTGGCTGGCAGCCAAAAATATGGCAAAGTCCCATGTAGGTTTTTTCTTAATTATTTCAAGAAATAATTAAAAAAAATAAAAGGGCTCTGCTGTATTTTGATTACCAGCCAGGTACAAGTAGGCACCAGGAGATGGATGGCAGCCCTTAGCTGCCTTGTTTACATGTCTGGCAACCAATAAAAATACCGCAAAGCTCCACATCGTTTTTTAAAATTATTTCTAAAAATAATTAAAAACAAGGATTCTGCTGTATTTTTGTTTACCATCCAGGTAAAACTAGGCAGCTGATGGTGGTTGGCAGAATGTACCTGCCTGCTGTACTGCTGTACACGTACCTGCTGTTGACCAAAAACACAGTAGATACCCACGTCATCAGTGCAAAATCCTCACTAAGGGTGGTTTCAGACTATCATTTTTTTTAATCGGGGGTTGGAGGTAAAGCCTGCATCCCCCCGGATTCCCCCGCAATTATAAAACATGATGCAACTGGATGCACCCACAGCAGTATTATCACTGTTTTCTGATCATCATAATGGGAGACCCAGACAATGGGGTTTAGGCAGTCTGCCCTCCGGAGGCCACACTAGGTACTACAAGTTTTTTGTAGTCTCCGCCCCTCCGCCTATAAACCCCCACTGCAGGAGCAGATCCTCAGTTTTACTTCAGTGTGCTCGGAGATCACACCTATGACTTGCACGTCACAGGAGATTTACTTAGGAAGATTTTGTGATGCAATGAAGACAAGTGGATCCCTATCGTGGGGATCCCCGGCATACTCCCTGTCCACCTTTGGGTGCATACAGGTCGAGGTACCTTGGTCCGTAGCCCTCGGGCCTGGACGCGGACTTTATTGTCTGGCCTGGTACTATGCCGTGCTCCCCCACTACTCACTTCTGAAGCGCTCTGGTGGGGTGGGAGCCCTGGAGCCTTGCACAGCTCCGTTCCGGTCTGCGGCCTATCCATGGAAGCGTATTATGCGGACCGGAACCTGGACCCCCCGTCCGCTACCCGCTGGACCGGTGCCGGACGTGGACCCATTGGGTGAAGGTACTCTGTATCTCCTTACGTGGGCCTGGGGGGACGTGGTGTATGTTATGTGACCATGTATGGAGAACCTCGGTTCCCTCGGGACATGCGGTTCTGGGAGGAGGCCCCTGCCTGAAGGGCTCCTCTTATTGTCATCCGCGTTACACAGTGGGTGGCCGCCATTACAGATGGGTTCTGGCGCCTTTTTTCTCCCTGTGTGCGGCTCCTGAGCGCGTCCCCCTTTGGGCGGTGACGTCACGCTCCTTGCGGCCTATGTGTTGTCGGTCTCCTCGGGCTTCTGCTTAGCCGCGCCCACTCATTAGTGGCGCGTCGGCCATTTTCTCCTCATTCCTGTGAGGATTGGTGGCGTGCACATCGCGCTCCGGGGAGAAGCTGCAGTTTGCCCGAGGAGGTCGCACACGTCCCGCTCTGATTCACCGCTTCCCTGGTCGGTATCCGCTGGGTGTCCGGTGTTAACCCCTTACTGCCCGGGGCAGCGCCAGTATGTCTACGGCTGGACAGAGGGCTCCCGCCACGAGGTCCAAGACATGCAAACAGTGCATGGGACAGGTAGATGGGGATGGTGTCTGCGCAGCTTGCGGTCTCACTGGGCCTGGCCCCAGTGTTTCTGTCTCTGAAGCTACAGCACCACTGCTCTCCCCTGAGGTTCAGGGGGAGGCAGGGCCATGGGATGTTCAGAAGTCGTTTAATGATACTGTAGTGTCCAGAATGTCTTCCATGTCGCAATCCTTAGAGGCTATACTAAGGAGGCTGTCTGATTCAGCCCCCCAGACAGGGGCTCTTGGGGCTAACCCCCGGCTGAGTGAGGGTTCTCATAAGAGACCTCGCTGGGAAGATGACCCTGAGGATGGTGAACATCGTTCCTCTGATGAGGAACAGCCATCTGATAGTGATGATGAGGGTGGAGACCCTGGCCCTGAGCCCCGGCACCACACGGCTCCTTCAGAGGGTCCGGGGGACGGTGTGGAGGACTTGATTTCCTCCATTAACGAAACCCTGGGGCTCGTCCCCCCGGCTGCGGTGGTGGAGAGACCGCAGAAGGAATCTTTCCAGTGGCTGCCGCCATTAGGTCAGTCACGTGGTCTGTTCACTGACCATTCCAATTTTTGGAGAGTGGTCAGGACGCCCAGGGAGCATCCTGAAAGGCGTTTTGTTAGGAAGACTAAGGATTCACGTTATCCTTTTCCTAAAGAGGTTCTGGAGGAATGGTCGCGCTCCCCTAGGGTGGACGCTTCCCTGACTAGAGTCGCGGCTCATTCTCTTTTTTCAGCAGAGGATAGCTCTTCTCTGAAGGATCCTATCGACAAGCAATGCGAGTCATATGCGAAGTCTATATATGAGGCTGTGGGTTCCTCTTTTGCCCCAAACTTTTCTATGGTCTGGACGTTGCAGGCCATTACTGCGTGTCTGGAGGGGATCACCGATATCCCGGGGTCTGACCCGGAGGTGACGGCTCTCGCCAATAAGGCTAAGGCATACGCTGAATACGCCAGGTCGGCTGCCTTTGAAACAGCTAATCGGACTGCCGTGGCCTCTGCTAATGCGGTGGTCTTACGCAGATTGCTGTGGATGCGCCTCTGGGACTCGGATAAGGTGTCCAAGAGGATTTTGCAAGTCATGCCTTTTTCGGGCGATAGACTTTTTGGGGACGAGCTGGATAAGCGGATTAAGGAGTTTGCTGAGAAGAAGATCCCTCAGAACAAGCCCAAGCCGCAGAGGTCTCAAAAATGGAATCCTAGGCAGCGGTCCTTTCGTCCCGGCTCGCACCCTTCTGCCTCGTCCACGCGATCGGACAAAGGAGGTAAACCCTCCGGTCCCTGGCATAACAAGAATCGCCAGAAAAAGCCAGCGGGCGCCGCGGCGGCGAATGCCCCCAAGGTGTCCTCTACATGACTCGCTCCCAACTCCTGCCACCCCACCGGTCGGAGGACGCCTGGCCCTGTTTCAGGACGTATGGCTTCTTCACATTCAAGACCGGTGGGTGAGAGACATTATCTCTCGGGGCTACAGGATCGAGCTGAAGTCCTTTCCTCCAAACCGATTCTTTCTTTCCTCCCCGTCACCGGAGAAGGCTCAGGCTTTTCACCAAGTCCTGATTGGTCTTCAGAGGGACGGAGTGGTGATCCCAGTGCCGTCTGGGGAACGTTTCAGAGGGTTCTACTCCAACCTCTTTATAGTTCCAAAGAAGGACGGTTCGTTTCGCCCAGTGCTGGATCTGAAATTGTTCAACCAACATGTGCAAGTGCGGAAGTTTCGCATGGAGTCTCTGCGCTCGGTGATTGCTGCCATGTCTCAGGGAGATTTCCTGGCGTCCGTGGACATCAAAGATGCCTACCTGCACGTGCCCATTGCGCCAGCACATCAACGCTGGCTCAGGTTTGCAGTGGGGGAAGAACACTTCCAGTTCGTAGCATTGCCGTTCGGTCTGGCCTCGGCCCCGAGGGTCTTCACGAAGGTGATGACGGCAATGGTGGCAACCCTGCATGCTCAGGGTCATGCCGTAATACCTTACCTGGACGATCTGCTGATCAAGGCCCAGTCGCAGGAGTTGCGTCAGGGGAGCCTGGATGCGACCCTCAAGGCTCTGGAACAGTTTGGCTGGATTCTGAATCGCCCGAAATCCGCACTGGTGCCAACCCAGTCGTTGACTTATCTGGGCATGGATTTTCACACAGCCCCGGCGCTGGTGTTGCTACCCAGCAAGAAGCAGACCTCCATCCAGTCGGCAGTTCGCACCCTTCTTCATTCGCCACAATCTTCCCTGAGGGGCTTAATGAAGCTGGTGGGGTGCATGGTGGCGGCAATGGAAGCGGTGCCTTTGGCGCAGTTTCATCTCCGCCCTTTGCAGATGGAAATTCTCCACAAGTGGAACAAGAGGTCGTCATCTCTGGACAGAGTGGTGTCTCTCTCTCCTCGGACCAAGGAATCCCTTCATTGGTGGCTTCAACCCCATCACTTGGCGCGGGGTCGATCCTTCCTCCAACCTTCGTGGTTGATAGTGACCACGGATGCCAGCCTCACAGGCTGGGGTGCGGTGTTCCTGCAACACAGGGCCCAGGGTCTCTGGACGGTGTCAGAGTCCTCTCTGCAAATCAATGTCCTGGAAATCAGAGCGATTTACCTGGCACTTCTGGCTTTCCACCGTTTTCTGGCAGGGAAACCCATACGAATTCAGACGGACAACGCGACAGCCGTCGCCTACGTAAACCATCAGGGCGGGACTCGAAGCGCCCAGGCCCTCGCCGAAGTCCACCGCATCTTGTCATGGGTGGAGGACAACGATTCGGTGATATCGGCCGTCCACATCCCAGGAGTGGACAATTGGGAGGCCGACTACCTAAAAAGCCGGCAAGGCATGGACGCCGGAGAGTGGTCTCTACACCCGGACGTCTTCCAGTCCATCTGTCGACGGTGGGGAACTCCAGATGTGGATCTGATGGCGTCTCGCCTCAATCATCAAGTTCCGCAGTTCATGGCGCGTTCATGGGATCCTCAGGCTCTGGGAGCGGATGCTCTGGTCCAGGATTGGTCCAGGTTCCACCTTCCGTATGTATTCCCGCCGTTGGCGTTGATTCCCAGAGTCCTGCGCAAGATCAGGACGGAATGTCGCAGAGCCATTCTAGTGGCTCCGGATTGGCCCAGGAGGTCGTGGTATCCGGACCTGTGGCGGCTCGCAGACGGGGAACCGTGGAGACTGCCAGACAGACAAGATCTTCTGTCTCAGGGGCCGTTCTTCCATCTCAATTCCGCGGCCCTCAAGTTGACTGTGTGGCCCTTGAGTCCTGGCTCTTGACTTCCAGAGGTTTTTCTCCCTCGGTTGTCTCCACTTTAACCAGGGCCAGACGGCCTACCTCGTTAAAAATCTACCACAGAACTTGGAAAATTTACTTTTCCTGGTGTGCTTCTGTTGGACGGAAGGCGTGGCCTTTCCGTCTCCCAACGTTGCTTTCATTCCTTCAGTCAGGAATGGACATGGGATTGTCCCTCAGTTCTCTGAAGGGACAAGTGTCGGCACTGTCGGTGCTGTTCGACAAGCGTTTGGCTAAGATACCAACGGTCCGTAGGTTTCTGCAGGGGGTTAGCCGGGTGATTCCACCGTACAAACGTCCTCTTGATCCTTGGGACCTCAATGTGGTCCTGGCGGCCTTGCAGAAGCCTCCTTTTGAGCCTTTGCGGGATGTTTCTCTGGTCCATCTTTCCCAGAAAGTGGCTTTTTTGGTGGCCATTACATCGCTCAGGAGGATCTCGGAACTGGCAGCGCTCTCGTGCAAGTCTCCATTCCTGGTGGTTCATCAGGATAAGGTGGTGTTGCGCACGAGACCAGAATTTTTGCCTAAGGTGGTGTCACCTTTTCATATTAATCAGGAGATTGTTCTCCCTTCTTTTTGCCCTAACCCGACTCACCGGAGTGAGAAGGAGTTACACACTCTGGACCTGGTGAGGGCTATCAGGGTTTATGTGTCTCGTACTGCGTCGGTACGCACCTCGGACTCTCTGTTTGTCCTTACGGCTGGTCGCCGTAGGGGTTCCCCGGCCTCAAAATCTACTTTGGCGCGGTGGATCAAAGCTCCTATTCTGGAAGCTTACCGTTCTTCTGGTATGCCTCTCCCGGTGGGATTGAAGGCTCACTCTACCAGAGCCGTTGGTGCCTCTTGGGCTCTGCGGCACAGGGCTTCGGCTCAACAAGTTTGCCAGGCAGCCACTTGGTCTAGCCTCCATACGTTTACCAAACATTACATGGTACATGCCCATGCCTCTGCGGATGCGAGTTTGGGCAGGCGGGTCCTACAGGCGGCGGTGGCTCACCTTTGAGGTGCCCCGCACATCAACCGTCTCAAAGGAACTCTTTTCCCGCCCTGGGGTGTTGCTTTAGGACATCCCCATTGTCTGGGTCTCCCATTATGATGATCAGAAAAAAGAGAATTTTGTTTACTTACCGTAAATTCTCTTTTCTTGAATCATTAATGGGAGACCCAGCACCCACCCAGTTGTCCCGTTGGACGTTTTGTTGTGTTTTTGAACCTTTTGGCTCAGGCTTCTTTGGCTAGCATTGTTCGCGGCCATGCCTAGAGTTGTGGTGTGGGTTGCCTCCTCGCAGCTTGTGAACTAAACTGAGGATCTGCTCCTGCAGTGGGGGTTTATAGGCGGAGGGGCGGAGACTACAAAAAACTTGTAGTACCTAGTGTGGCCTCCGGAGGGCAGACTGCCTAAACCCCATTGTCTGGGTCTCCCATTAATGATTCAAGAAAAAAGAATTTACGGTAAGTAAACAAAATTCTCTTTTTTTGCTGGATCCAATTGTAACGGTGAGTCATGTATAACTGAGTTCTGGGCATGCTCAGTCCAAAAACATTTATTTGAATTCGGCTGGATCCAGGTTCCATAGAGCCACATTCAAATTGAATCCGTAGTGCCCCAGATCGGGGTGTTCACGGTTTTGAAACGGACACCAAAATCTCTACAAAATGCGATTTTGGTTTCAGTGAAAAAAACATGAACACCAGAATCGGGGATCATCAATGGGGCCCAAAACTGATTCGGGTGTATCCAGTGCAAGCTGGATTCACACGGATACCGAAAAACAGTAGTGCGAAATACACAACAAATACTTACTGTGTGAACAGTGCTATGTATTTACTGAGTATATAGGAGCTCACATTGAGTTCTTTGGGTGAAAATGACTGCAAAATACCCTGATAGAATTGACATGCTGCTATTTTGCCCACTGGAAAATGCGCATCATTTCCGCCACTGGAAAATCAGCAGCATGGGCAAACACTTCTAATTTCCCATACACTTTGTAGGGAAGGTGCTGTTCTGCGGAGTTGTCAAAATATGCCGATAAAATGTGGGAAAATCACGGCAGAAAATGTGAGAAATCCGCAGTGCTGGCACATAGCCTAAAATTCATATATCAGGTTCCCGCTCAAAAACGCCACTCTGTCCTTTCCGAGCCTGGCCGTGGACTCAAAAAATTCCACATAAGGAATATCAGCATACTCAGGAGAAATTGCTCAACATATTTTGGAGTTCATTTTATCATGTTGCATGTGTGAAAATGAAAAAATCCTTTTTTTCCACAAAAATGTTCTTTTAGCCTCCATATTTTCATTTTTACAGCTTAACGTTATAAAAATCTGTAAAGCACCTGGGGATTCAAGGTGCTCATCACACATCTAAATAAATTCCTTGTGGGTCTAGTTTCCAAAATGGGGTCACTTCTGGGGGGTTTCCACTCTTTCAGTGCTCAGGGGCTCTCCAAACCGGACATGACACCACATACCATTCCACCAAAATTTGTGTTTCCTAATGTCACTCCCTCCCTTCAGAGACCTGCCATGCGCCTAAACAGTGGTTTTCCACCACATATGACGTATCTGCGTATTCAGTACAAATTACCCAATACATTGTAGGATCCGTTTTATCCTGTTACCCTTGTGAAAATGAAAAAATTAGGCTAGAAGAACATTTTTGTGGAAAAAAATATACTTTTTCATTGTCATGGCTCAATTCATGAAGCATCTGTGGGTTTAAAGTGCTCACCATGCATCTAGATAAATTCCTTGAGGGGTCTAGTTTGCAAAATGGGGTCACTTGTGGGGGTGGTTTCCACTGTTTAGGCACATTAGGGGCTCTCGAAATGCAACATGGTGTCCACTAACAATTGCAGTTAATTTTCCACTTGAAGTGTCAAATGTTGCTCCTTCCCTTCAGAGCCCTGCCATGCACCCAAAAAGTGTTTTGTTTTTTTTCATCACAAGTGGGATATCGGCGTACTTGGTAGAAAATGCATAACAAATTTTAAGGTCCGTTTTCTGCTGTTGCCCTTATGAAAATTCAATATTTGTGGCTAAAGTAACATTTTTGTTGGAAAAAGTAAAATGCTTATTTTTTCCTTACACATTGCTTTAGTTCCTGTGAAGCACCTGAAGGGTTAATTGTCTTCTTGAATGTTGTTTTGAGTAGCTTGTCGGGTGCAGTTTTTAGAATGGTGTCACATTTGAGTGTTTTCTGTCATATAGACCCCACAAAGTCACTTCAAATGTGATGTGGTCACTAAAAAAAATTGCCGTGGTAAATTTTGTTGGAAAAAGGAGAAATTGCTGATGAACTTTGAACCCTTCTAACTTCCTAACAAAAAAAATTGTTTCCAAAATTGTGCTGATATAAAGTAGACGTGTGAAATGTGTATTAACTATTTTTTGTGACAGTATTTTCCAGTTTAACAGAATAAAAATTAAACATTTTGAAAAATTGCTAAATTTTAAAAAGTTTTGCCAAATTTCTATTTTTTTTCTAACAAATACAAAAATTTTCATCCTAAATTTATCACTAACATGAAGTCCAATATATCATGAAAAACAGTCTTTGAATCACTGGTATCCATTGAAGCGTTCTAGAGTTATTACCTCATAAAGGGACAATGGTCAGAATTACAAAAAATGGCCTGGTCATTACGGAAAGGCTCTGGGGTGAAGGGGTTGAAACCTCCACTAATTACTTCCTCAGCTCCATTGCTAATCTGGTAAACTTTAACTATATAACTAAGCAAAATAAGAAATAAGAAATGGATCCGCACTAAGGCTGCCTTCACATTTGCGTTTGGAGCGCAGCGCACGAAACGCTTGCGCACATGCGTTCCTATGTTTAACATGGGAACGCATGTGCCTGCGTATGGCTGCATTTGGCTGCATTTGCGTTTGGATGCGCATAATTTATGTGCCCTACGCCCGCACTGCAAACGCAGCATGCAGCATTTTTTTCGCTTGTTTTATCCACAAGCGCCCGCAAGCGCACAAAATATGCATGGATCTAATGGATCCGCAGTGTCCTCCGCATGACACCGCAGGAGAATGCTGCGGATCTCATTGAGATCTCTCCCGGTGGCCGCCGGTGATCACCGGCGGCCACCGGGAGATCATGCAGACCCACAGCTGATCTCCCGCCGGTGTCAGCGGGGAGATACAGCTGATCTGACAGCACGGGAGATTTGAAGCAGCGATCAGTTGTTTCATATCTCCCGCATTGATATCACCCTATTCGGTGTGAGCGTGGGAGATTTAAACAGCTGTCAGATCAGCTGTATCTCCCCGCTGATATCGGCGGGAGATAGCTGTGCCGGGAATAGGAGATCTCTGCCGCTGATCTCCTCCTCCCGGCCGCCCCCAGAGACAGCTGATTGGCTTCCTGGGCACCATAGTAATGTGAACGCATGCGGAGATTCTCCGCTACATTCACATTACTATGGGCTGCGTTTGCCTGCGTTTGCGTCTCTAAAGATTCTGTCGCTTCTGTGCAGTGTAACGCCAGATGTCAGGTGGAATCATGATGAGTAGGTGGTGCACTGAACTCCTTATAGCAGCAAGTATTCAAATAAACTCTCAGACAAAAATGTAAGAGGGGCACTCAACGGTACTGAAATTCTTAAACTACATCTTTACGAAGTACACTTTTACATGTGAATTTTTGTGGAGTGGCGGACACACACGGACATCAGCCTTTACGTGCTCATTAGTGTTTCAATGGGTCCAAGCTTGAACCTCCCTTCAACTCTTTGAAAATGTGTGTTAAAGGGAACCTGTCATCTCATTTTTTGTTATTAAACCACCCCAATGTTATTTCAATCATGTAGTGTTATTAACCTTTTTTTTAGTTGTTGTATTCATCCCACAAAAGTATTTTAAAGTGTAAATGTCATTTCATTAAAAAAAAACCAATACTGCACTGGTTATTAAAGGGAACCTCTCCCCCCCAGGGCCTATTAGACTAAAAGAGCCACCTTCAGCAACACTTATGCTGCATTTTGTGAAGATGGCTCTTATCTGGGGGACACCTAATATAATGACTTTACAATATTTACTGCCCTATATGGTAATACCTCTAAAAGGTCTGGGAGGTACGCTCCCTTCCCTGGACCTAAACGCTTTGCTGCTGTCAGTCATCCTCTGTTCTCCAGGGGCAGTCTCCTGTCCTCCTCCTGATGCCATCTGTGTCTGCCTAATTTAGTTTGTTCTCGGGCATGCTCCATTCGGTATGCCTGAGAGTTTAGGTCACATGATTTCCCCAGATTGTGGGACTTGGGAATCACACAGGTCCTTTATACAGAGAGGTTGGCATTGAGTTAAATAGAACCTGTTAGATCAATTATGCCCCCAAGCTGACTAGTCTCTGTCTCATTTACATAAGAAAATGTAGTTTTATAAATTATATTTTTTCAACATTAACTTCCAACTATTAGCTTAGGCAGGGGTGCTTAGAATAGAACTATAAAGCTGTAGGTGCAGACAGTGATAGTGAAGTTTGTCATGAAGAAATAAAGGAGAATTTTAGTACCAATGAGTGCCCCTCTTGCTTCTTTGTACCTATCTAGCTATTCTCTTTGCTGTCTTTTCTTGGGATGTATCTGTTTTCCCTCTATTACTTGTCAAGTTTCCAATACTTTCCACTAAGCTCCCTCAGGTCAAACACCCTTAAAGCTTGTTTTAGCACAATTATCCTAAATAGGTAGGCAACATAGATATTTAAAATTCTAAAATATTTATAACAAAAATTCAAAAAGTCACCAAAGCCACTTAAAACCCTACAAAAACCCAGTAAATGGTCTACAAGATACCCTCCCTGTTAAGTTGATCTTTCTTAACAGCCAAACAAGACACAGCAACCCTAGCAACCGTTCATTTATGGGAACCACTATATTTCATACTTACTGTATACACTAATCACATCACTCACATGCAAAAAGGTGCAAACAAGGCTTAGGTAACTCTTCCCACTTTTTGAACCATATTATTTAATGCAAAATTACTCAATCGGAATGGAGGTAGAGTAGACTAACTATCAGGAAAAGTGAAATAAAATTGTATTGAGCCAATAGGAACTTTAGGGGCATGAATAGAAATGTGAAATGTCCTCGCTTATTCTGTGTTATTTGATCTACATGATGTTAGAAGTTAAAGTACAAGACGTATACCAAAGACACAAATGTATTCTATCCTCACAGCTGATGGCTGGTTAATACTGTGCGCGCACATGTACTGTGCTTATAGCTAATACTGCATACATGCATGTGCTGATGGCTAATGCTGCGTGCACATGTGTACTGTGCTGGTGACTAATACTGTATGCACACATGTACTCTGCTGAAAGCTAGTACTCTGCACATGTGTACTTCGCTGATACTGCATGCATACGTGTACACATGTAACTGTGCTGATGGTTAGTAAATATAATATATAGCCTTTGAAGGGACTCTGTTACCACAGAATGTACAGGCGCACCGTGCATCATGGTGGGCCAAACATTTGAGTACACCTACTCACCAGCTTGTTTTCCCCCTGTATGCAGACTCTACTTTTGTATGATTGACAGAAAAGTCATAGAGCCACAAAAGTGCAGAGAAGGAAAAGCAAACAAAAAGGTGGAAAGAGGCACTTAATGGGAACCTGTCACCAGTTTTTCAGTATCCAAACAAAGGTTTAAAGGGAAATTAAAGTTCCTTTATAGGGAATCTGTCAGCCGTTTTTTTCTGTTTAATCTGAGGACAGCATGCTGTATGGATTAAAACACAGAACTCAACGATGTGTCCCATGCCAACTCCTGTGCTGTTGTTACTTACTTAAACTGAGTGTTTTAGCACTAGAACATTATGTCTGTGACTAGCTGGCTTGTGTCATGTTTTCCATCTCTGCCCCTTCTTATGATGAACATTTAACGCGTCACTATCTATACAAATGTACATACAGAGTTTGCTGTGGATGTGAGCATCTTTTTCTGCTCTGCTGCATGGCTAAATCTAAAAACTTTCTGGTAGAGGCGCTGCACCCAGTAATCTATGGGATATGTAGTTGGATTCAGGATTTCTTTGCCTACATTACGCTGCTTTCAGATGAGGTAGAAAAACCTGCTGACAGATTATCTTTATCTACTCCTTTATCTCAGTCCACAAACATATATATTATCTACTAACCCCCCTGTAACTCCCCATAAATACCATGTGTATTACTCACGTGCTGTATACAAGTTACTGCAGTCCAGTCTGATGGGTGTCATCGCTGTGTTATCTGAGCCTCTTCTGTTTTTTTTATTTTCCTACATTCCCCCACTTTGACGTGGATGACGTGTCAATCATCATCTACATAATTCAACATAATCTTGCACCTGCATATTAGTGTGGCACCCTGCGGTATAGGTAGCCACAGAACCACCTGGTGCACAGAGAGATTTCCACATCATTTCCTACACATGCAACATCTTCCACCCCTGACCTGAAGGGTAGCTCTACTTGCCACCTTCAGGCAAGGTCCCCTATAAATTCAAACCCAGGGGAGGAGTTAGTCAGTCTGTGCAGTATGGAGCAGTACTGTGAAGAGCCTTAGCCAGTGTGAGGTACCCCAGAGTGAGGGACCAAGGCAAGGAACAGAGCAACGGGGGCAGAGGAACTAACGCCTGGGATCCGAGTACCCCAGCCCTGGGGAAGGTCATTAGCATCATAGGCTTGCACAAATGCACTTTGCTCTGCCTTTCTGAGCACAGGGCATATGAGGTCAACGCGCATGCACCATGCAAAAGGTAACTCTTACCTCTTGTATTCCATGAATGTTTTACAGTTGTTTTTTTTTCTCTACTGCCACCGGAAATCAGTATGGCAGAGCAAGATGCACCTGTACGAGTCTGTAATACTAATATGCAGGTGCAAGATTAAGTTTCACTATCTGGGTGATTCATGACATGTCATGCACGTCAATCAAAGCTGGAAAATGACAATTATGAAAACAAAGGACACCACAACGATGACATCCATGGGCTGGACCGTACTAATATGTATGGTATTTTTTTTAGATATCCAGGAGAAGTTAGTAGATGATATATAGGTTTATGGACTGTGATAAAGGAGTAGATAAAGGTGATGGCTTTTGTTTGGATACTGAAAAACTGGTGACAGGTTCTCTTCAAATTTTTCGCCACGCCATGATGCACTGAGCATCTGTACTTTGTTTCAACAGTCTCTGATAACAGGGTCAATTCTGGATGATTGGGTCCCTTTAAGTGCTTTTCTTTCAAGTTGGAGATAAAACATAGATGCTGAGCAGACCGTTTGATTAAGATTGTTCACTCCTCCAAAAAAACTAACAATGTTTTCAAGACAGACAAAGTTGTCTGACTTAAGAATATACATTTTAATCTTAGAGGGTTCCAGCTATAAAGGGGTATAAAGATCTTAAGAAAGGGTTATTTTCATCTTTAATTTACAGAAGTGCATTGCAAACAAGCAACAGCATAAATAGGCTGCTGTACCACTGGCTAAACTGTGTCTCTAGCGTCACAGGTGCACAGAGCCACTGAAGCCTGACAGATCCAGCCTTCTAGACAGGGTCAGAGGACAGTTTGTAAGTTCTATAGGAATGAACTTCCATTCATTATGTCCCATGTTTTATTTAGAAAAGCGGCTACCTCTTATACACCACCGATTTGGCTGATAACCATGGCAATGAGCTGTAGAATTTAAAGGGAAGCTGTCAGGTGGTTTATGTCCCCCCAGCTATCACTATCTGTCCTCAGCTTTATAATACTATTCTAATTATCCCTGTCTGAGCTCATAGTGTAATGTGAAAGGTGAAAGAAAAGTATTTATACACTTACATTTCAGTCTACACCTTGGAGGAGGGAGACTGGCAGGATAATAGTTAACTCACTCAATTCTGTATCATATATTCTTCTTATATATACCATTGTACTGTAAAGCGCTGCAGAATATGTTGGCGCTATACAAATAAAGTTTTATTATTATTGTTATTATTATTATTATTAACTCACTATTAACTTGCATGGCTAAAGGACCTGTGTGATGTAATGATCATGTGACCATAGAAGGCGGAGCTAAACAAGGCAAATCATTATGTCTATGGGAACTTGGCTCTGCCTATTGTAGTCACATGGTTATGACATCACATCATGTCTCCCAGCATGTTCTAACATGAGCCTGAAATGTTAACTATTAACCTGCCAAACAGTCTCCATCCTCCAAGCTACATAAGGAAATGTAAGTGTATAAATGCTTTTCTTTCACCTATAACATTACACCATGAGCTCAGACAGGGATGATTAGACTGGTATTATAAAGCTGCAGTTACAGACAGTGATAGCTGGGGAGGCATAAACCACCTGACAGGTTCTCTTTAAAATAACTCTATTCTTGAGCATCGACTTCATTACAAAATTATTAAAATTATATATTTTTTAGGTGTCTTATATTGGGAAAGATTGCACAAAGATTCCATCATTTCTCACCAAAAAATATGGACATCAAGCAAAGAGGCTGGATCTGAGCTTTAACTTATTGCGGTAAGTGTATCCGGCCTCAGGTCAAGCACATTATGCAATTTGTATTTGCGTAGTAAACATTGTCTCTTAATAGGTAAATACGTTTGTTTCTTTTTTCATAAAACTGTGCTAATTTAAAGAATAATGGAGATTATGATATGGATTCACATCTGCTGTGCTCATGTATATGTCTGTGGATAAAAAAAATTCTTGGACTGCTTTGTAAAGAGTACAGTTGGGTACAAAAGTATTTGGGCACTTATTTAACCTCTGTGATTCTGCATTTGGTTTGGATTTCAAACAAAACTTTCACATTTTATTGAAGGGTATGTTTGCCGCTTTTACTTCACTTTCAAACCTACTAGGAATTTTCAGATCACATGACTGAGTTGGTCATTGAAGACCTCTTTAGGAAACTTGTGAGATGCTTTAATGTCTTACTTAGTCATTATACATCTGTGAATTTTGAAAGAAAAAGTCTAGCAATAGCTTTTTGCGTAGCTGTGATAAGTGTCACCACTCAACACAAAATCATAACATTCCTGCTACAAATGTAATCTCAGGTACACAGGAACATGTAACTTTGATTCAGGAGTAGTGGAGGGAGCCAACAACTGGGCTTCACGGATCTCTGCTAATTCCGAGGATACCATAGAAACTATAATAACCTGAGGAACAATGGAGGATATAGGTTCTGGAGGAGAAATAGAATCAAGGCTACGTGAAAAATAGTGATGAGCAAAAAGTGAAATATTCAGATTATTTTAATTGAATACTTTTCACTATTCATGGATTTGTCTCGAATACTGAACCTAATGCAAATCAATGGGGAACTCTAATTACTTTGGGGGAATGTTGCAGAAAAATATTTGAATTTCCTATTAACTTGCATTAGGTTCAGTATTTGAGACGAATACCCAAATAGTAAAAAGTATTTACGTAGAATGATTCTAACCTAAATATTTGTTTATTCGCTCATCTCTAGTGACAAATTGTGATTAGCGAGTAATTAAAATGTTTCGATTTAGATTATCCTGACCGAATACTTTTTACTATTCAGGTGTTCGACTCGAATACTGAACCAAATACAAGTCAATGAGGAGCTCGAATAGTTTTCAAGGAAATCTTTCATGTTAAATTCAGTATTTGAGACCAATACCCGAATAGTAAAACGAATAATCCGAACCTGAATACTTCACTGTGCGCTCATCACTAGTGGCAAAGTATCAGCCCTCACGTTTTTAGATTGCAGCCTGAACGTGATAGAAAAATTTAATTTAGAAAAAAATAAGGATCATCTGGCCTGTATTGGGGTCAACTGTTTGGCTGTTTCAATATGAGCTAAATGTTTACAATTCATCACAACCGTGACTTGATGAATAGCTACCTCCAAAACATGTCTCCATTCTTCAAAAGCTAATTTCACAGCAAGCAACCCATGATTCCCAACATCATAATTTCTCTCAGCTGACGAGAATTTATTAGAGAAAAAGGCGCATGGCAGCAAGTTTGTCAACATTTTGGGACCTTGAGACAATACAGGCCCCTACCCCAATTTCAGAAGCATCCACCTCCACAGTGAGTGGCTTCTGAAAATCAGGTTGGATAAGAACAGAAGTAGACATAATTTTTTAATTCATTAAAGACCCCAATAGCATCTGGTGACCTAACATTAAGATACTTACGTGTTATAACAGTAAAAGATTTGACGATATGAGAGAAACCCTTAATATATTTTCTGTAGTAATCGGCGAACCCTAGAAAACGTTGCAATGCTTTAAGATCCTGAGGTTAAACCAATCAATTATGGCCTGCATCTTTCCAGGATCCATCTTAAACAATCATTGCCAGGAATGATTTCTTGCACAGAAAAAGTACTTTCCTCTAAGACCCGTAGAAGCACACACCTGTGCGAAATGAACAGTCTTCTTGCTCAGTTGGTGTTGTACCACTGAGAGCTCCCTCTCCTGCACTGCCATGCTTATAATGAACTTTTAAAATTTGAAATACATGTGGAAATGTTATGAAGGTCGTGTGCCATGGAATTCTTTCTGCTGAACAATTTTGGGACCTCTGCACCCAGTTCTGGGCTTTTCTCTGTAGAGCACCGACATTGTCTTGTCACTGTGGTTTATGTGGGCTCATCAATCGTGGTATATCAGGAGCTCACTGTGGAGTCCGAGATGGAGACAATGTCCTAAGTAAGTGCAAATTTTAAATTATTTTTTCCTTGCTGAAAAATTGTTTAAAGTTCTCCTTGAAAGCCCTAAACTAGTCTTTCTCTTTAAAAAAAATTATCAGGAAGTGCCACCACAGGTTTCAGAGTGAGAGCAAATGTATATCAGACGTTCAAACTGCATTGGCTAGTAGAGAACATTGGGAATCACCCTAGTAAAATGACCCTGCAGCTAGGACTGTGAGTATTCTAGTTTATAGTGTTCTATGGTCAGATCCTGAACTATTTGAGTTAGGTTCACCACTTGATCAGAGTGAATGCACAGGATCCATAGGTGGGGTAAAAAAAAAGTATAACCTTATTCATAATGTGACGCTAGTGACTAATGCCAAGTTGTGAGGCAGCTTTCATGGGTCAGATGCCTGGAGAGCATATCAATGATTAAGGTAATAAACAGAGGTGTAATCCAAGTTATTTGGATTCAGAATTCCTGGTAGATAGTGGATCTGAGCAGAAGGTCACAATGAGATCCAAGGTCAGGTAGCAATAGGCCAATTAAACAGCACAAGAATACAGGCCAAACATTGCCACTAACAGAATGCTGTGACTGAGAGAGATTTGAGAGACACTGCTAAGTAGCTGGGCAATTATAGATAACAAGGAACACCTGAATAATTTGGCACTTCCCAGAATCAGATTGGACTACAGAGCTGTTACTTGACACCGACAGCTCAGCACGTCCTAGTACCAGATTGGACAACTGAGCTGTTACTCACCGAACTGATTCCATAGAAAAAAGAGAAACAGTCACTCATTGCATCCTAGATGCTCTGAGTGGAAAAATTGTGGCAGGATGGTTTTATCCAGATTAACACCCTCTTCCAAATTTTAGGCTTTATACATTTCACCACATAAGAAGAAATCTCCTTCAGGTACCCTTTGTGGACATTATTGATATAGCATGCAATAAGGGTATCCTGTTTGTGGCGGATACCAGCCAGATGTTCGCCTACCCGTCTTCTGAGCTCTTTGATGGTCTTCCTGATGTAGTCCAAGAGACAGATACGTGTAGCCTTATAAATCACTCCAGATGTTTTACAGTTCCCAAAGTCTGTAGTGGAAAAATCTACCTGAGGAGGTATTCTTGAACACTTAATATGTATACACTCATTCAGAAATGCAGCAATTCCCACAATTAAAATAACCACAGATCTTTCTATCTAACCAAGCTCTTGGTTTTGGTCGTCTTTGATATAAACTGTGTACTGCAATGACGCTGATGGACCGTCCCCTTCTGCAGTTGATCTTAGGTTCTAGGTTTGCCAATAAAATGCCCAGTATTTTTAAGGGTATAATAAACCTGATCAACTTGATTATCAAACGTGCCAATTTTTCTTGTGATCCCTTTATCCTGTTTATCTTTTGGGTTGTTATGAAAAGATTGCTGTTCTCTTCCCAGAGCATGAGAATTTATTGAATCAAGGACCTGATTCTGGTAGTGTCTATCTTGAAATCCTCTATATAAATCTGTGGCTTGTGTTTTAAAATCCCCAGTTTTGGAACAATTTCTCCTTATGCAGAGAAACAAGATTGGATTCCTGCTTTCTTTTTTTAAACCATTTGTTTTTTATTGAGTTTTAACGTAAACATCAAACAAGAAACATTTCCCCTATACAGGGGTATGAAGTATGACAACAAATCGGTGGGGGAGGAAAAGGTTATCAGAAGAGAGAGCAGGAAGAGCATCAATTCAATAGCTATAAAGTGAGTAATCTAACATATATATGAAACTGTATACGTCAGAGTGCCAATTGGGTGCAGGCTAACTTACTCAGGGATCTCAACCCGATTGTGTGCTGAGGATACCCAAGGGTCCCACCAGTTCAAGACTCTAGACCTTCTAGTGACGTCATGAGCTAACATGATCTCATAGGCAAAATGCTGATTTAGGCGTGATATAACATCCGCCCTAGTAGGGATCTGGCTTCCTGCTTTCTAAACCTACACTTCTGGGTTGGTGTAAGAACTACTTGTCAAAAAGAAAGTACTTACAGGTTTGGATAAATTGGATAAGTGCCTCAATATAGAGATTGTGTCTTGAACATTCTTTTGCCCTTGTACCGAGATAATTCACTGACATAATGCCTGGATTATGTGGAATGTTGCTATATAAGGCTTCCACATCAATGGAAGTTAGGATGGTGTTGTTCTCCATCATAGTGCCTTCCAGTTTGGTTAGTATATGTTATATATCTTTTACATATGATGTAAGGGCAGTGACAAATGGATGTACAATCTATTTATAGGTCAATATTCTGAGTAATGGAATCATTTCCCTGAAACTTGGGCTTGCTTCGAGAGGGTTCAAGGCCCTTATGGATTTTTGGAAGGGCGAAGAAAGTGGATATAATGGGTGACTGAATATTTGTATTCATTATTGGAAATAAGGAACCTCTCTTTTACCTTGCTAAGAATGCCTAAAAGTGTGTCAATATATGTGAGGTTTGGGTCAGCAGGTAGGACTTCATAACTATTTGAATTGATTAAAATAGAGTGTCACAGGATAAGATATTTCAAATGATCTAATAGGACAAGGTTATCCCCTTTATCTGGAGATATTATAATTAGATATTTAATTGACCCTCACTTAATAAGGGCAAGAGATTCATACATTCTGCAATAGATTGGAAACATGTTAAGGATTCCTATGTGATATGTTAAGTAAATCATCCTCTATCAATTTAATGAAAATATCAACACTAGTTAATTCATTATTTGGGGGCATCTTTGTACTTTTTTTTTTCTTTAGGTCAGTAAATAGAACCTTTCCCCTATCCTTTTCATTGTCCTAAAGGAGCCCATAAAGAACCTTATATCTTGCAATGTCATCAGTTGTTGATATTGCTCCCTATTATCATGTTGAAAAAATAGTTTGTAGTTAAGCTTGTGCCCAAACAAATTTAATGTCTTTAACCTGACTAAAGCAATTGGATGGATCCATGGGTTCAAAATTTAGCCCCTTTTGTAATACACTGTTTTCATTCTTTATGAATGTTTGGGAAGATAGAGTAAAAATGTACCTTGGTTCATGGTGGCCTTTTCTTTAGGTCACAGCAGTAGAGGCCCACTGTTCTAAAAAAAAAAAAAAAAAAAAGAGGAGTATTATAAGAAGGTAATAGATCAAGACATTGGTACATTGGTCTTATGACAGAATTTGATGTTGTTTGTGCTCCTCTGTGCCCTCTTTTGCCTTGATTGGTTCCTCAATCCCTGCCATCCTGATATGAACGGTTTACCTCTATTTAGAAATTATCTCTATTTTCACCCTTTGTCCTCTTGGTATTAGATGTGTCAATATCAGATGACTCAAGAAAGAGGTGTAATGCCGCACTGCCAGGAGGTACATCAAAGGCGAGGGTATTGTAGACAGTTACTTATTTTTCTTCGCATTTCAGAGCACTAAATGGCTCCTTCTTCACAAAAAATTCCTGAAGGAGCCATTTACTTCTCCGAAACGCGTAAAAAATAAATCACTTCTACAATATCCTCGCCTTTGTCTCCTCCTGGTAGTTCGGCATTGCAACTCTTCCTTGGCTTTTCTGTTACTTCTGTCTCGTAGTGGCTGCTACAGCCAGGATCATATGTCCTTATAGTGGTTGTGGCTGGCACAACCTACTCAGGTAAGCCCCCATTATATCCTGACATTTTCCACTCACACAGATAAGATCCTATGTGTGCTCCTCTTGTCATCCACAGAATTTAATATCACATGAGGTCATATCTATGGGTTTTGTTAATGTAAGTTTATAATCCTCTCTTTTGATTATAGGGTGCCAACCTCCGTGACAAGGCAGTACCAGTCTAGACTATCAGTTTAGGAATTTACAGGATCTTTTGTGTTTTCTGGTGTTTGAGTGGACAAGACAATTCTTTGTCCACATTGTTGGACATTAAAAGTCCAAAATACAAACTTTTTTTTTTTCATTTTTGTATGTCTATCACTTGCACGATTTTCATTTTGTTGTAGTTTTAATTATATCTAATAAACTTTAAGGGGTGCTTTGGGGAGAAAAAAAATCTTACACTGTCCCTACTCACATAAACTATAAAGATGAAAACTAAACTGTAGTGATATCATCCTTAGGCTATGTGCCTATGGACTTAAAAGTGATGCAGAATTGTCTGTATCAAATCTACATCCGCTTTTAGCAGCTATTACATCACAAAAGCATTGCCCTTTTGCTCCGTAATATCTGCTTTTTTGATGCAGAAATAGTACGCCACTTACTTTGCATACTGGCAGGTACTTCCTGATTTCGGCTGCGTCACAAACCGCGTGGGTTACACATACACTACGCACTTGACGTGGCCAAAACTAGGACGTGCCTGCCAGAATGCAAGGTGAGCAGTGTAATTTAATTGACAATGCTGCAGAATTTTCTGGATAAAAGATCCGTAAAAATCTACAGCTATCACGCTGCACAAAAATGCGCCAATGTTGGCACAGCACAGCCATAGTCACATTGACTTTGATGGCTGGTACATATACCATGTGCATTTGCTGTGCATTTTTACAATATGCCTTAAAAATGTCACAGCAAATGCTCCCTTGATGGCACATTACCTTATAATACTTGTAATTCATTGGGACTCCAAGAACTGCTCTCTCTGCTCCCCCTCCCTTCTGGGACATTATATCACACACCAAGGGGTGTTCTCCTTGCTGTTGGTAACAGCTTGTTTTCTGATATAGCTCTGATACATTACATCACAAATCTCGGGGTGTGCTACCTGCTGTTAGTAACAATCAGTCTCCATGTATTAGCCTCTGGGACAGCACACGCCCCCTTTTCTCAGACCAGAAGCAACTAAGTGGACCACCCTACCTAGTATTCCCTGATGAAGACGCAGTCCACTTATTGGTAAACTTATGATGGTGCTGTTTGGCGGGTATTTAAATTCAATTTTGTACTACATTTGCTCAGATCACCTTGTTGTAATTTTTATATGGATTGAGTATTTTTATGCTAATTATGTATTTTGTTTTACATTTAGGTCTCTGATTAGGTATTTATTATATTGTGATTCTTTGTATGTGCAGACACTTTACTCTTTTGGTTTTTCTTGTGTGGATAGAAAATTGTGACTAATAAAATGTATTATGTTTTTGTTATTTATTCATTATCATTCTTCTTCTTTTGGGAGATTTATAAAATAACAGCAGACAGTGTGATAAGAGACATATCAGTGAAATCTGTGTGTTAACCCCTAAAGCATGCTGTTGGCATACTTGTGGTATCGGGAGCTGGCTGGTTGTAGTATCGATTGCCGGGTGTTGCCTACTTGTAGTATTGGGGTCTTGCCTATTATTGTTTGTCAGTTGTTGCCAAATAGAGATGCAATCATTTATATACAAATGCAATTGTTTGTATATTTATTGTGTAATATTTACAATTTTAGTTTTTTTTTTTACATATATACTCTTTATTCCATTACATATTTATACATTGCGAGATATGGATCACAAAAAATAGCAGAATTAAATTAAATATGCTACCAGAATGACACAGAAAAAATATCTGCAATATCTGCAGCGCTTCTTTTCAATAATCCACCCTGTTTTGTACACATATACCACCTCCCTTATCAGCAGGTCGGATTACAATCTCCCCATTATCTCGAAGCCCTTTTAGTGCTCTTTGTTCCCTTCTTGATAAAAAAAAACTCTCTTTTTTGTATTCATGCTAAAAATATTATTCCCTGTCATTTTTTTTTGTATTGTCAGTTTCTAAGAGGGTTTTAAAATCTTGTAAAACCAAATCAGTGTAGGTCTTTATGTGGTGTCCTTAGCTTTGTATAGGGTAGAATTTAGATTTTTCCCTCAGTTCCACATGAATATTATCATCAACAACTACCACTTTATTTTTCCTCTGATTAAGCTCAAAATGTCTTTTAAGAGTAAAGGTGGGGTCACACGCGGCGATCTCGCCCGCGACATCGCCGCAAAGTGACGTCACAGCGAAGTCGCGGGCGATATTGCAAGTGCGTCGCGCTGTGTGACAGCGCGACGCAACTGCAAATTATCGCTGGTCGCAGGTTGACAGGTTTATGAACATGTTCATAAACCTGTCAACCTGTGACCAGCGATTAGGCTGGATCGCGCCGTCTGACACTGTTGTATATCGCAGCGTTACTGAGCCATCGCTCGCTGGGCTGAGCCCTGCCCAGCGAGCGACGGCTCCGCCCACATCGCAGCCGCGTCACCGGCAACGTCGTGCCATGTGACAGCTGGCCTGCGATGTCGGAAGCGAGCGGGCACCCGCGCATCGCTTCCGACATCGCAGGCCAGATCGCCGCGTGTGACCCCACCTTAAGTTTCCGAATGAACCTTTGCAAATCTAGAAATAAATCCAGTTCTCTACTTTTATTAAGGGGACAAAAATGTTATCCTTTTCTCAATGCCTTTAATTCATCTTCTACTAATTCATGATTAGAAAGGTTGAAAACATTAAATTGTTTCACATTATTCTTATCAAAAATGCTCCCATTAGTGGATCCCATTAAAGAGGTCTCATCTTTTTGCTGTTTTTTATTTTTGGAGCGTTTACCTCCCCTTTTTCCCCTTCTATTTCCTTTTTGTTTTACCGATTTTGGGGTCATATATATATTGTGTTATATTCCCTGTTCCCCCCCACCCACCTTGGGTAAAAAAGGGACATCAGTAACATAAATTTTAAAAGGACTTTTGCACTTTGATTGTTTCATATGCCCTGATGAAGTGACCGGTGTATCACGAAACGCGTAGGCCAAGTGTGTTATATCTGTGTGTAGTGTGTGTAAATAAAATGCTTCTCCAGCAAGTCCTCGTGGTCAGCGCGGAATAAATCCCGGTTCCTTCCTGATTTCTGCAATTTTCCTGTGGGATCTGCAGCGACCATATCTTTTAAACTGGTTGTGTGTCACACAACTTGATGAGGTGAGTGCACTCATTGATAAATTTTCCTGGTGTCCTCACGGTAACTGCTCTATGTGCGCTCCCCGCTCCTTTCTTTTTCTATTTTACAGAAAAAATGGAAAAGTAATGTGCAAGATTACAGGTTTTGCCATGGCGCTCACCCAACATAAACTGATACAGGTAGCTGGGTATCATATCTTCTTGCTATCATATTCATACATTTGAACATCGACTTGGCTTCCAATAATTTCATTACATTGTCAGTCTAGGCTCCAGTTTTGGGCTAAAGAAAATTGTGACCATGATTGACAGTTTCATGTAACTAACTGTTTGGCAAATTAATAATGTTGCTGTAAGCTGCCCATTGGTCAGAAGTTATCAGAGATCTTGGGGCAACAACGTGCTCAATAATGGGGTGCAAAGTAGCAGTGCCAAGCTTTTCCGTAAATGTGATCTAGCCTTGATATTCTGCTTTGTGATACATGCTGAAAAACCATTTATCTTGCTTTCATAAGTTTCGACCGTGAAAATATTTGTCTTTGACCAAGAGTGACTCAACCATCTAAATTGTTCTGCCAGCACCACTCAGTTGGATTGGATTTTGTAGCAATTTTCATAAGTTACAGAAAAACTTATTGTAGTCAACACCAGTGTAAGTAGATATATTTATAAATTGCATAGTCGTTTCCAAAGGTTTCTGTTGCCCAGTAAGAGCACAAATAGAAAAATTTAGCCAGCAAAATGTTGGCACCTTAAAAAAAACTATATTTTGAAATCAGCTGTTTTGAACGACATCCAGCACATCTTCACATATATCCACTCAATTTGCTGCCTTCTTTCATCAAAGAAAATTATCATTGACATGGAAAACAATAGACAACCGAGTGAATACCTCTTTTGTGTTGGAGATATGTAATCACATTAGGACTATCTCCACAAATTTCATTGAGCATGAAACTGTCTATCGCTAAAACAACCAGTCCATAGGCTCTAACTAGGTAAAGTGCACAGAAATGCCAGGTTACACCCACTAAGTAAAGCACCACTGTAAATATGTCACACCCACTAACTAGGAAAAGCGGCCAATCCCTGATACTGCAATATCAACTAACTAGCTAAATCGGACGGTCCCTAATACTGCCCATGCATGTCTTGAGATTACATAGCAAAAACCTTCTGACATGTTCACTTTAAGGACAGAAGCGATGGATTCGAACAGCAGTTCCCTGCCGTTGGTCTGATACTCAGCCTCCAGTGTTTTAACCATCTTGTGACCGCAACTGGTCACTGGCCGAAAGCTTTCACAAGCTCTCAAAGTTTAGAAGAGCCGGAGCAAGGCCAGTAAGAGTCTCTTATAGATCTGTATTTGAAGAGTGACCTGCTCTTGCTGTCTCCATGAAACACTGGTACAACCAGCAGGACATAAACTGCTGGAGACCAACGGGTGTGGCGCCAATTAAAGGTGAAGATGCCAGAGGGTGGCTATAAGACTGGGAACAGGGACCATAGATTCAAAGTACCACTCCAGCGGTGGAGAAAAAACAAAAACACTGGAGTGGTGCTTCAATAAGGACTTTTCACAACTTTTGACCTTATAATTTAAACTGTACATTCATGCACATAGTTGATTCTTTTTGCAGGCATTTTGCATATTAAATCATCTAAGGTTTAGCGACAAATCTTTTGAAGACATTTCAGTGGTAAGGAAGTATTGACTGAGCCTGTAGGGGCATAGTGTACACTGGGCAGTAAACCTACCAAAGCAACTTTTTTGGTTACCCGCTAGTGTATGTTTAAAATTATTATTACCCATGCATGAGACTCACTAAGCATCAGCCAGTTGCCTCTGCAGCTGTACAACTCGCTATTATCTCTTCAACCCTTATGTCAGACCAGGGTGAAAGTATGCCCGGACAACCCCATTAATACATTTTTACAAATGTTAGCGCTTAAAGTTTGTAATGTATTTTTGGTAGATTAGCAAGAAGTGCTGGGGACATGGAAAACATGATTAATGGATCAGAGTAACTTGTTTTGTAGTCATGAAGGCACATAGATAAGCTGTAAATACAAAGTATTTGTATTAGCACTATTGCCATGCAGATTTTGTGTTTTGATTTCTTTTTTTTACACACGTTAAAGTAGAACCTTAAAGGTGCACATATCCAAAATTTAAATAAGGGATATAAAGAAAGCAGGGTGCTGACTTGTCACATGCAACTCATGCTCATCAGTAAATAAATATGCATGTTTCAAGATAACCCCACTGTGGAGGAATTTGGCCGCTAAGTTTAGAACAATGTTTTGTGTGTTTGTAGTTGTTCCCCTTAACCGTTTTGGTCATCAGATTAAATGCATGTTAGTGATTGTGACAGCAAGGATTTCAGTACAGTGTGCACACTGTCCTAAAGTGATAAAAAAAGATTTGTTCTGCATGTCAATCTTATGTGCCCACCCGTCAGTTTGTGTGTGCCATACTTTTCTACGTTTTTAAGTCTTTGTTGGCTTCTATTGTATTATTTCCGTACAACTTCTTTGTACTCGGTCATTTATTAATCTGTTAGTGCTAGAAGTCTCTATTCTTCTTTATGTTTGTGTGTCTTGTATTCCAGGGTTTAACCGGCACCACTGCACATTTTTCTTAAAAACAACAGCTAGATCCTATGTGTGAATCATCATTGAGTTCTGTGAACATTAATTTATTCATCTTATGTCTATCAGAATTGTAACAAACCTAACCTCGCCGGCCTGCACATATCTCTAGTGTGTCGGGGTCACGTGAGACGGTTTTGTCACTTCTGCCAAAATGTGATGTTCCGCACTCCCTGGGGACAGGTAAGGTCAACTTGGCACAGTTTGACACAGACATCCCACCTGTCCACATGGGCACAGTGAGGCACGAGAAGGGTGAGAGGGTGATTCACCCGATCTCCGTCATAGTACCACATTCACTCACATCCCTGACAGACTGAGAGGCACCTTTCACTCCAGGGAAACAGACCCTCACCAGCCCAGTAGGACTGCTACCATGTCCTCATTAGATATAAGCCCAATTACATTGGGCCAGAAACCAGCCTCCGTAGCATGTGTGGATTTGTTAATTGAGAGAAAATAGCAACCCAGTATTAAATTGTATAATTGCCTTAAGGGCACACTAGACAAAACACTATATACAATGGATATACATATGCAAGGCTCAGATAGGCAAATACAGGTGGTAGTACAACAAGCATAAATAGACGATACAAAAGTCAGTTACCAATTAAATGTTAGGCTTTGGTGTTGGCAGCTACATGGAAGGTGTGTGGTGCCATGTGTTCTTGGTTTCTTCAAAACGCAATGCACGGTGTGACTTCCTCTCAGAAGACAACATTGACCAATGCCAGGCACTGACAAATAAACCCTTGGTTGGTCACTCCTTTTCCCGCTCTTCTAGTTATCTTAGGTCCCCTCTCCTGGTGCCTGATCTGAAAACTCAAAAAAACTGGTTCATGACTACTCAACGGAAGGTCATAGGTGATTCTGGTGCCATCGGATCTGCCCCAGTTTCTCTTGGGGACCAAACACAACATCTCTGCCTGGCTTCCACTAGCTGTTCTACATATCTCCCCACCCCAAAGTGCAAGAATTGAGACCAAGGGGTGTCTATGACCTGTTCCCATGGTTCTGGAAATATAATCAATGTAGAACTAGAATACGCGGCAATTCCATATTTCCTTATGGAATTATGTCTCCAGCCGGCTTGAAGTATGCCTGTGAAGCTTTGATTCAGAAGGGACTTATTCTGCTAGAAAACTTTGTCCCAGCTATTTACTGTTGGAGATGTGACATTTCATTAGAAGCTCTGCATATATATCACCTGCTGACCCAGATGTCTTGTGTCAGATTCCCACTTTGAATTGAAAGTCTCTAACTTCCCAATCCAGATATAATAAGTTGATTGACAGGACTTGATATCTCCCAAGTTCTTCAAAAGGATGTCTATGCCAAGCAATACATTTTCAATAGGAATGTTTACATCTGACTTCCCAAGCCAGAGGTCTCCAGCCTGTGTGCTATATTCAACTCAGAACTGAAGGTGATAGAAATTATATATGGAGAAATAAGAAATCACAAATTTATCGATTTTGAGTAGTATACCATCCAGATTGCCATTAACCATGCGTGAAACTATGCATGATTATTAGTGTACATGACATATTATAACTAGTGATGAGCGAATCCAAGCTATAACATTCTGGGTCCATACTACATACCTTGTAGTCGGGCACAGACCCTGAACCTGGACTTCCGTGAGAAGTCCTTGTTACTGTTCTGATTCAGCTATGGGGCTGTAAAATAAGCAAAACGGTGATTAAACATCAACTTCATACTTATCGGGGTCTGCATGCTTGTACTTCTGGTCCGCTTATTGACTTCCTGATTTATTCACCGCAGATAGATGTTATAATGTATGGACTGCTTCCAGGTTACTGCTTTTACTTAAACAGCGCTCATAGATGCCCACTCTGTTACAGCATCTGTGATTGGCTATTGCACCCCTCGCCCATTGTGCCGGCATCTGTGATTGGTTGCCATTGGCAGCGAACTTGAGGTCATAGTAGTATAAAATAAATAATTTAAAAAAAATTACATAGAGCTTCGCTGTATATTTGATTCTCAGCATAGATAAAGTGGACAGCTATAGGCTGCCACCTCCAGCTGCCTGGCTTTAACGTGGCTGGCAATCAAAAATACAGTGGAGACCATTATTTTTTTAATAATTTAAATAAATAATTAAAAAGTGTGGACTTCACCCTATTTTTCATTGCCAGCCAAGGTAAAAACCAGGCAGCTGGAACTGGAACTCTCAGCCTGGTAAGGCCCATTGTTATTGGGCCCCCTGGCTACAGAATAGCAGCCCTCAGCTGCCCCAGAAATTGGCGCATTCATTAGGAGTGCCAATTCCTGTCACTTCGCCTGGCTCTTCCCGATGCCGTTGCAGTTGCAAAGGGGTGACAGAAAGGGTTAATGACAGCTGACTGTTGATAGCTTGTCATGAAGCCCAGATTGATAAAGTTCAGGTCTTTTTGAGAACCGCCCATTATCAATCCTGTAAGTAAATAGTTAAACACAACACACAGGGAAAATCATTTATTTGAAATCACAGAGAAATATCCACTATTTGAAATAAATCACACAGACAGCCCTCATTTTCCAATTTATTACCCCACTCATACCCTTCAATGATAATCCACAATGATGGTCCCATAGAGCACATGATCCTGGCTCTGTTTCACCCAGAGGCTGCAGCGAGGGAACCAGCATCCTCTTGATGCAGTCTCTGTGATCACACTTACTGCCCAGGGAGTGGTGATGTCACTCACTGAGTCACTGAGGCCTCGCGGCAGTAATCTCAGGTAACCCCAGAAGCCGGCAGAGGGGGTTACATGAGTTTACTGTAGCGGGAGCTCTCAATGACTCGGTGTATGATGTCACCACTCCTCCAGTCAGTGTGATAACAAGAAAAGCAGCAAGAGGATGCTTGTTCCCTCGCTGTAGCCTCTGGTTGAAGAAGCCAGGATCATGTGCTTTGTGGGACTATCTTTGGGGATTATCGTTGGAGGGTATGTGTGGGTTAATAAATGGGTACTTTGGGGTAATTTTGTGAGCAAGCACATTCATTTCTGTAAGCCCCAATTGGATAAATGAAACAGTCGAAAGCATTATAGAAATTTATTTTCTCTTTATAGAAAGTTATTTTCTCTTTATCTAGAACTGATTTACATTATGTTTTACTGTTACTCTGCACCTCTGCTGTATCATTATACTTCTTAGTGAACTATTCTATTCACTTATATGTTAATAGAAGCAGAATTATTATTACTCAGATACTGTAAATGATTTATGAAAAACGATTGTTTTATAAAAACATTTAAAGTAAAACCAATTTAAGAATAAGAACTGCAATGTGAATTCAAGCTGTTGCCTTTTGATGGTGCCAGTGGCTGTACATTAAGGGTGCAGTCAGACAACTATGAAACTCAGACGAAGATCACATTGCACTACTTTGGCTTGTGGCTCTCCTGACCCAAATGTGTTACAGCTGCATAGAAATACATGAAGCTGTCAAATGGGCCAGGAGAGCCGTGGCCAGTCCGTGCACTGCGATGTGATCCTTGTCCGAGTTGTACGGCTGCCTGTCTGCGCCCTTATTGCACCCTTTTCGAGGTTGTGGCTGGCATATATAATCACTTACTGACTGTTTAGATCACATTGTCCTTACAATTAAAGTAGGAGTTTTGGTACCACTGATTTTGCTTTCACGTCCATCTAATTTGTGAGCAGATAACTTCAAAGCTGCCTCATTCATCAACATTTAAATGCATTGGAGTTTTCTGAACATCTATTGACTGAGAGCAAATGCTTCAAAGGAGAAATGCTGAAAGGACCTCTGTCATCTCCTGAAATGGCAGGGTTCCCAAAGGTTGGACATTCACTAAAAATTAAATTATGGCATATCCTTGTGATATTCCATGATATTAAAGTATTGGAATATCCCTTTAAATGCCCTATAAAAATATGCATAGATTTATATAGTAACTGTAGTAACGACATATTTACCTAGCGAGAAGTCATTATAAAACACGTATCCATTTATTTACAAACATATTGAGAAGTTTTTTATCCTAAAATATCCATGGTCAATGTGTATGTGTCTCTCGTGTTTATTTTTCTTAAAAATATATAGAAATATTCATAGCTGCTTTTGGCTGCCTTTTAATGGTTGGTGAGAACCTACCAAAGGCTTTTATCACCACGTAACTTTAGCTCTTTGGCACAATAAATCCACCAGGTGCATACTTAATTTATAAATTTGGTCATTTAATCCAGTGAAAGGCCACATAACCATTGAAATATTAACCAATAGGTACTCAAAGAAATGTTATACAATTACAAAGAGCAGAGATTTTACCTAACTTTTAACCTGTTAGTGAGAGAGCCAATTTTCACCTTACAGGGATCCTGACCCCATAAAATGCACCCCCCGCCTCTTTATACCTGTCCCTGCACCATGCTAATACATTTCCATGCATCCCTTTGTGTTTATAAAGCGTTCTTGTGATGTTTATAAAAGTGTATTTTATACCTATCTGATATGTGGGCTTCTTAAATGTTGAAGCGCAAAAGTCGTGCCTTTCTTCTTTTCCCCGCCGCCTGCTTGCTAATTATGCACGCCCCGATGGGCGTGCTATAGAGAGAGCACATCAGAAAATGGGCGGTAATGCTGCTATGACGTAAATCGCGTCATATCTGGCATTACCCATTGACGACCTGCGATGCGTAGTGCGCATGCGCGAGTTGTGTTCACGGCAGCTTATCTGTGATAAGGAATGCATGGAAATGTATTAGCATGGTGCAGAGACAGGTATAAAGAGGCTGGGGGCGCATTTTATGAGGTCAGGATCCCTTTAACAACCAGACCAAATTTTGCAATTCCGACCAGTGTCACTTTATGAGGTCATAACTCTGGAATGCTTCAACGGATCCCAGTGATTCTGAGCTTGTTTTTATGTGGCATATTGTACTTTGTTAGTGGTAAACTTAGAACAATGCTTTGTGTGTTTATATGGGAAAAATTGACATTTGGTGAAAATTTTTTAAATGTTCAAACTTTTTTAAGTTTTATACTTTTAACTACGAGAGTTATGTCACATAAGATAGTTAATAAATAACATTTCCCACATTTCTACTTTACATCAGCACAATTTTGGAACCAATTTTTTTGGTTAGGAAGTTAGAAAGCGTTTCAAGAGTATCAGCAATTTCTCATTTTGCCATCAAAATTTATAAAACTATATTTTTAAGTGACCACATCACAATTGAAGTCACTTTGTGGGGCCTACATGACAGAAAACACCCAAAAGTGACACTATTCTAAAAACTGCAACTGTCAAATCGCTCGAAACCACATTCAACAAGTTTATTAACCCGTCAGGTGCTTTACAGCAATGAATACAACGTGGAATGAAAGAATAAATACAATTTACCTAAAAACTTTGCTTTAGCCTCAATATATTCACTTTTACAAGGGATAACCTGACAAAATGAAGCCAAAATTTGTTACCCAAAATTTGGCTGAAATAGTTTGTAAGCACTGTATCACATTTATAGGGCCGCTAAAGTACCTAAAGAGAAGAAACACCCCAAAAGTCATTTTATGTACAGTTCACTCACATCTTTGTATAAAATCTGCAAGTGCAATGCGAGAAAACATCGCATTGCTCTTGCACCTGTAGGTCAGAGCATATCTGCAAAATTTCCTGTTCAAAATTTGGCGTGCGGGACAAGTTGCAGCATTTTGAAAGTGGCTGCACTGTCCTGCACAGGCGCCATCTTCCCTCAAGAAGACGTGCAGGTTAGAGACACCATGAGACCAATTGGAGGGTGCATGGGGAATCAGAGATAAGGAGGTACTGGTAGGGACAGATTGGAGGGTGGGGGATAGACAGACTGGAGGGTGGGGGGCAGGAAAAGACACAGGATGCTGTTTTTTCGGCACGTGCCATGGTCGGCACCATTTTGGATATGGGGGGACTTTGGCGGTACTAGGCAACCTTGGGGCCCTAGAGGTTTACATTTCTTTCTCATTTGACATGTTTGATTATGTTAGATGAGCAATAATTCATTTTTACCAGCGATGTCATTTTTTTAAAGTGATCGTTGGTATCTGGTTTATACTAACGATCATGTGAACTGGGACTGAAAGAAACAGCGCAACTAATAATCTCCAGGGTCTTAGCTACCCCAGAAGCTGAAACCTCTGAGATTTTTTGAACTGGTAGGCGCTACAGGCTTTTTCCTTTCCAACATCTTTAGATGTTGGAAAGGAAGATGTTCCCTCAGATGCCAACATCTAGAGTTGTACGGCCGTTGTTATCGGGTTAAGTTGGTGCATTTACATCTACTTACTTTTCTTACTATTAGCACTGATTGGTTGCCAAACTTCTGGATTTTGTGGTCTTTTATGTTTGTTTTTTACTATTAAATTACTTTTCTACATATGCAGTTCTAAAAAAAATATTATTTAGCTAAAAATCCTTTCTTTGTTATTGGATAAACAAGCTCTTTTAGTGAAAAATCAAGTTACAAGCAGTGAACAGGAAAGTGTTTTCTATGGGCTCCTTTCTTTATGTCCTTCACATAACACTAATATAAAAAAAATCCTAGTGTCACATGACTACTTGACCATGTTTCTGCATATTACCACCAAGTGAATTTTAAAATAAATTCCATTCACATGAAGGTTGAACTGTCTGTCTGGACATATTTGCTGGCACTGGCTTGGTTGGCACGCTACTTAATGAGTACGTATACAATTGCTGCAGCAAGTGATTGTGTAAGTATTAGTAAGTAGAGGAGTGTGGCGAATACACAAAATAGGAGTGTGGTTATCTCTTAGTAGAAATGCATATTTATCAGCATGGATGGCTGTTATTAATGTAGCTGTCACACTAAAACACATTTTCTGCATTAAATCCATTTAGTATATGCATTATTTGGCCTGGAATGCCATGAGGACATCAAAGTCCCCTTAGGCATAAAGCACAGTGCCCTGCTGTGGAAGCAGAAGGGAGCTTGATCAATAAACCTGACATGTTAATGCAGAGCAAATAGAATAAAAGATTTTTTTTGACAAGACATGAAAAATCACCTTGTGGCAGCTGGCAGGCTAAAGCAGTAGCTGCACAGGCATGGTAACGTTGATCTGACAAGCCAAAAGGAGAGATGATGGTTATAAGTTGGTTTTGTTTCAAACTTCTTTCTTGACCTGTCAGATTTTGAAGGTGTCTGAATGGCCTTTTTTCTTGCTTTTTTTTTTGTCGTGTGAAAATTGTAGTCTTAGGTAGTTATGGGGCAGTTATGTCTTCTTGGATTGTAAATGCTGTGGTTTTAATTGATTTCACTTTAGCTGTTGAAGCTGTCAGGCATTTATAATCCGTAAGTCCTATAGATACAGCGCTGGTATGTCATGCTTCAATGTGCAGTTATCAGGAAATTAATATCCTTAATGAACTGGTGCTTTCAAGCTAACAGGGCGTAAAATCCAACTTACCCTTTTCAATTGCTAATAGCATATCCCCCTCCCTGCATTTAGTTTGGAGAACCGTCTTCCAGCAGCCTGTTCCTTTGATGCCCGACAAAATGCCAGTTTTGCTGTGGGTACATTGCGTGATCAATTACAATAAATATAGTAATTACACTAGAGTTAGTAATTAACATAATTGTAGTCAATTACTACAAATACAGTGTACAGCTAAATAAATGAGAAGGGAGAAATTAGCAAGCTAATTGATTTATCTTTATAACTGCTTTGTTTTCTGTTGCATAGAATTAGTAGCTTTATTATTTTTTCACTTTTTCACCCTTCCATTTTCAAGTTATTTGTTAAACATGTTGGAAAAAGTATGTCTGATGCTACAACAATTATTTTTTATAATTTTTTTTTATTTTACAGTTTATTTTGTTAATGTTTGAGACCTGTAATGTTGATTATCTCACTATACCTAAAGCTTTTGTTTCACATACAATTTTTTAGTTTAATTCTACCCAACCATAAGGTTTCATAATTGCACTGCATGTGGGACTCTATAAGCTATGCTTGATATTACACACAAGATCTTCCAATTAGATGAAATGGTTCAGTTTTCTATAAGATAATATCAATGATAAATCTTCCTTGTAGGCAAGGCTTCAATGAAAAAACTTTGGTACAATGTTAATCAGTTGAAAAAAGATTGATTGCTCTCAGTGGGAGAAACACAATAATCTTGCAGTTGTGGTACCATGTAATGGCTAACAAAAATATAATGAATGATGTTACAAAGCAGCAAACGTTTGAGATATCTTGCTACTCCTCATCAGGTATGATATAACAAGATATTTGAAGAAACACAATTATATACACACACTCTCACACACACACACACACACAGAGCTGTATTTAGACTTCATGCTGCCCTAGGCACGTTTAGTGGTCACTGACGTCACACACTAGGTCTGTGCACTCAACATCTATTTCAGGTAGCTTTCACATCAGCTTTATTCGGCTTTCCCGGCAGAGTCGGCATTTTGCCACATCTGCCGTCTATCAGATCACTTGCGGCAAGACTGAGTTCGACATAATGCATTCCCTATTGGACTTGCAGACATATGCGGCAGTTGTGGATTTGCACTTGGAGTGAGTCAGCAGCTATTTTTATCGCATTGCCGCAAGTGCTGGATTGACCAGATTGCAGCAAAACCACAAGTGCTGTACATGTACGCAAGTCCCATAGAGAATGCATTAGGTCGAACGCAGTCTTGTGTCACCAGTATACAGTACCAGCCTCCCCTGTCACCAGTATACAGCCTCCCTTCCCTCCATCTTCAGTTCTATGAGTGCTCACCTTCTCCTGTGTCCTCCTTCCATGTCGTCTTCCTCCTTCTCGGCCCTGCTGTGACGTCTGCAGTGGGAGAGATGATTTCATTCTCGTCACATGCAGATATGCCACAGCACTTCGAGCAGGAACTTCTCTAACCCCGGAAATGCATGTACCGTATTTTTCGCTTTATAAGACGCACCTGATTATAAGACGCACCCCCAAATTTGATGAAGGAAAAGAGAAAATAAATTATTTTTAATGTTAAATGGGGTCCGTCTTATAATGCCAGTGTCCGTCTTACAAATCAGTATATATGTCCCTCATCCTGGTACATAAACTCCCCATCCTGGTATTCCGGTATATATGTCCCCTCCATTCTGGTATACATGTCCCTCATCCTGGTATATATGTCCCCATGCTGTAAATACGGCCCCCCCATCCTGTATATATACCCCATTCTGGCATATATATTCCCCCATCTTATCTATATCCCCCATCCTGTATAGATGCCCCCATCCTGTATATATGCCCCCCATCCTGTATATATGTCCCCCATCCTGTATATATGCCCCCCATCCTGTGTATATGTCTCCAATCCTGTATATATGCCCCCCATCCTGTGTATATGCCCCCAACCTGTATATATGTCCCCCATCCTGTATATATGCCTCATCCTGAAACTATGCCCCCCATCCTTTATATATGTCCCCCATCCTGAAACTATCACCCCCCCATCTTGTATATATGTCCCCATCCTGTGTATTGCCCCTTTTGTGTATATGCCTCTTCCCTATCCCCCCCACCCCCCCGGACCCCAATGGCTTACTGACATGCGGCTGCTGAGCGGGGGTCCGGAGGCAGGTTCAGGAGGGTGACAGGCACCGTAGCAGGACCGACGCTGCAGTGGGGGCACGGGGGCAGGAGCGGAGTACCGGGGGATGAGAGGTGGCAGCAAGCGGTGGGCGCCGCCATGTTTCTTTTGGCTGGCTGCATTCAGTAGTATTACTAACTGTGCAGCCAGTCAGGAAAGACTTCAACAAAATGGCCGCGGCCATAACGGAGACCCGCGGCCATTCTGGAGTCTGCACCTCTACCGGCCGGCTGCACACTGAGAATATGGCGACGCCCACCGCTCGCTACCACCGGTCATCCCCTGCAGCTCCGGTATGGAATCTGTGCCCCTCACCCTACGGAACCTGCGTCCGGCACCCCCACTCGGCAGGTGCAACCCCCTCCCCCTGGTAATTTCATTTTTTTTTTATTGATTATTTTTTCACATCCGCTTTTTAAGACGCACCCCCTTTTACCCCCCCAGTTTGGGGGAGGCAAAAGTGCGTCTTAAAAAGCGGAAAATACGGTACTTCCTTGGTCAGTCAGCTCCCTGTATCGAGGTGTATATGGAGGTGCGCCCAGCCCCCTCCTGACCCCGACCCCCCCCCCATCCTACTGAAAAGACAACAGATTTCCTGGATTGTCTAATGGAGGGAACGTTTAAAAAAAAAAATCATCTTCCCTGTCTTGGTGCCACCCCCCCACAGCCCACCAATACTAGGCACATGCCCTCCAGTACCTAGTGACAAATGTGGCCCTGCACACACACATACACAAACATTCGCAGAGCAAAGGAATGGACATTGAGATAAACAAACAAGGTTTAGGAAGAGAATCCCAAATTAGCTAAGATTACAACTACACCGCCTCCCTCCATCTCCTTCCCCTCCTTCGAATTGCACTCAGTCCGCATTTTCTCCCCTGCAACCTCCAGCTCGCTGTCATCTACCGCCCCCGGGACCCCCGCCTCCTTTCTTGACCACTTCAACACATGGCTTCTCCACTTCCTTTCCTCCGACATCCCCACCATCATCATGGCCAACTTCAACATCCCCTTTGACACCCCCGACCCCGCTGCCTCCAGACTCCTATCACTGACCACCTCCTTTGACCTTTCCCAATGGTCCTCCTCAGCCACTCACAAAGACAACCATACACTTGACCTTATCTTCACCCACCTCTGTTCCCTCACCAACCTCTCAAACTTGCCCCTTTCCTGTCTGACCACAATCTGTTGACTTTCTCCTCCCCCTTTCCCCCTGCCTCGCCCCCCCTCTGTCTCCGTAAACTCAGTCTCCCCCGCAGTAACTTTAAACTTATTGATTTTAACTTTTTAACTCACTCTCCCACTCCCTCCTCCCTCTCACAGACCTCTCCTCCTCACCTGACATCAACGCTGCTACCACCCTCTATAACTCCACATTAACTGCGGCTCACGACCAGGCCGCCCCCCTCACACACATTAAAACCCACACACAGGCAACCCTGGCTCACCTCTCTCACAAAAGAACTATGTCGAGCGTCCAAGGTAGCCGAATGGAGATGGAAGAAATCCCACTCCGCGGCCCACCTCACCACATACAAACAATCCCTCTCCAACTTCAAGGACGCATTCACCGCCGCAAAGCAAACCTATTTCTCTTCTTTAATTAACACACTATCCCGAAACCCCAAGCAACTTTTCAAAACCTTCAACTCCCTACTCCGTCCCCCGGCACCTCCTCCTTCCTCCCTCATCTCCGCCGACGACTTCGCCACCTTCTTCAAACAAAAGATCGACAAAATTAGAGAAAGCTTTGGCCCAGGTTTCCCCCCATCCACCCTCATCACCACCCACCCCCCTTTGACCAAAGGAAGCTTCTTCAGCATGACTGAAGATCAGCTCTCCTCCCTCCTGTCACGCTCTCACCTCACCACTTGCGCCCTTGACCCACTCCCCTCCCACCTCATCCCAAACCTCACCAGTGTCCTCATCCCTGCCCTAACTCACCTCTTCAACCTATCACTTAGTACAAACATGCCTTGATCTTACCTATCCTCAAAAAACCCTCCCTCGACCCATCATCTGTCTCCAACTATCGCCCCAAATCTCTTCTCTCTTTCTCTTCTAAACTACTTGAACAACAAGTCCATTCTTAACTGTCCTCCCACCTCTCCTCCTGCTCCCTCTTTGACCGCCTACAATCCGGTTTCCGACCTCATCACTCCACTGAAAAAGCCCTAACCAAAGTCACCAACGACCTACTGACCACGAAGAGTAAACGACACTACTCCGTCCTCCTCCTCCTTGACCTTTCTGCCGCCTTTGACAGTGTAGACCATTCTCTCCTACTTCAAATTCTAGAATCCCTTGGTATCACTGACCTCGCCCTCTCCTGGATCTCCTCATACCTTACGGACCGCACTTTCAGTGTCACCCACTCCCACACCTCTTCATCGTCCTACCCCCTTACTGTCGACGTCCCCCAGGGATCGGTTGTGGGTCCTCTAATCTTCTCCATCTACACCCTCCGCCTAGGTCAACTCATTGAGTCCCATGGCCTTCAGTATCATCTCTACGCCGACGACACCCAGATCTACCTCTCTGGGTCCGATATCACCTCCCTTCTGTCTAAAATCCCCCAGTGCCTGTCTGCCATCTCATCTTTCTTCTCTGCTCACTTCCTCAAACTGAACATGGACCAAACAAAGTTCATCGTCTTTCCCCCCCCAGTCGTCCTCCCCCTCTACCAGGCCTGTCCATCCTAGTCAATGACTGCTCTGTCTCCCCAGTCCCCCACGGCAAGTGCCTTGGGGTTACTCTCGACTCCTCCCTCTCCTTCAAGCCCCACATCCAAGCCCTCACCACCTCTTGTTGACTCCAGCTCAGGAAAATTTCCCGGATCCACTCCTTCCTTAATCACGACACTGCCAAAACTCTTGTTCACGCCCTCATCATCCCCCGACTCGACTACTGCAGCTTACTGCTCACCGGTCTTCTGGTTTCCTCCCTTGCACCCCTCCACTCTATCCTAAACTCCGCTGCCCGTCTAATCCACCTGTCCCCTCGCTACTCCCCTGTCTCCCCCCTCCGCCAAGCCCTTCACTGGCTTCCCACCCCCCAGAGACCTCGATTTAAAGTCCTAACCCTGACATACAAAGCCATCCACAACCTCTCCCCCCCCTTACATCTCCGACATGGTGTCCCGATACCTACCCGCACGCAATCTGCGCTCCTCCAAGAGCTTCTCCTCTCTTCCCCCCCTATCTCATCCTTCCACAACCGCATACAAGATTTCTCCCACGCCTCCGCCATACTCTGGATCTCTCTCCCCCAGCACATCAGACACTCACCTACACTTGGGAGTTTCAAAAAGAACCTGAAAACTCATCTATTCCAACAAGCTTACAACCTGTGATGAGACCCAGCGCTGGACCACCACACGCTTGGCGCTTCTTCTCCTTTTGTCTCCTCTCCCACCCCTGTAGACTGTGAGCCCTCGTGGACAGAGTCCTCTCCCATCGTGTATCAGGAAGCCTTGATTGTTCATATGTTCATATGTACTGTATTTGTCCTTTTTCCCCCCACTTCTTATGTAAAGCGCCATGGAACCAATGGCGCTATATAAATAAATAATAATAATAATATTAATAATAATAATAATTAGTGGTGTGAAGGTTTTATGACCCCAACATCCATGAGGCCTGGTGCCCTCACTGTGTCTGGAGAAAATTGTTCAGATTCTGTAGTGGGTCATAAAATTATTATTATTATTATTATTATTTATTTATATAGCGCCATTAGGTTCCATGGCGCTTTACATGAGGTTGAGGGAGACAAGAACAAGTACACTAAATCTAGGCGATCAGGACGTACAGGTACAGGAGGGGCAGGGACCCTGTCCACAAGGGCTCACAGTCTATGAGGGGTGGGTTAGGATACAGTAGGATGGGGGAATGTCAGGTATGGGGCGGTCGCCTGGGTCTCATGGCAGGTTGTAGGCTTGACGGAACAAGTGAGTCTTCAGGTGACACTTGAAGCTACTCAGGGTAGGAGAGTGTCTGACGTGTTCGGGTAGGGAGTTCCAGAGTAAGGCAGATGCCCGGGAGAAGTCCTGGACTCGGTTGTGCGAAGAGGTGATGAGGGGGGAGCAGAGGAGGAGTTCTTGGGAGGAGCGGAGGTTGCGTGAGGGTAGGTACCGGGAGACCAGGTCGGAGATGTATGGTGGAGCCAGGTTGTGTATGGCTTTGTACGCCATGGTTAGTGTTTTGAATTGGGATCTCTTGGAGACGGGGAGCCAGTGAAGGGCTTGGCAGAGAGGGGAGACAGGGGAGTAGCGGGAGGACATATAGATGAGTCGGGCAGCGGAGTTGAGGATAGACTGGAGAGGTGTGAGGGAGTTAGCCGGGAGGCCATTGAGAAGGAGGTTGCAGTAGTCAAGGCGGGAGATGATAAGAGCATGGATGAGTATTTTAGCGGTGTCGTGGGTGAGGAAGGAGCGGATCCGTGAGATGTTCTTGAGCTGGAGCCGGAGGGATGTGGTGAGGGCCTCGATGTGGGGTTTGAAGGATAGGGAGGAGTCAAGGATTACCCCGAGGCACTTGGCTTGGGGTACTGGGGAGAGGGCACAGTCGTTGACGCAGATGGATAGGTTGGGAGGTGGGGTGGAATTTCTTGGGGGGAAGACTATGAATTCAGTTTTGTCCATGTTGAGTTTAAGGAAGCGAGCAGAGAAGAAGGATGAGATGGCGGAAAGGCATTGAGGGATTTTCGAGAGTAGGGAGGTGATGTCAGGGCCGGACAGGTAGATTTGGGTGTCGTCGGCGTAGAGGTGGTACTGGAGGCCATGGGACTCGATGAGTTGCCCTAGGCCGAGAGTGTAAATGGAGAAAAGTAGGGGTCCCAGGACCGAACCTTGGGGGACTCCGACAGAAAGGGGGTAGGGTGAGGAGGAGGTGTGGGAGTGGGAGACGCTGAAATGTAACAGTTAGCTGTGTGACAAGTCAAACCTGTGTCTAATTTTGGAAAAAGCCTGTCCACAGCAAAGAAGATGTAAGGCTGCTTTCACATAGCTTTTTTTTTTTCCTGTCCATGGGATCCTACTTTTTGCAGGACCCCATAGACAGGAAAGGACACCATCGGAGGTGACCTATTTCTGTGTCCGGATCCGTGATTGTTAGGAGCAGTTTTAGGGTACTGAGCATGTACTGAGGAAGATAGCTCAGTCTATTGAAACGCGTAGTAGCATTAGAGAGCAACTATAACCTATAATAAACGTAAGTTGTTTATGATTACATGCCCCTGGTCCCTCTCTAGTACTCCGCAACACCGCATAAAATCTTCTCTGTTGTTTACTGTGATTGGTTACTGGATTCATCAGCCACACAGAAATCCCACTTTATTCTATCATGAAAATGGTTCGTAAAGAATTGTAAGTCTATAAAGACAAATTTGGGCTAATGGATAAAAAAAGAGAAGATTAAAAAAAAATAGCAAAAACACGCCATTTTGTTTATTCTTACTACTTTTTATATTCATCCATAATCCACTTGGAGATCACTTCAGGGTAAATATAATTCTGATTTACAGAATACTGTTTACAGACTTTTTTTTTTTAAAGATGTTGTCCACATTTGGACAGATCCTTTTTATTCCCCGTGTTTTGTCCATTAAAATAAAAAAGCTTGTACTCTCCTCCCATACCGGCATAGTTCTAGCAATGCCGATGCTCATATTCCCGGGTCTCATATGAGGATATAATGTTACTTGAGCCCCATGCCCAATTACCGCTGGCTTCTCTCTCCTTGTCTTCAGATGTATTAGTAATCAACAGGAAGTCAGAGCGTCGGCTGGCCTCTCATCTCCTGTTGATTACTCATATGCCCAAAGGTGGGGATAGGGAAGTGGTGATTAGATATGGGGCTCACATCATGCCACAATCTCACATGAGTTTCGGGAGCGCAAATGCCAGCACCGTTGGGACCGTGCTTCAGATGAGCTGAGTATAAGCTTTTTTATTTTAATGCTGATAAACATGGGGAATGAGAAGGGGTTGTCCTAGTAGTGAACAACCCCTTTAACCCTTCACCAACATATGACATACAAACCTGTCATATGCCGGCTCCCTCACTTGCTATATTATTTATCTCCTGTAGCTGTTAACCTGGTACCTGGTAATTGCCACTTAAATAACAGCACACATCCAGAGGGTGCCATAATAGCCAGGGTTATATTGAAGATCTCTATGTCACGAGGGTACCTCTTTGTAAGTGAGCTGGTATCAGCAAATTACTGGAAAGGAAAAACAAGGCGCACAATAGGGTTTACCTATGGTGAGGCACTTAGTATGAATAAATATTATTCTCACCTGAAATGGTTGTGAAGAGTCACAACCACTAAATGCACACATGATATCTTATGATATCTCCGATCCCATGGTCTGCAGCAGTCTTCCCTGGTCTAGAAATCTACAAAGCAGAAATGGGTGCTTTAAATCGTGCTACCGTTCAAAATAGTCAATTATACACATTGAAAGGAGTTTATAAACTCTTTGTGTGATTTATTCTCTACGCATTTCAGGGTCTATATGCCCCTTCATAAGGCGAATTACAAGATGTACATCACAGACATGTGCCAGACAGGAAATATATAGACCAGCAAGGTGTACAATTAATTAGACAGCATTCAAAAGAAATGTATGCTGTCTAATTATTTGTACACCTTGCCGGTCTATATATTTCCTGTCCGGCACATGTCTATGATTCGGCTTATGAAGGGGCATATAGACCCTGAAATGCGTAGAGAATAAATCACACAAAGAGTTTATAAATTCCTGTCAATGGACTATTTTGAATGGTAGCGCGATTTTAAAGCCCCCATTTCTGCTTCGTGGATTTCTAAAGTTAGCTAGTATTCATAGGAGACTGATTTTTCGTACATACTCTAACACTTCGATATTGGTGTGTGTAGTACTAGCGATCTTAAGATCGCAGGTTTACGTCCCCTGAAGAAAGTACCAAGCAATAAAAAAAAAAATGTTTAAAAAAAATATGAAAAGAATAAAAAAAATTACAAAAGTCTCTTACCCCCATTAAAAATAAATACATTAACTAAAAAAGTTTTAGAAATGCACATTTGTGGTAGTACTACACTACAAAGAGCCTGATCTATCCGGATATGGACCCATCCTGCAATATATGGGCCTATCCTGCTATATACAGTCTCCATCCTGCTACGGTGAAAAAACACAAAGCTGATGCCTTAAAATTGCAGCAAAACACAATTTTTTTTACTGCCAAGAGCTCAAGTATTACTGCAGTTTTGCTGTAGAAAAAAGTGAAGTTAAAATGCCCTTTGTGAACATAGCCTTAGACTCTCCAGCACACAAACAGTTTTTCTAGGGATTTGTCCTGCAGCCAGGGGGATATGATTGCAGTTGTGGGGGTCACGACCGCTATAGGGCCCGGTAGTACAGCGCTTACTTCAGATGGATGTCTGTCCCCACGGATGCACATCCAGGTCACAGAGCGGCAGACCACGCGGCCGCAATAGGGCCTATGAGACTCTGTCACTCCCTGCACCCCCTTTCGCACTTGATGAAAGGGGTAGGGCTTCCTCCTTCATTTTTCTCCCTCTCTGTCTGCTATTTGACATCTCAGTGTAGCATAGTGCTGTGATGTCACTACTGCTTGTCACTGTACTGAGATTTTCAGGACACTTGCAGGGAAACTGGAGCAGTGGGGGAGCCAAGGAGAGGTGAGTACTCATTTATTTCTTTTTTAAATCAGTGAGTACATGGTGGCCTCAGGACTACAGGGAGTGCATTAAACGATATGAATGTGCATTATAATATATGGCGGGATTTGAAGCTGCATTATACTATATGGAGGGATATGAAGCTCCATTATACTATGTGGAGAGATATGAGGCTGCATTATACTATATGAAGGTATAGGAGACTTCTTTATATTACAGTGTGTGGAGGGATATTAAGCTGCATTATACTATATGGAGGAATATGAGGGTGCGTTATTACTATATGGAGTGATATGAGGTGGCATTATAATATATGGAGGGATATGAGGCTGTGTTATAATATATGGAGGGATGCAGGGGCGCACTGGCCCAGGTGGCAGGGGGGCAAGTGCCCCCCAGGCTGGTGATATTGGCCTCTTCCAGGGCCGCCCCCATACAGAAATGGGCAGGTCCGTCTCTGCTTTGCTCCTCACCTCGGGCTCACTGCTAGCACCCAAACCCCCCCTTCCCCGCCTCGGGCTGGCAAGACAACTCTGCATCCCGGAATTACAAGCGACAGCCCGCCCCTGGAGGGATATGAGGTGCATTAAAATATATGGATAAATATGAGGTTAGATTTTAATAATTGGCAGACTATGGAGCTGCATTTTAATATATGGAGAATAATGGGATGCATTATAGTAATTGGATGACTATGGGGGCTACCTTATGCATAGAGGCCTATGAGCGTGTTATAATTCATGGAGGACTAGTGGGCCTGCATTATAATATACCGGGATCCATTATATCATATGGAGGAACTTGGGAGTGCATTATAATAATTGAAGGACTATGGGTTCTGTCTTGTATATGGAGAATTTTAGGATACTTTATAATACATATATGACTATGGGGGTGCATTATATTATATGGAGGAATATGGGAGTGCATTATAATAATTGGAGGACTAAGCTGTATGCTAGGAGGTGTACTGGGTGGGCCATTTTATATGGATGCACCTAAATAAAATGGGAATGGTTGGTGATATCAACTTTCTATTTGTAGCACATAGTATTTTGGAAGGGGAAAACTTTTCCAGATGGGTGGTGACCATGGCGGCCATTTTGAAGTTGGCCATTTTGGATCCAACTTTATTTTTTTTAATGGGAAGAGGGTCATTTGACACATCAAACTTATTGAGAATTTCATAAGAAAAACAATGATATGCTTGGTTTTAACGTAACTTTATTCTTTCATGAGTTATTTACAAGTTTATGACCACTTATAAAATGTGTTCAAAGCGCTGCCCATTGTGTTGAATTGTCAATCCAACCCTCTTCTCCCACTTTTGACACACTGATAGCAACACCGCAGAAGAAATGCCCGCCTGGTTAACATGGAGCAGGGCGGGTATAAGCGGTGATGTCACAGCAGGAGGCGGGGAAAAGCGCCCAGCACTGCAATAAGCTCTGTATACTATGCAGCAGGTGAGGGAGACAATGATTGGCTACTGGGAGGCGGCGGTGGACGGATTAAACATACAGGGGATGTGAAACTGCCCTTTGGCTCCAGCCACAAACCACTTCCTATTTGGCTCCACTATGTAAGTTTTCAAAGTGTATTATCTCGGGGTACAGGGGGGCTCAAGGTCTGGGGGACCCCTTGCCTGAATGCATCAGACATGCTGCATTCAGTGCTGTAATTAGATCACCATGTAGCGTGGAAGGAAAAAAAAAAATCAAAATTTTAGTTTTTCCAACAAAAATGTCACTTCAACCTCACATTATTTTATTTTCAGAAGGCTTACAGGAGAAAATGTACCATACAATTTGTTGTACAATTTGTCTGAAGTATGCTGATATCCCATATGTGGTGGAAAACCGCTATTTGGGTGCCGGAAGAGAAGGAGCGCCATTTGACTTTTTGAACGCAAAATTTGCTGGAATCGTTAGCGGACACCATGTAGCATTTGGAGAGACCCTGATGTAAGGGTATGTGCCCACAGGATGTTTTTTAAGCAGTCCTGAACGCAGCAAAACCTGAGGATCCTGGAGTCCTTGACAGGAGAAGTGCTATGATCTTGTCTGCGTTTTTACTGCGTTTTTACTGCGTTTTTCCTGCGTTTTTTCCATTTGACTGCACCAAAAACGCAGGAAAAATATAACATGTCAATTCTTTTCCATCCGCACAAAAAACGCAGGTATTTGACAGTTCTTGACACTTGCAAAACCAATGTGTGCGCACAGCGTTTCTGTGAAACACATTGGTTTTGCTGGGAATCAAAACCACAGGAACAAATTAGCATAAATTACCATAAAACCAATGGTTTTCTGCTGCAGAAACCGCATGAAAAACGCAGCAAAACCTTCCTGTTGGCACATACCCTCAGGGTACCTTTACACGCCGCTACTGGCGGGTGGATACAACCAGCTACTTCACGTGCACGAGCACGCACAACCGGTTACAAACGGTAATCGCACCACCTTTACACGCCGCCACAAGGTGCGCTACAGTAGGTTACATCTATCTCTAGATACACCGCCGGGTGTCTCAAGTCACCTTCTGTAGCTCACCTTACCTCATTTACACACCGCTACAACAAGCTAATATGGGCGAACCTGGTGCAGCAGGGACAACACATAGGCATGCCACAATTGTGGATTACGAGACGTCCGTACGCTGATAGGACAAAGCAAGAACATCATGATTGGGCAGGCATCGCAGGAGGCTGTTTAATACATGACGCTCGTGCAATTGTGTAGTGTGACTGGTCAGCTCCTTAAATATGCCTCCCTATGCAGCGACTACCAATCGTAATGCAGGAGCTTCCTCCAATGATCGCTGATGGGGCGCGGTAACCCGGAGCCTGTGTCACGCCCTAGCTACATACCAGGTACATAGCATGGTGTAGAAACAACCCTTCTGTTCCTTCTTTACACGCCGATACAGGTCGCTACAATCGGCTGTGTAGCCACCTGTTTCAGGGCAGTGCTCGGAAACAGGTGCATCTACTGCCGGGTGGCTACTACTGTCTTCACACGCTGCTACTACGGGGTACATTGCCGATGCAAGATACATTTCTCGCAAGTAGCTGGTTGTATCCACCCGCCAGTAGCGGCGTGTAAAGGTACCCTCAGAGTGCAATTTCTCCCCCCACCCCTCCGCATGTGTCCACATTTTGGAAACTTCACCTCTCAAGTGAATTTATGTAGATGTCTGGTGAGCATCTTGAACCCCCAGGTGCTTCACAGCATTTTATAATCTAAGCTGTAAAAATAAAAAAAAAACTAAATTTTTTCTTGCAAAAGTTACTTTAGCCCCATTTTTTTTTAGTTTTCACTAGGGTAGCAGGAGATAATTCACCGTACATGTGAAAATGTACATTACACATCCTGAAAACACGTTAAAACACATACTAATTACACACAATACGGATCTTCACACCTCCATGTTTTGACAAGTAGCGTGTGTCCGTGTTAATTATGCAGATGCCTGTGCGACTCATACGGAGACAAGTCTGTTTTCTATCGGCGGCATGGATGCCACACGTACCTCACACATATATGATCCTTGTTACATCAGTGTGACATATGCCGGAAAAGAACGCATGTCACTGAAATAAATGTTTTTTTATATGTGTAAAAGATGTGCAAAGATACAAGTGCTTCTCAATAAATTAGAATATCATCAAAAAGTTAATTTATTTCAGTATTTCAATACATAAAGTGAAACACATATATTATACAGAGTCATTACAGAGTGATCTACCGTATTTCAAGTGTTTATTTATGTTAATGTTGATGATTATGGCTTACAGCCAATGAAAACCTAAAATTCATTATCTCAGAAAATTATAATATTATATAAGACCAACTGAGGTAATGATTTTTAAATCATAAATGTTGTCCTACTCAAAACTATATACAGCAAATGCACTCAATAATTAGTCAGGGCTCCCTTTGCATGATTTGCTGCAGCAATGCAGTATGGCATGGAGGCGAACAGCCTGTGGCACTGCCTAGGTGTTATGGAAGCCCAGGTTGCTTTGACAGCAGCTTCCAGCTCATCTGCATTATTGGGTCTGGTGTTTTTAATCTTCCTCTTGACAATACCCCATGGATTCTCTATGAGGTTTAGGTCAGACAAGTTTGCTGGACAATCAAGGACAGTAAAAATGTGGTTATTAAACCTGGAATTCATACTTTTGGCAGTGTGGACAGGTGCCAACTGTGAAGTAATGCTGGAAAATGAAATCTCCATCTCCAAAAAGGTTATCAAAAGAGGGAAGCATGAAGTGCTCTAAGATTTCCTGGTAGATGGCAACACTTACTTTGGCCTTGATAAAACACAGTGGGATCTACACCAGCAGATGACATGGCTCCCCAAACCATCACTGATTGTGGAAACTTCACACTACACCTCAAGCAGCTTGGACTGTGGCATCTCCACTCTTGATTTCCAAATTACATGCAAAATTTACTTTCATCTAAAAACTAAACCTTGAACCACTGAGCAACAGTCCAGTTCCTTTTCTCCTTGGCCCAGGTAAGACGCTTCTTGCGTGGTCCATTGATCATAAGTGGCTTTAAACAAGGAATACGGCAGTTGTAGCCCATGTTCTGGATACGTCTATGTGTGATGGGTCTTGAAGCACTGACTCCAGCAGCAGTCCTCTCCTTGTGAATCTTTGCTAAATTTTTGAATGGCCTTTTCACAATCCTTTCAAGGCTGCAGTTATCCTGGTTGCTTGTGCACCTATTTCTACCACATATCTTCCTTCCACTCAACTTTTAATATTCTTGCATACAGCAGTCTGTAAACAGCCAGTTTCTTTAGCAATGACTTTTTGTGGCTTGCCCTCCTTGTGAGTATGTCAATGACTGCCTTCTAATAAAAGAACAAGGAGCGCAAATGGGTGACACCTGGTGGGCCAGTGGGGGCATAGCGTGTCATTCACCTCATTGGGTTGTGCATTGGGTGGCATCACCGAAAGTGTGTCACCGGACGTATGTCACTGCAGGTCCTGCATTCAGCAATAGACTGGACTCCACTCTCCTGGAGCTGCTCCCGCCACATATCCTCAAGGGAACGTGGAAAAATAGGCGGTCTATCAAATTGTAAACAATTTAATAAAGGTTTGTTAACTTTTAAAATATTTACCAGCCTCCTCTCCCTTGCCTTAGTGCTCCATGGACGGCTTATTTTTTCCTTTAACTTTTTCACCAACGGGAATTGTTTGTTTATGTTTTCTGCTTCTCTGCCTCCAAGAGCCATAACTTTTTTATTTTTCCATCAATATAAACATATGAGGGGCTTGTTTTTTATGGGACAAGTTGTACTTTCAGATGCAATCATTTATTTTACCATGTAGTGTACAGGAAAAAGGGGGAAAAAATTCCAAATGCGGTGAAATTGCAAAAAAAGTGCAATTACACGTTTATTTTTGGGTTTTTTTTATTCGCCATGATCACCATATGGTAAAACTGACATGTCAGTATGATGCCTCAGGTCGTTACGAGTTTTTAGATTCCAAACATGTATACTTTTACTGTTATCTAAGTGGTGAAAAAAAATTCTGAAGTTTGAAAAACAAAAAGAATCACACTTTTTGCGCCATGTTGTGCGACCCATAGCGTTGACATTTTTCAGGATCTGAGGCTGTGTGATGGCTTATTTTTTGTGTCTTGGGCTGATGTTTGTAATCATACCAATTTTGGGATGATGCGCTGTTTTAATCGCCCATTATTGCATTGTATAGCAATGTTGCTGCAACAAAAATATCTTCATTTTGGCGTTTGGACCTTTTTTCCGTTATGCAATTTACGGCTCTCATTAATTCATTTTATATATTGATAGATCTGGCATTTCTGAATGCGGCGATACCAAATATGTGAACTTTTTTTTAATACTTTTATTTTGAATGGGGGAAAAAGGGGGGTGATTTGAGCTTTTTGGAGAAGGGGTTCATATTTTTTAAAACTTTATTCTTTAATTCTTGTTTTTACACTGCCCCATAGGATGCCATAGTGCTGCAGCATCTGATCGCTTCTGTCATGTCCCGATGAACTACAGCACATCGGGACATGGCATTTACTTTCACTTTAAGTGGTTGGCATCATTTGCCAACCACTGAGAGGAAGTGCTCCATGACACCTTACGGGTTCACACCAGGACCCGGGGCTATCACGTGAGCATCGGAGATCCCGCAATCTTATAACGGGATCTCTGTTGCAGACGGGGAACAATGCGTTCCCTGCCACGGCGGTTTTGGATCCTGTTGTCAGTTATTAACAGTGGGATCCAAAGGGTTAACAGCCCGACATCTCAGCTGATGAGATCAGCCCAGGGGTTCATAATGTCGAGGCGTCTATCAGATACCTGACATTACTAAGTCAGTTATCAGATAAACAGACACCAAAAAATATTCTATTAGATAAAACACTCCCCAACAGATTCCTTCTTTCACCAATTCACCAAACATAAAAAATACATAAAATCCTGCAGTATTCCTGGGTTTCTGCCGAATCTGACGTAGTCCAAAAAAGCAAACCTGCACATACATAAAAAATGAATTTGTAAATAATGAGAGGAAACCCCATCATTAACCAGTTTATTCCCTACCAGGTGGGTCCCTTGAAGTCTCAGACTCCCAGTATTTGGGTGACATAATCACCATATGCTGGGAAGAGCAGGCACTGTCTGACAGTGTGATGAGTGGTGATGTCACAAAGGTTTTTTTGGGCAGTTTTGAGATCCTAAAACCGACTAAAGGCACAGGAAAAAGCTACTAAAAAAAACGAGATGTGCAACACTTCCGAAAAAGGCAACCATGAGGAAATGCCTAAAATTAAAGACTTTTTAGGGCAGTTTTGAGGTTACCACTGTTCACACTCATGGGGTCACACAAGGGGTATCCAGCAAGTGTGATATGAGGTAACCTCGCTGACGTCACTCTAGCTATTTTGAGATACCAGCAAGATTGCAGGTATTGCGATCCTTTTCATCCATCCCCCCATCCATCTATACCATCCATCCTATCCACCCATCTTACCCATCCCATCCATCCATCCATCCATCCATCCATCCATCCATCCCTCAATCCATCCTTTCCATTCCATCCATCTATCCCATCCATCCATCCCATCCATCCATCCTTTCCATCCATCTCCATCCATAAGCCCACCCATAAGGTAGTTAATTTTTGTATTAAAAATAATTGTTTTTATAGCCAATAATTTTTAATTGCTGCACCTTTCCTTTAAGAAGCCCTCTTACACTGCACTCGTTACCTGTAATAATTGTACCTGTTTGAACTCCTTACTTGTATAAAAGACCCCTGTCCACACACTCAATCAATCATACTCCAACATCTCCACCATGGCCAAGACAAAAAAGTTGTCTAAGGCCCCTTTCACATTAGCGTTTTTTCAAATAGCGGCAGATGCGGTGAAAAAAACGCATCTGCCGCGATTACTGCATACCGGCTGCACTTGCGGCACGGTTGCGGCAAGCTCCATACAATGTATAGGCGGGCTTGCGGCAGGTGCGGCAAGTGCGGTTTTGGCACTTGCGACAGGTGCGGCCGTGAAAAAAACCGCGGTCAGCCGCGTTTTTTTTCACGGCCGCACCTGCCGCAAGTGCCAAAACTGCACTTGCCGCACCTGCCGCAAGCCCGCCTATACATTGTATGGGGCTTGCCGCAACCGTGCCGCAAGTGCAGCCGGTATGTGGTAATCGCGGCAGATGCGTTTTTTTCACCGCATCTGCCGCGATTTCAAATAAACGCTAGTGTGAAAGCACCCTAATGTTGCTTTCACATCAGCGTTTTACGCTGATCGCGGCAGTTGCGGTTTCACTGCAACTGCCGCGATTACCGCATACACTTGCAGCAAGCCCCATACAATGTCTATGGGGCTTGCGGTAAGTGTGCGGCAAGTGCGGTTTCGGCACTTGTGGCAGGTGCGGCCGCGAAAAAAACGCGGTATGCCTCCGTTTTTTCGCGCCAGCAAGTGCCGAAACCGCACTTGCCACACCTGCCGCAAGCCCCATAGACATTGTATGGGGCTTGCCACAAGTGAACTGCAAGTGCGGCCGTTATGCGGTAATCGCGGCAGTTGAGGTTTTTTCACCGCAACTGCCACGATCAGCGCAAAACGCTGATGTGAAAGGGGCCTAAGGACATCAAGGACAAAATTGTAGAACTTTACAAGGCTGGAATGGGCTACAGGATATTGCTAGCAGCTCAGTGAGAAGGCAACAACTGTTGGAGCAATTATTAGAAAATGGAAGAAATTCAACATTACTGTCTATCTTCCTTGGTCTGAGGCTGCATGCAAGATCTCGCTTGGAGTTGTTAGGATAATTCTGAGACAGATCAAAAATCGGCCCATAACTACATGGATGGACCTGGTCAAAGAAAGCTGGTACCACAGTCTCAAAGACTACCATTACTAACACATTACACCTTCATGGATTAAAATCCTGCAAAGACTACAAGATCCCCCATTTTACGGAAGCACATGTCCAGACCCATTTGAAGTTCGTCAGTAACCGTCTGGATAATCTAGAGGAGGCACGGGAGAAGGTCATGTGGTCAGATGAGATAAAAACAGAACTTTTTGGTATCCACTCCACTCTGCATATTTGGGGGAATAAGAAGGATGAGTATAACCCCAAGAACACTGTTCCAACCTGGAAGCATAGGTTGAAAGCCTCATTTGGGGTTCTTTTCTACAAAGGGGACATGACCAATGCACTATATTGATAGGGTCAGGTATCACCAACAGCCTCATTCACTCAGTAATGGTACCTTTACACGCCGCGACGGCAGGCTGGATACATCCCGCTACTTCACGTGCACGAGCACGCTCAAACGGCTACAAACGGTCAACGCACCCTCTTTACACGCCGCCATAAGGTGCGCTACGCCACGCTACATCTGTAGCTAGCTACATCGCCGGGTGTCTCAAGTAGCCAGCTGTAGCTCATGTACACACCGCTACAACCAGCTACTATGGGAGGACCTGGTGCAGCAGGGACAGCACATAGGCGTGCCACAATCTTGGATTACGAGCCGTCCGTACGATGATAGGACATCGCAATATCATCATGATTGGCCAGGCATCGCAGGAGGCTGAGAAATACAGCACGCTCGAGCGATTGTGTAGTGTGACTGGTCAGCTCCTTAAATATGCCGCCCTAGGCAGCGACTACCAATCGTCATGCAGGAGCTTCCTCCAATGATCGGTGATGGGGCGGGGTATCCCGGAGCCGAGGTCACGCCTTAGCTACATTGCAGCTACAGCGCAGGGTGTCCAGAGTTCCCTTCCGTTGCTTCTTTACACGCCGATACAGCTCGCTACCATCGGCGATATAGCCATCTGTTTTCGAGCAGAGCCCATAAACAGATGTATCTGTCGCCGGCTGTAGCGTCGCGTCTTCAGACGCCGCTACGACGGGCTACATTGACGCTACAAGCTACATTTGTAGCCTGTAGCGGGCTGTATCCAGCCTGCCGTCGCGGCGTGTAAAGGTACCATAAGAGTATTGAAGATGGGTCTTGGCTTGGTCTTCCAGCATAACAATGACCTGAAACACAGCCAGGGGAACTAAGGAGTGGCTCCATAAGAAGCATTTCAAGGTTCTGGAGAGGTCTAACCAGTCTCCAGACCTGCACACCATAAAAAATCTTTGGAGGGAGCTGAAACTCAATGTTGCACAGAGACAGCCCCGAAACCTGAATGAACTGGAGAAGATCTGTATGGAGGAGTGGGCTGCAGTGTGTGCAAAGTTGATCAAAAACTACAGGAAACACCTGACCTCTTTAATTGCAATCAAAAGTTTCTGTACCAAAAAAGTCCTGTTTTTCTATTGTATGAAATCCTTATTTGATGCAATAAAATGCAAATTAATTAGTAAAAATCCTACAATGTGATTTTTCTGGATTTTTTTTTTAAGATTCCGTCTCTCACTTTTGAAGGGTACCTATGATAAAAATTACAGACCTCTCCGTTTTTTGTAGGTGGGAAAACTTGCAAAATTGGCAGTATGTTAAATACTTACTTTCCCCACTAAAGAGTCGATTATGACTTCAAGGATTCCTACCCTTATTGGGTGGCATTAGAGTTTTTCACTTCCTCACTGAAGTGACAATTTGCATACTTTCCCCACTGTAATTATATGATGTAAAACACAGGGGATGTATTTATAAAGTACAATATCCATTATGTAAGCATAAGTCAATAATAAATAACGAGATAATGCAAGGGTTAGTAATAGCTAACAATCGTGCTGATAAAAATGCAACGTAAACCAATGGCAAATAGGAATAAAAACACTCTATTTGGTACAAGGAAAAAGCAGGGAGTAGGGCAAGTAATATAGCCAAAAAAGAAGTGGAAATATGCAGGTAAAGCAATGCCAATTGCCAGAAAAGTAATATAATGCCGGGTCCTGCCTCATCCGTAGCCCGTACATATGGATTGTGGCCATTGGTGTTCATTATTAGTAGTAAGTAGGTGGCAAACTCACTAACAGTATTTACCTATTTCTTTCTTTAGTTTTTCATGGTTTGTTGTTAATCACCCTGGGATCTTTTATTTTAGCACTTTATTTCTGTAAATATATTGCACACTCCTCTGCCTTCTGGTTCCTTAGGAGAAATGTAAAGCACTCGTTGACCGTTCAGGCAGTGTAGGTCTGAGTTGCCATTGTTTAGTCTGGGGTTAGGGCCATTCCAGTCCATACAGGAACCACTAAGGACTACTGGCCCTGGATTTCTAGTCTGTACAGGAACCAGCTGAGACAATTGCTATATTTTCATTATTTAACCAATTTATCCCACATGAGTTTACTACACAGTCAACTTTTTTACATTGGTTTTGAATAATTGATTAATATTGTAGAATTTCTAGGATCACATATTGGCAATCAATATACATTTATATTAAAGGCTGGGTTACACGCAAAAATATCGCTAACGATATCGTTGCAACGGCACCGGTTTCATGATGTTGCAGCGACCTTGTAGCGATGCCACTCTGTGTGACATGTACCAACGACCACCGATCAAATCGCTAATCGTTGGTAAATGGCCAGGACCATTTTTTTGATCATTGGTCTCCCGCTGGGCTGCCAGCATCAGCATGTGTGACAGTGGAAAACCAACGACCAATGACCTCCCAGTGCCGCACAGTACATGCTGGGACACTGGCAACCAGGGTAAACATCGGGTAACTATGCGCAGCACTGCGCTTAGTGACCCGATGTTTACCCTGGTTACTGGCATTCTCACTGGTCGCTGATCGCTGGTGAGTCTGCCTGTGTGACAGCTCACCAGTGATCAGATAGCGATGTCCCAGCGATCCCGATCGTTGGTGGGATCGCTGGGACATCAGAGCATGTAACTGGGTCTTTAGTTTGTAGCAATCTATTTGAAATCTGATACGAATCTCATGACATAAGATTTGGGCCGCATCATGGCCATGCTGCGATTTGTATAGTGACCGCTACCTGAGACAAAATCTTGAGTTATCAGACCAACATAAATACTGTTTTCATTCTTCTTAACTTTGTCCATTTGATTCTTCTCATAGCACGGACACTTGTTTGCTCATTGGCTAGACACATTTTGAGCCTGTTTCATTTCTACAGAGGCTGTTTGCACTGACGTAAAAAAAATCCATGTGTCCGTGTGGAAGAGTGAAGGATAATATGAATTTAATAGTTTTCTCCTGTATGTTGCAAAATAATTTTATTTATCCTTTGCAACCCTTAAGTGGTTTCCTTTATATAATTCTTCAAATTTTATTTAATGGTTTTCTTACTATTATTCATTAATAAAGATAGGATCAATTTTAGTGCCAGAGTTGTTTCTTGGTATAGTCTTTTTCTATTAAGCAGAACTCTTACATAAAAAACACTAAAAGTTACCGTCACATGTAACGATATCGTTGCCGATATCGTTCAAAAGTCACGTGTTCTGTAACGCTTGAACGATGTCGAAGCGACATCGTTGCGTGTGACACTACCAACGATGAACGATCAGTCGGCTGATCGTTCATCATTTGATTTGAGGACATGACTTCAAATCTATCATTGGCCGCCCGATGGACATGCAGCATCGCTGCGTGTGACACTGGGAGACGACCAATAAGCCAGCTCCCAGCGCCTCTCTGCAAGCGCTGGGAGCTGGTCTCCAAGATAAACTGCGGGTATCTAAGCAGCACGCGCTGCCTAGATACCTGATGTATACCTTGGTTACCAGCCTTCTCTGCTCACCTGCTGGTATCCAAGGTATATAGAGGGTAACTAGGGTCCCTAGTTACCTGCTGTGTACCTTGGATATCAGCCGGTGAGCAGAGAAGGTTGGTAACCAAAGTATACATCGGATATCTATGCAGCGTGCGCTGCCTAGATACTCGCAGTTTACCTTGGAGACCAGCCTGCTCCCGCTTACCGCAGCCTGGCAGCAGGAGCAAGACATTGTGGAAACGATATTTAAATCATTTCCACGATGTCTGTGGTCCACTGATCGCTGGTGAGTCTGCCTGTGTGACAGCTCACCAGCGATCTGAACAATTTTGTTAGCGATCGCGCGTGCATGATATTGCTAACAAAATCGTTCATCAAATTGATGCGCGTGCCGACACCTTAAGAATACGATAAATAAAATTAGACTATAAGACACACTTTCCCTCCCAAAAAAATGGGGTGGAAAGGAAAGTGCGGTGTGTGTCTTATAGTCCGGATGTAGCATGAGATGATACCTGGTTTACTGTGGGGGAAGGGCAGGTGGCGGCAGTGGAGTGTGTTAGAGGAGGCTAGAGCAGGGTGCCAGCGACTGGGCGATCATGTGTGTCAGCTACTCCCCGCACCCATAATGGACATGGGGTGCAGTGAGTATTCAGGATTGGTTGAAAATGAGGCAGTAGAAGGATTCCAGCGGCTGTGGTTTGTTAGCGCTGCAGTATCAGCGCTCCTTCCATGAACATTAATTCTTTCTGCCTGGTTCCGCTGAAATCACTGCTGCTCTAAACAGGGGGAAGTGGGTGGTCTCCCTTCCAGATCATGAGCTGCAGTGATGTAATGAAGATGCAGAACAGAACAGTGCGCAGTCCCTCTGCCTGCCTCTTCATTACATCACTGCAGCTTGTGCTCTGGATGGGAAACCACCCACTTTCTCTTAGATATTGCAGCAGAGGGGCCAGGGAGAAATAATTTATGTGAGCAAATGTACAGAGCGTCGGAGTTGTCAAGGCAAATATTAAAGAGGACCTGTCACCAAAGCAGGCATGGTGATCTAATTACAGCACTGGATGCAGCATGTCTGCAGCATGCAGGCAAGGGGTCACCCAGCACTTGAGCAGCCCTGTACCCCGAGATAATACACTTAGAAAACTTACATGCTACAGCCACTAAGGAGGTGGCTAGGGCTGCAGCCAAGGGCAGATTCACACCCCCTGCCTGTGTAATCTGCCCACCGCTGCCAACCATTCTCTCACTGTCTGCAGCATTTAAACAGAGTTTTTTTTCTCTCTCCCAGAAAGTCCGTTAGCCCCGCCCCCTGAATTTTAAATTCGTGTTTGCACCAAAATCATAGCACCCACAGCAGTAATGAAAGTCTATGTGATTTTACAAAAGCTGTGCCCACATGTGCGTTTTTGGGTGCTGCGTTTTTAGTGCAGAAATTGCTTGCATTTTTTCATGTGTCTGCTATTAAGTTGCCTGTTTTTGGTCTGCATTTTCCCCATAGACTCCATTCTAACCTAAAAAAAAGCATAACAAATGCATGGGTAGTTCCAAAGTGCATTTGTGATGCTTTTTATAGCGATTTTGGCAGCATAAACACTACAATACTCACCTTCCCTAGTAATCCCACAGTGATCCCCCGATGATCTTCCATGTTTCTTCCTTCGCGCACACCAGCTGAAGGACCTGCGGGAATCATCCTATCAAAGCCAGAGCCTGTCCACCATGTGACAGCCTGAGTCACATGGTGCAAGGTCATGCCAGGAAGATACAGACATCTCCTACCAGTGTACTGAATAAGAAACACCGAGGATCACCGGGGAAGGGTGAGAAATTGTCTGTATGTGTCTGTTTGTGTTTCCCCTTAATTGTGCTGTGTGCAGTGTTAGTATGTGCAGAAACGCAACGCAAGTGCAACACAAATGCAATACATTTGTGCTCCTTGGGCTGCATTTGTGCACATACTAACAAAAATGCAGCACAAAATAGAAGCTCAGTGGGCACATAGCCTCAGAGGTCACAAAGGCTAATGGTCAACCACATAGACATTTACACAGTATATATTACCACATTTTTGCTTCAAAATTTTATTTACTATTTTCAACCTCTAAAACCTAACTCTGTCTTATGGTCTGGTGCGTGTTTTGGTCTGAAAAGCACAGTAGGTTATGATGGTATTTATTTTTTCATTTAAGAGGACCCCCCCAGACATAATAATAATAATTATAATAATAATAATTTTTATTTCTATACCAAGAATAAGACTTTGTGTCAAAACATGTTGG